>OZ010670.1:54103390-54703390 GCA_963932185.1 Troglohyphantes excavatus
TTTTGCGGACGCATTCATTTTTAATTGCGGACACCTTCTTTTTGAATGCGGACGCTTTCATTTCATGAATATTGGCATGACACACGAGTCTTGTGAAAATCCAACCATCCAAAAATGCATCCAACTGGTGTGAAAGACCATTCCGTCCTGATATTCCATTGGATTTCCACAGGACCCAAAATCCCAAGTCTTGACACTGGAGCTCTTGCAATAACAACACGTCGGGTGGAGAGGTCAGCCAGGCAACTGATCCATGTGGCCACAGCTCACAACTTATAAACCATTCCAAAAAAAAAAAAAAAAAAAAAAAAAAAAAAAATTTTTTTTTTTTTTTTTTTTTTGCCATTCACAGCTCTCGGATCAAAGGTTTTGAGCGAGTGATCCATGTCAATTTGCCAGATGGAATCGTGGTTTCTTCTTGAGGAGGCATCCAATGATTCCCCTGGACCTCTTGGGAAATCACCCTGGGCGAATCAAAGGTTTTGAGCAAATGGAATCTTGGTTTCAGATGTATCCAATGATTCCCCGTTGGGAAATCACCCTTTCAGACTTGCCGTTGGCCATACGTCGGTTGACCGAAAGTTGCAATGCTGCCAACTAAAATTTTTTACAAGGGAACCGGTTCCTGGCAGATTTGACAAGTACTGTGAAATGCCATTCCATGGGTTTCCACAGTCCTTGGAGCCAACCGCTGGCTTGGTCGGTTGATATTTTCATGTATTTCACCCAGATGAACCAGAATACCATGTCAATAAGAAATGCTAGTGAAACACCCATTTAGGCAAAGAGTCCGAAGCCTTTCCAGTAGCAATTGTACAGGGAATGGATACACGTATCCCAGAGTGCTGACAAGTTGGCCAATCACCCACAAATAATTCCAAAGACATGAAAAAATCAGTGTATTGGAAACGGGGGGATTATTCATGTAAGTCCAGAATGAACTGGAAACTGGTGGTTTTGACAACCATGACACACTTTTGCTGGGATAATTGCCAAGTGGGCAATTGTTTGTAGCGCTGAGGCCCTCAGGATCTGATGTTTCATTGGATTTCCACGAGAGACTCAACCAAAAAATCCCAAGTCCAGAGCACTTGCAAGAATAACAACACGTCGAGTGGAGGTCAGCCAGGCAACTGGTTCATGTGGCCACAGCTCTCAACTTATAAACCATTCAAAAAAAAAAAAAAAAAAAAAAAAAATTTTTTTTTTTTTTTTTTTTTTTTTTCATACATCTTCAGCCCAAGAAAAGTTTTGGGATGGCCACTTGGCACTTTGCAAGACTTGTGGTTTTTCATCACTAGCCAAAATGACATTTGGGCCAAATACATAAGCAGCCTGTTTTGGCATGATCAGATGGAATCTTGGGTTCATCCAATGATTCCCGTTGGGAAATCACCCACTTTGGCAGATCAAAGGTTTTGAGCAGATGGAATCTTGAGATGTGATTCCCGTTGACCTCTTGGGAAATCACCCTGGCAGACTTGTGAAATTCCTGCTTCTGGATTTCAAGTTTGAAATGGTTTCCCGATCAACCATCAGCTACTCAAGATTGACACTTTGGCACTCAACTCAAGCTTTTTTTTTTTTTTTTTTTTTTTTTTTTTTTTTTTTTTTGCGGACGCATTCATTTTTAATTGCGGACGCATTCATTTTTAATTGCGGACGCATTCATTTTTAATTGCGGACACCTTCTTTTTGAATGCGGACGCTTTCATTTCATGACCATTGGCATGACACACGAGTCTTGTGAAAATCCAACCATCCAAAAATGCATCCAACTGGTGTGAAAGACCATTCCGTCCTGATATTCCATTGGATTTCCACAGGACCCAAAATCCCAAGTCTTGACACTGGAGCTCTTGCAATAACAACACGTCGGGTGGAGAGGTCAGCCAGGCAACTGATCCATGTGGCCACAGCTCACAACTTATAAACCATTCCAAAAAAAAAAAAAAAAAAAAAAAATTTTTTTTTTTTTTTTTTTTTTTTTTTTTTTTTTTTCATACATCTTCAGCCCAAGAAAAGTTTTGGGATGGCCACTTGGCACTTTGCAAGACTTGTGGTTTTTCATCACTAGCCAAAATGACATTTGGGCCAAATACATAAGCAGCCTGTTTTGGCATGATCAGATGGAATCTTGGGTTCATCCAATGATTCCCGTTGGGAAATCACCCACTTTGGCAGATCAAAGGTTTTGAGCAGATGGAATCTTGAGATGTGATTCCCGTTGACCTCTTGGGAAATCACCCTGGCAGACTTGTGAAATTCCTGCTTCTGGATTTCAAGTTTGAAATGGTTTCCCGATCAACCATCAGCTACTCAAGATTGACACTTTGGCACTCAACTCAAGCTTTTTTTTTGCGGACGCATTCATTTTTAATTGCGGACACCTTCTTTTTGAATGCGGACGCTTTCATTTCATGAATATTGGCATGACACACGAGTCTTGTGAAAATCCAACCATCCAAAAATGCATCCAACTGGTGTGAAAGACCATTCCGTCCTGATATTCCATTGGATTTCCACAGGACCCAAAATCCCAAGTCTTGACACTGGAGCTCTTGCAATAACAACACGTCGGGTGGAGAGGTCAGCCAGGCAACTGATCCATGTGGCCACAGCTCACAACTTATAAACCATTCCAAAAAAAAAAAAAAAAAAAAAAAAAAAAAAATTTTTTTTTTTTTTTTTTTTTGCCATTCACAGCTCTCGGATCAAAGGTTTTGAGCGAGTGATCCATGTCAATTTGCCAGATGGAATCGTGGTTTCTTCTTGAGGAGGCATCCAATGATTCCCCTGGACCTCTTGGGAAATCACCCTGGGCGAATCAAAGGTTTTGAGCAAATGGAATCTTGGTTTCAGATGTATCCAATGATTCCCCGTTGGGAAATCACCCTTTCAGACTTGCCGTTGGCCATACGTCGGTTGACCGAAAGTTGCAATGCTGCCAACTAAAATTTTTTACAAGGGAACCGGTTCCTGGCAGATTTGACAAGTACTGTGAAATGCCATTCCATGGGTTTCCACAGTCCTTGGAGCCAACCGCTGGCTTGGTCGGTTGATATTTTCATGTATTTCACCCAGATGAACCAGAATACCATGTCAATAAGAAATGCTAGTGAAACACCCATTTAGGCAAAGAGTCCGAAGCCTTTCCAGTAGCAATTGTACAGGGAATGGATACACGTATCCCAGAGTGCTGACAAGTTGGCCAATCACCCACAAATAATTCCAAAGACATGAAAAAATCAGTGTATTGGAAACGGGGGGATTATTCATGTAAGTCCAGAATGAACTGGAAACTGGTGGTTTTGACAACCATGACACACTTTTGCTGGGATAATTGCCAAGTGGGCAATTGTTTGTAGCGCTGAGGCCCTCAGGATCTGATGTTTCATTGGATTTCCACGAGAGACTCAACCAAAAAATCCCAAGTCCAGAGCACTTGCAAGAATAACAACACGTCGAGTGGAGGTCAGCCAGGCAACTGGTTCATGTGGCCACAGCTCTCAACTTATAAACCATTCAAAAAAAAAAAAAAAAAAAAATTTTTTTTTTTTTTTTTTTTTTTTTTTTTTTTGAATGGGTCCCCAGCTCGAGAAAAGTTTTGGGAGGGTGACTGAATCATTTTCCCCCAGCACCATGTGTTTTCATAAAGTTGTTTATGCCGTTTTTCAAATTGGCTTCCCACCAGTTGACTGACACGTTTCATAGTTGACCTTTCAAGAGTTTGCTGGTGGGACACATTCATTTTCACGCTTCCCGACTCGTCGACCGACCCGACACTTGCAAAACATCACACTCATCCCAAAACCATCATGCCAACTCCTACCCAAAGACTGCGAAACGAGTGTGACATGTGTTTCACAGTACCTACCATAGGAATTACACAGTCACCTATCATCCAACCCCAGGGTCGATCAAAACGTGCCAACTCCTACCCAAAGACTGTCAAACAAACCTTGCATTCGTTTCACAGTACTTGCCATAGGTTTACACAGTCAACCTTGCATTCAAACCCCATTGTCCTCAAAACATGCCAACTCCTACGCAAAGACTGTCAAAATAAACCCTGCACTCGTTTCACAGTACTTGCCATAGGTCTCACACAGTCGGCCGAAAAAATAGTGGAGCACCGTGACCGCATCAAAATTTTTTCAAAAAAGCAAAACGACAGATTGGAAAAAATTATTTTAATAAATCCATTGGGGTTACAGATTCAATGGTTGGGTCCACAGGGAAACGTCTCGGTGTCGTCAAGTCCAAGGGTTGATCTTGTTGGGGCGGTGGTTCCAAACCCCATTCCATTAATGTGGCCTCATCCAAAATCGGTATTTCATGTCCAAAAAGGAGTTCATTCATATCAAATTGTATGGGGGGTTCAAAGTCCATCCAATCTGACATCGATACTTGCGTCACTGGTTGCACAACTGGTGATTGCACAACAACTGGAGGCTCCATGAATAGCGGTTGATGTGGCTCCACGAAAAGTGGTTGATGTGGCTCCACGAATAGGGGTTGATGTACAACTGATTGCACCACTGGAGCTGGCGGTTGCACCACTGGAGCTGGCGGTTGCACCACTGGAGCTGGCGGTTGCACACCTGGAGCCACGACACGAGATGTTGTCATGTCCACAGGGGTGCTCACAGGTGAAACAGCCACATGAAATGGTGATTCCACACGAGGTCTGTGGACAGGTTCCATACGAGTTGACTCCTTGGGGATTTTGATGTTGCACCCATTCTTTTGGACAGGCTGTTTCCGTTTCAACCGCCTCTGTTCAGGCAGAACCATCGCAGGTCGTTGTTGGGACGTAGGTGACGGGGGTGGCACGTTGTACGCACTCGTGCCACAGGACTTGTGGGTCTGGAACGACTGCATGCCCGGAATCGCCACACTATTCGGAACCACATCCACAGAGAAGAGAGTCTTTTGAACCGCCATCATCACGTATCGCGTGCCAGCAGGAACGGTGTACGTGGAATGGGGTTGAAACACGTACCGATCGTACAGCATTTGATCATAGGCATGTAAACTTCTGCGAACGGTAGTGGGCTGGGACGGGGAATCGACACTAGCAGCTGGCAGTTCATAACACACCATGGGCGCGAACGACGTTTGGAACACGTGATGGGTCCCAGGATCCACAATCCAGTGTCCAAACGTAAACCCGTGCTTGACCAAGTACATGTTCTCCAGTCGAAATCCCATTCGGGTGTCCGCATTTTTCATGTTGCGGTCAGGATTTTTCATGAGTTTCTTCACAATCCTGTCCCACTGTACTTTGTTGGGATCGAAATAACTGGAACGTTTGGCCGAGTCCAAGCACCTCAAGAAATTGTCCAGATGCTTCCTGAACCAGTCGTTTGGCAGGGCGTTGTGGAAAATCCTTTTATTTTCATGGGGCTCCATGAAAGAAATGAAGGCTTGCACCCGATGGTGCCGGATTTCCTTTTCCCACACGTCCGCATCAAAATACAGGGGCTCCAACTTCTCCGACACTCGATTCACGGGGAAAATATCCATAACGACTTGAATGACAGAACGCTAACAGCAGACTGATGCCAATGCTCGAGAGAAGGCTTCCTTTTATAGCTCCACTCTGGTCGCCAACGCGCCAAGCCAGTTGCTTGCCAATGTAGGGGTGAATTCCAACGATGAAAACGGGGGGAAAAAAAGAATCCAACGATGAAACTCCAAACTTGAATGGTACAACAATATTTTGCCAAGCTTGCAATTGAAATTCCCAATGTTGAAGGCAAATCAATGACAGCCAACCGTCATTCCCAAGCTTGTAACAGGAATTTCAATTCCCAATGTCCGCCAATGAACGCCAACCGTCATTCCAAGCTTGTAACAGGAATTTCAATTCCCAATGTTGAATGCAGATCGGCCGCCAAACGTATTTTGAATCCCGACAACACGATTCACCACTTGAAAACCGATCCAAGTTACTTGAAACACCAAGTCCAGTCACTCAAAAAATATTTTGGGGCAACAAGTAAAATCACTGTACAGCTGTCGGTGGCCGAGGGCGCAACTGAAAATCCTTTCCCACAGCTCAAACTTATATACAATCCAAAAAAAAAAAAAAAAAAAAAAAAAAAAAAAAAAATTTTTTTTTTTTTTTTTTTTTTTTTTTTTTTTTTTTTGTTTCGTGTGTATAAAAGGAGCAACTCCTAGCCAGCCTCTTCATTCAACCAACTGTTCCTGATGAAGTAACAACTTACTTGGTGTACTCCCAATTTTTTTTTTTTTTTTTTTGTTTTTTTTTTTTTTCATAGGTCATGCGCTCAAAATCATTTGGGGCAGTTGATCCTGGTCGCTCGTTCCTACCAACCCCTCTTTTGCTGCTGGTTTCAAGCCGATATCTGCCTGGGTTGCCCAGTTACAGAGGCTCATAGCGTTCACCCTATATTTCACATGGTAATTCTTCCATCCCGATTCCAGCCTCATGCCTCCTTCCTCGGGAATCCGTGGGACAAGGCATGTAGGCCCTGAAACCATCCCAACCCATTGAAATCATACCGAATCATGTCACAAACATCATGAATCCCTTCACACATGTACTGAAACAAGCCTATATCACATCTTTTCACGTAATATTTTTGCGGGACAAGTCGGGGACAAGTGAGAGTTGAACCCATTGGGTTGATATTTCATTTTTTCAAGCTCCCAGAAAATATGCTGGGGGTGAAAAAAACTTTTTTTGTAAAAATTTTTTTTTGTGGTGAGACGCGCAACACCAACAACAACCCGGTAAATTCCAAACCCCCTCTCAATGGTAACAATTGCCGTTTGAATTGGCCCCCCACAGAAACCAATGAATGGAAGGATGAATGGATCTCGAACCGCTTCGATATACACCAACGGCATGATTCACTTCGGGAAAAGAAATGTGTGCGGGAATCACCACAAACGATGGCCAGCGCTCTTGGCAAAAAGTTTCACCACAGGAAAAGAAATGAATACCGGGTAGGATAACTCAAAAAAAAAAAAAAAAAAAAAAAAAAAAAAAATTTTTTTTTTTTTTTTTTTTTTTTAATACATCCTCAGCCCAAGAAAAGTTTTGGGATGCCCTCAATTTCTTTTTGATATGACAGATACTACTCCTTGTGCCAGTTGTTGCATCGCTTCCATTTGAGTTTCCATGACAGCAATTCGGTCTTCGTACTGTTGTACCCGGACCCGTTGTGCTTCTTTCAATTCCGCAATACGTGTTTCATATTGCTGTATTCGAGCCTCTTCCGCTTTCTTCAATTGGCTTTTCAAGGCATTGATCTCTTCCGACATTACCGCAATACGATCTTCATACTGTTGCATTCGAACCTTTTCCGCTTCCGACATCTGGTTTCGTACCCTTTCAACGGCCGCTTCCACGGCTTCTGTTGTCCTTTCCAAATACTGCCGTTGCATTCTTTCATCGTCCCTCTCTTTCAGGCACTTTTGCAACTCATTCTCCATTTCGAGGTACTTGGCATGCTGATGTTCCATCCTTTCATGCACAGACACCGTGTGGGAACGTTCCATTTCAAGAGCCTGTAACAGGGTGGATATCTCTTCTTTAAACAGTTCCATCAACTCATGCTTGATACTTTGAAAGTCATTCACGTCCGTTCGATGACGTTGGCCCAACGTGTACTTTTCATTGTGTACGGCGTCCAAAAAAGAATTGCCGCATTCCATTTGGTGCGCGTACCATTCCTCGAAACCCATTTCGAGTAGCGATGGATTCGATTTCAATACCAACACGTCATCCGATTTAAACATCCACAGATACGGACGATCGGTGGGCGGCGGCTCGTCTTCCGTCAAATGGGAAGGCTCCAGATGCTTTGCAAATGGCACAACGCAACCCGAAATATTAATGTTGAGCGTCTTTAAGGGAATGGACCGTTCCTTTCCAGTCCCTTTGACTTGCTCGTACCAATGCCTTGCCTTGTGTTCCTTGCCTCGAAAATGGATATAGTCACTCAAACCATTCGGCACCAACGTGTACATGGCCACTTTGGCGTGGGGATACATCTGGTGATGGAGATAATAATGGGAATTTCCTTCATCGACATCCGTTTGACGAGCCGTGCCGTCACATCGTGCTCTCGATTGGCTCACGTAAAACAATGTATGGATCAACTGATGGATGGTTTTGATAGGGATTTTCAATTTTGCGGCTTTGTTTTTAATCTTCATGCACGTCTTCCACTCTTTTTCCAACTGAACCTTCTTGTCCTTGACGAGCACCATATGCCGATGATGTTTCTGTGAAGCAGGTAATTTGGCATGGGGCGTTTTGCTTCCATCACACAAGCACCAATAAGGCAACACATAGACACCTTTTTTACTCAAAACGTGCTTTACAAAGTCTTTCCATGCGGCGGCTCTGACACTGACGTGGTACCACATGTGGGTCTGTTGCCTAAACTGGTGCAGGATGGGGTACATAAAGTCCCCTAAACCACTCTCTTCGGAGTACGACACGTGAGTAGGGAGAAGAGGTCCTGTTAAAAACGGTGGCAGCTGTCCGACTTCTTCATAAAACGTGCCCCATGCCTCGAAGCGATTTCTTCCCGACAAGCTACGTTTTTTGGGAAATTGTAAAAAGGATCGGCACTCTCGACAATGTCCCGACACCGACACCGGCGGTGGAAGCACGGTAACTTTATGACCTTTCGGTCGTTGAAACAAATCGGGAAAGGTTTCTTTTATACACTCCATCCGATGCCGGTTGATTGGTACAGCGGTCTGTTCTTTACGTCTCCATCGGACAGCCCCCATGCAAAAAGGGCATTGTGTATCTCGATCGACATGGTGAACCTGACGAACGTGTTCCGTTACATAATCATGGAGAGTCATGTTTACACCACATCGGGGACACTTGACGAGCATCATTTGCTTACGACGGAACATTTTACGGTACGTGTTGGAAGACATAACGATCCAATGGTTTTTTTTTTCACTTGCCAGATCAAACTGTATGAAGCACCGTCCGTCGAGTGAGTGATCATTTCTTACCAAGCGCCATTCCTTTTATAGTGATTAAAAAAAAAAAAAAAAAAAAAAAAAAAAAAAAAAAAATTTTTTATTTTTTTATTTTTTTTTTTATTTTTTTATTTACATCCTCAGCTCAAGAAAAGTTTTGAGTTGAGCTTTCATGAAACCAGTTCCCGGTTTCAGTCAGCATGACATGACATAATGTTTTCATTCATACGAGTGGAGGGAGTTCTGCATCATCAGATATGTCTGACGGGAACCATTTATCCATGCCAACAGCTGCTCCATCCGATATGCCAGAGATGTTTGTATCTTCAAGCTCCTTCATAACATCATTCCCTCCCGATTCAGAATTCACGGCCACATTGTTATGATTTACAAGTTTGAAATCCATTTTGAACCACAGAATCCCGTCATCCTGCAAACTTGCGTCAGGATTCATGTCGACATCTGCCCGATCAGAGTCTGGTGAATGGTCCATTGGTTCATCAGGCGTGGTTGTTAAATCCACCACATCAGAGGGAATCCAGCTAGAGTCGTCAGGTAAGTCTTCCACCTGGTAAAAAATCGGTTCATGCCTTTGATCAAATGGATTCTGGACACCAAACGTGGAGCAGATGGAACCCATTGTCAACCAGTATACTGACACTTGCAAAACGTAACACGAGTCGAGTGGTGTCCAAGAGGCAACTGGTGAAAATCTTCCAGCGCTCTGACTCTTATACACAATCAAAAAAAAAAAAAAAAAAAAAAAAAAAAAAAAATTTTTTTTTTTTTTTTAAATACATCTGTGGCTCATGAAAAAGTTTTGGGTGAGCCCTACTGGTCCAAATTTTTTTTTCCGAGTGTGTGATTCAGCAATATCATAGTATTTCCAGGATTGCAATTCATTTCGTTAGCTGGCCATTTGTTTCCTGTCGACATTGGATTCCCACTTGAAATGCATTTCAGGTGGCTTGAAATGAAATTTCGCTCCAACATTGGATAACCACTTGAAAACAAATTAAAGTCCACGAGAACCTATGATTCCATGCCAACGTTGGCAGGCTTCTTGTTGGTTTCAATAAGACATGCACCAAGGTTGGCTTCCTGATGAACCCAAAAAAATGGGAGAGAGTCTTTGAATGCTTGAAGGAATTTTTTTTAAAAAAATTCCTTCAAGCATTCAAAGACTCTCTCCCATTTTTTCGGGGTCCGACATGTTAAAATATGATGGGGTGCCGGCACGTCGGACAGCTATTGTTGTTTCTCAACCATTGAAACAGGCAATCCGAATGAAATGCATGGCTGCAAGTGGTGGTGTACCGGACAATGTACAGGTTTTCCAAACAAATGGAGCAGGGTTCCGCTTTGGTCAGGTAGGATTCCGGCCACGGATAGCTGTATATCGAGGCCAGGAGCATGTCCCCCATTTCTTCCATTTTGTCGACGGACAAGGGGAAGGGTGCCAAAGTCCAGCAGTAGGCCAGCAGCTTATACACATTAGGCAGAATCCGGTCCATGTACAGGGCTTTGAGGGCAGGATAGGGACTGGATTCGTGTTTCGGGCAGAGGGGTTCGAGGTCCTCGGCAAACACATTGTTGCGGTATTGCCAGTATGCCACGTTAAAGATGTAATCCACGTTGTCGGTTCCTTCAGGTACCAGGTCACGGATAAAATCAAACACTGTAAACTCGGACCGGTATCCAATAGCCGCGACATCGGGGGCTCGGGCCTTGTGCAATACCGTACTGGCATTCAACATGAATGTTGTAAAATCCATCAAGTCTCGATACGATCTCGGCTTGTAGGACTCAATCTCGACATCGCGATACGTGTCACAGGGAAACATGTTTGCAAAATGATGTCTTCCACTTGGCTGCGATGCCTTTTTATAGTCGTAGCTGGCGTGGGATTGGTCCGTCGGCCTTTGACGTCATCTGAAAAACGACACCAACCATGGAAGCCAACGTTGGAGGCACACGAAATGGAATGATGGGTGTAGCGATTGGTCAGCGGGTATTTGACGTCATCTGATGGATCCACCCACCAATGAAAATAAGCCAACGTTGATCCTTTTTCCCGGTTTGAAAAGAAGCTTTGGAATTGAAACGTACGAGTCGGTGGATAGGCAGCCAGCTACTGGCGAAAACATTTCCAAGGCTCTGACTTATATACAATCAAAAAAAAAAAAAAAAAAAAAAAAAAAAAAAATTTTTTTTTTTTTTTTTTTTTTTTTTAATACATCTGTGGCTCATGAAAAAGTTTTGGGGGTCGGTCACACGAATGTTTTGTCCCGGCACCGTGTGTTTTCAAAATGACATTTCTTGCACTTGTCAAAAAAAACACCAGTCTGGTCAAATGGACAACGGTTCGCAGTTCTTTCTTTCAGGATTCTGGTGAAAATGTACTTGTGAACCCATGTAACACCCAAGCTTGGCAGGTTTCTTGCAAACCATTGCCAATTATCACCAAGCTCGGCAAGTTTCTTGCAAGCAATCCCCCCCCCAAATAAGATTACCAAGGTTGGCAAGTAGTTTGACCCAAAAAAATGGGAGAGAGCTCTGCATATACAAGTGACATCACCTGTATATACAGAGCTCTCTCCCATTTTTTTGGGTGAAAAAGAAAACACAACACCATTTCGGTCATTGTTTTTTTATTTACAAACGGGAACTTTTTACATGAATCAATTGTATTCCGGACCATACTTTGCTTCATGTAAGTTTTCGGCCGCTCTAAAGGCCAAGAGTCCAGCATTCTGTTTGGGGCCCATCAGGTACCAATGGTTTTCAAGCACACCTGCCCCAAGGAAGTGGACCGTCCCTTCATGCATGACTGGCTCCAGGTAGTGGTAGGTTGCCATGTCCAGGCATCCCACGTGTACCACCGCTCCTTCTTCCTTCTGCAGGTGAGTCGCGTAGAAATCATGGCTCAGGTAGTGGGCCATGTCGTTCAGGTGCACAATGTCGGTATGATCTATCCCGTCGCGGTTGTCAAAGGGATTGTTGGGCAGATTCCAATTCTTCAACACGTCTGCATAGCCAAAGCGAAGGGAACTAGGGCTCGGCTCCACAGCCATCTGCACATCGGTCGATTCAATGGCATTGAACACGATGCGGCGTGGGACGAACGCCCCCTCGTGCCACATGAATTGGGCTACAGCAATAAAATCGAGTTGATCCATGTCGATTACTAAAAAAGTGGTCTCGTCTGGCGCTTATATACTCTAGACGAACGCCAAACCATCCCGCCAAATATTTTTTTAAACGCCAAATCATTTCCCAATGTTGGTTTGAAACAAATCAGGTTGGTTTGAAACAAATCAGGTTCCAATGTTGGTTTGAAACAAATAATTTCCCAAATCATTTTTTCCAATGTTGGTTTGAAACCATTCATGTAATATCTTTCACCAAGGTTGGTGGCTTGAAGATTTTTTTTTAATGCGGGATCAATTCAATGGGATACTGCAACACCTTTGAAATGCCACCCACCACGGCCAAGTACCGATGGCATCGATCCAATTTGCAAAAAGGACAGGTCCCAATCACATCGAAATTTGTTTCCATCATAAATGTCCGGATGGTATTGCCGACTGCTCCGCACATCATTTTCCATCGCAGTTTGGTCGCTCTATCCGTAAAACACAGCCTCCCGACTTGCATTTTCAGAACGCATTCCATCACTTTGTCGTGCAAGTCACCGGTATTGTCCATGGAATACGTTATGAATCCGTTGGTCAAAGTAAATCCCTTGTCCCGGATACAGAGGACGGCCATGCATTTAGGATGTAAAAACACTTGCATGTCTCCTCCCGAGACAACCAGTTTATGGGCTTCCGGTGGAATCCATGGACCGGTCGGCAATAGCAATTCAGGTTCCCTATTGACAATCTTTGCAGGTGGATGACGGGAAGGTGGTGGTGGCGATTGAAATGCTTTACGCTGAGGTCGACGGTAGGCTGGCTTGCGGTTGGCTGGCCGATAATAGGGTTTTCTTTCATGGGGTTTGACAGGTTCACAAACAGGTTCACTGGACACAGGTGGCACAAAGAGAGGTGGCGGCGGGGAAATCGGCCGTGGTGGTGCATCCTCACGCCAATATTCAGGTGTCATTGGCAACGGGGACAGCGATTCGTCCAACAAGTAACTGATATCCATGACTTGTTCAAGTTGAGCAAAGAGAGCAGGCACGTCGGTTGAGGGCCAGGCAGCAACTGGGAAAACGTTTTCAAGGACCCGACTTATATACACACTCAAAAAAAAAAAAAAAAAAAAAAAAAAAGTTTTTTTTTTTTTTTTTTTTTTTTTTTTTTTCAA
Source organism: Troglohyphantes excavatus (assembly GCA_963932185.1). NCBI lineage: Eukaryota > Metazoa > Arthropoda > Arachnida > Araneae > Linyphiidae > Troglohyphantes > Troglohyphantes excavatus. The sequence goes on from OZ010670.1 coordinate 54,116,684, forward strand.
TATGCTTACGACCCAGAAAAAGTTTTGGGGAGTGACCAGAAATTTTTTCCACCAGCACCATGTGTTTTCAAAATGACACACCACCAGTTCATAGGGTTTCTGGTTGGTCAATGGTTTCTTGTAAACAACTGCCCAGGCCTACGTTGGATATCCCATTTGATTCATGCCAACGATGGAACCTCACTTGTAAAAAATATATTTCAAGTCCACCAAGGTTGGCTTCTGAATGGACCCAAAAAAATGGGAGAGAGCTTTCGAATGCCACATGTGGCACCCGAAAGCTCTCTCCCATTGTTTTGGGTTTTAAAATGAAACACAACACCATTTGGACATGGGAAAAACTGACATTTATTCACAAAAAAATGTTTTTTTTACAATTCATTTTTCATTATACATCCCAATGGGGGTCATTGCTGGCCTGCCGGGCCTTGTACAATTGATCGGCCATGGCCACGGCAATCGTGTTGGTATTCGGGTTCGGACCCATCAAGTCCAAACAGTCTTTCATCATGCATGCCCCAAGGAACTTTACCGTTCCCGTTGGGAAGATGGGCTCCAGGTACATGAAGGTACCCATGTCCAGCGTCCCTACAGTGGCTCCGACCCATCCACTGCAATTGAGCACGTTTTCGTAAAAGTCCTCTCGCAGGTATTTGGGCAGGCTGAGGACCGGCGTCTGGAACAGTACTTCGTCGTCCCGGATTTCGTCAAACGGGTTGTTGGGCAGGTACACATTCTTTTGCACGTCTTTATAGGTGAACTGGGTGAGGGACTCTATGGCCGGCTGGACACAATATTTTTCGTTCGAATCGAAGGTGGATACAAACACTAGGTGCCTCGGTACCCAATTGCCGGCATACCACATAAACTGTACGTGGGCCACAAAATCCATGTTGGGCTGCATGACTGCTTACTCTGATTGAAGACTGAATGATTGTGGCTGGATACCTGCTGCTTATATACTGTTTGTCTGGCTCAACGCATGCGCAGAGCTGCTTTTTGTGTGGGAATTGACCATGCCCAACCTTGAAAGGATGCTGACACCAATCTTGATAGGATTCCAAACTGGTTTGCCAACGTCGGAAACTATTCCAAACGATCGGACCCATCTTGAATAGCTGATCTTGAAACAATTCCAAACTTGAAATGAGTCAAACCAATCTTGAACAGGCTTCTAGTGAAACGATTTCAAACTTGAAATCCAGAAGCATGAATTTCACAAGTCGGGTCGGACCCATCTTGAAAAGCTGGTCGTGAAACAATTCCAAACTTGGCATCTAAGTCGGGGAAACAGCATGAGCAAGAAACACGTCCGAGTGGGTTGATTGTCAGTCGGCAATCTGGGAAAAGATTTCCAGGGCCCTGGCTCATATATCAAAAAAAAAAAAAAAAAAAAAAAAATTTTTTTTTTTTTTTTTTTTTTTTTTTTTTTTTAATACATCTGTGGCTCATGGAAAAGTTTTGGGGAGCACCCACAAATGTTTTGTCCCAGCACCGTGTGTTTTCAGAATGACATTTCACACTTGTCAAAAACCACCATTCTTTCTTGTAAACATGTCCACGTTGGATTTCCCCATTTGATTCATGAAACCATGTTGTTGGGCAAGTATTCAAAGACTCTCGCCCATTTTCTCGTGGGGGTGTTAAAATATAATGGGGTGCCGGCACATCGGACAGCTATCGTTGTTTCTCAACCATTGAAACAGGCAATCCGAATGAAATGCATGGCTGCAACAAGTGGTGGTGTACCGGACAATGTACAGGTTTTCCAAACAGATGGAGCAGGGTTCCGCTTTGGTCAGGTAGGAGTCTGGCCACGGATAGCAGTACACCGAAGCAATGAGCAGGTCCCCCATTTCTTCCATTTTTTTGACGGACCAGGGGAAGGGCGATACAGTCCAGCAGTAGGCCAGCAGCTTGTAAACCTTGGGAAGAATCAGGTCCATGTACAATGCTTTGAGGGCAGGATAGGGACTGGATTCGTGTTTCGGGCAGAGTGGTTCGAGGTCCGCGGTGAACACATTGTTTCGGAATTGCCAGTTTGTCACGTTCAAGATGTAATCCACGTTGTCGGCTCCTTCAGGTACCAGGCCCAAGATAAAATCATATACTGTAAACTCGTCCCGGTGGTATCCAATAGCCGCGACATCCGGGGCTCGGGCCTTGTGCAATGCCGTACTGGCATTCAACATGTAATCGGTAAACTGCATCAAATCATGAAACGATCTGGGCTTGTAGGCTTCAATCTCAACATCGCGATACGTGTCACAGGGAAACATGTTTGCAAAATGACACGATTCCATTTTATAGTGGATGGGGTTTTAATACAGAACCTTTCCCAAGGTTGGTTTGAACAGATCCTTTTCCCAATGTTGGTTAGCATCGGCTTTGAAACGTACGAGTCGGTTGATGGGTAGTCAGCTACTGGGGAAAAGTTTTCCAGGGTCCTGACTTATATACAATCAAAAAAAAAAAAAAAAAAAAAAAAAAAAAACATTTTTTTTTTTTTTTTTTTTTTTTTTTTTTTTTTTTTTTTAATGCATCTGTGGCTCATGAAAAAGTTTTAGGGAGCACCCACAAATGTTTTGTCCCAGCACCGTGTGTTTTCAAAATGACAACACATTGGAAAATTGACCGCTGGTATTATTTAACAAAACATGTGTGTTTTGTTAAATAATCCCACCACCACCCCAGCGACCACCATTTGTTTGCTCGTACCATTTGGAATGAAACCATTGGAACAGACAACCCTTTGGAATGAAACCATTGGAAACCGACAACCAGTTGGAATGAAACCATTGGAACAGACAACCCTTTGGAATGAAACCATTGGAACAGACAACCAGTTGGAATGAAACCAAACAACCATTTGGACAAGATATGGAAAGAACAAACCCTTTGGACACAAGAATTGGAAAGAACAAACCATTTGAAACAGAAAACAAGATTTGGAAACAGACGCCGGTATTATTTAACAAAACCTGGTTTGGGTAAATAACCCCACCATTTTTTTTTGTTTGTGTGCACACCATTCACACCATTCCATTCACACCATGTGTACGTGTAGTGTTTGTGTTGTTTTCATGTGAAATAGGGTTTTTAAAAACCCTTTATTGACTCTATACTCACGTGATCAGCAACTGGAACCAGCCACTGGAACGAAACCCCATATGGAAAAGCCTTTCCGCAGGTCACATGACCGAAATCATGATCGTCCCCGGTACTGAGCCATAACCACACGAGATCCCCCTCTGTACGCCCGACAACAAAAAATGAACTTGCTCCCAAGCCACTTCGTTATCGGGAATCTTCAGAAACCAATACACCCGAAAGTGATTGGCGTTTCCAGCACTCGGTCCCAAACAACAAGGGTCACAAAGAGCCGAAACCCAAAGATCACCACGTGTAAGGGGTAGAAAACAGGTTTAAAAATGGTAAAAAAATGGAAGGAATTCCTGTTGAGGAACACTAGAAAAAAAAAGCCCCTTGCACTGGTAAACATACGGGCAGCACGAAGCTGGACGCATGTTTCCGCAACAGGGGGAACAAAACACCAGATTCCTTTTTTTTAAAAAAAAAAAGGAATTGTCATACTCACTGTAACCAATCTTCGGGAACCAAAAAGCCACCCGAAAGTGAAATTTTGGCATTCCCAGCTCTGTCCTCAGAGCTATGTCTTTACGCCCGACAACAAAATGACTTGCTCCCAAGCCATTCCATCGCACGGGAATCTTCGGATACCAATTCACCCCGAAAGTGTTTTGGCATATCCAGCACCATAGTGAGTGCTCGGTCCCAACACACACACACAGGTTCACAAGGGCCGCAACCCAAGATCACACAAGCATGTGAAGGGGTAGAAACAGGTTTAAAAATGGTAAAAAAATGGAAGGAATTCCTGTTGAGGAACACTAAAAAAAACCACCTATTGCATTGGTAAACATACGGGCAGCACGAAACTGGACGCATGTCTCCACAACAGGGGAACAAACACCAGATTCCTTTTTAAAAAGGAATCGTAATACTAACCAATCTTCGGGGAACCAAAAGTGGCGTTTTGGTATTCCCAGCTCTGTCCATTCAGAGCTATGTCTTTACGCCCGACAACAAAACGACTTGCTCCCAAGCCATTCCATCGCACGGGAATCTTCGGATACCAAATTCACTCGAAAGTGTTTTTGGCATATCCAGCACCATAGTGAGTGCTCGGTCCCAAACAACAAGGTTCACTAAGAGCCGAAACCCAAAGATCACCCACATGTAAGGGGTAGAAACAGAGTTTTTTTTGAGCAATTAATGCCCACACACTCGAGCCATAGGAGAGAGCGTTCACCATAGCGGAACACACCAATATGCACCCATCCAGATAAACCACCGCAGCACGTCATGCTGCATGATGGTCGTTCACCCTAGCCTACTTGCAAGTATTGTCGGTGCGACCATCGAAACCATACGTCCGCATGGTAGATGGGAGCGTCATGCTCGGGAACCATGCCATATGCGACCATAATACATTGCGTTCGTCAGGTGACACTGAATCTGGAATGGAACCTTACGCAAAGTGATTCCACGTTCACAGGCAAACACAACTCTCCATCAGCCCAAAAGCACGTGAGCCATCAAGAATAATAAAAAAAAATGCATTTGGAAGAAATCCCTGTTAAGGGACACTATGAAAAATGGAATGGGAAAAAAGCATATCCCATGCGGCGGGCCCTCCGCATGGAACATCAAAAAAATTTCAGCCAAAATGCATGCTCACCGCCGACGACTTCATCTGTAGACCGGCCAATCCATCAAGGGGGGGTGGAGCGCTCCAAGTAAGTTGGTACTTCATCGGGATCCGTTGGTCGAATGAAGAAGCTGGCTGAGCGTGGCTCCTTTTATACACACGATAAAAAAAAAAAAAAAAAAAAAAAAAAAAAAAAAATTTTTTTTTTTTTTTTTTTTTTTTTTTAAGCCATTCCATAAGAGTCGTGAGCTCAAGATCAGTTTGGGCAGTTGCTGCCGACCACTCGTTCCAGTCACAACATTGACTTGAAAATCACAAGTCCCGAAATGATGGTATTTCTTTGGTGAAAATCCACAACTCCTGAAGTTTTGGGCCAGGATCGTCGGGAATCGTTTCTTCTGGACCGCCTTGACATTCTACATCCAGCGGTGCCACTCTCAAGTCTGTCGCTCCATTAGAACCGGATCTGATATTTTCACTTGAAGACATGTACAAGCCCCATGGAGGTTTGGACCGAATGGGATGCGTGACCCCTCACATGAAGCAGGATGAAGAGAAGATGTCCACAGTCCAAACGGCATGTCTGTCACATCAATCAGGGCCATGGTTGAGATGTGGGTCCGTTTTGTAAACATTGGGATTGCAAAATCACAAGTCCCGAAATGATGGTATTTCATATAGTGCCCAGTGGGACCCCCCATGGACCCCCCATTTCCGGTTGACACTTTTGAGCGTTACCTATGGCATGTTTGGTATCGTTGGACTCGTATGGATGAGACCATTCATATAGTGCCAAGTGGGACCACCTCAAGGACCACCCATTTCCGGTTGACACTTTTTAGTGTTACCTATGTCGTGTTGGGTATCGTTGGACTCGTATGGATGAGACCATTCATATAGTGCCAAGTGGGACCACCTCAAGGACCACCCATTTCCGGTTGACACTTTTTAGTGTTACCTATGTCGTGTTGGGTATCGTTGGACTCGTATGGATGAGACCATTCATATAGTGCCAAGTGGGACCACCTCAAGGACCACCCATTTCCGGTTGACACTTTTTAGTGTTACCTATGTCATGTTGGGTATCGTTGGACTCGTATGGATGTTGGCTTTCATAGAGTGCCCAGTGGGACCACCTCATAGACCACCCATTTCCGGTTTCCCATTTCAAACACCACTATGGCGTGTTGGGTATCGTTCGACTCGAAATGCTTGGACCAGTTGAATCAACTTGATGAGGACCACCTCATGGACCACCCCCATTTCCGGTTCACTATTATTTCAAATTCATGCGTCATGTTGGGTGTCCCCAGACTCGTACGGACTAGTACTATCGAAAAAATGACATTGGACCACTCAAAGACCACCTACTTCCGGGATTTTCAAAGGGTCCTGAGGGGGTCATGTGGGGTATCGCCACACTCGTCCTGCCAAGGGCTCTCGGAAAACATATAGGGCTTATAGGTGGTCCCCATAGCTTCCGGTTTCATGTTTTGGACAGGCTTCAACCTTCATGTTGGGTCTCGATGGACTCGGGACATTGAGCTGACAGCCTACCCATCTTCCTTCTTCAATTTCATGCATATGGGGACAAAAACCACCCACTTCCGGTTTCCCGTTCTCGAGAAACACATCAAACGAACCACATGGTCGGATTTCAAACAACGTCCTCTTTCGTTTGCCGCAAACGGCGAGTCGATAGCTCAATCGGTTCTCGAGTTATGAACCCAAATCTGACAATCTGGAAATCGAAACTCGTCCTTTCAAGCCAGTGTTCATTGCCGCAACTCCAAACGTTTCATGTGTCCCGTAATCCTTTTCGATAAGCTTTCGAATGGTGCAAGTGCCAAGACGATATCTGAATTTCCGGCCGAGTTATGGGCCAAAACATCAAAATCGAGAAACCGATTTTCGGGGTTTTTCGGGTCCATCCAACCGCTGCCTGGGTAAACCACACCGTCCAGAGTGTAGAGTGAACCGCCACGCATCTTTTGGTACAAGTTTCAAGTCGATAGCTGAATTTCCGGCAGAGTTATGGATCCAAATACATGAACCCCGAAACTGAAATTGCTGTATTTCGGGTCAATTTAATAGCTGCAAGGGCAAATCATATCGCCACACGTGTACAGTGAACCGCCAGGCATCTTTTGCCACCAGTTTCAAGCCGATAGCTGCCTGGGTTGCCCAGTTACAGCGGATCAAAGCACTCCACCCTTCCCCCACATGTTAACCCTCTTATACCGATGCCAGCCGAATGCCTCCTTCCTCGTGAATCCATGAGAATGGAAAAGTAGGCCCGAAACCATCCAAACCCATTCAAATCATATTGAATCATGACTCAAAAGACTTGAAAACATTGTAAAATGTACTAAAACACGCCTATATCACCTGTTTTTCGTAATATTATTTACTGGACAAACTTACTTGACAAAGAGGGCAATAGTACATTGGGTTGACATTTAAAATTTTAACCATTTCTAAACATAGGTGTGCAAAAATAGGATGGGGGTGTGAAAAACTTTTTTTTGGATTGGGCAACATGTCGCGCAACAACCAGAGGATGGGTAATAAAAAAAAAAAGTCCCCCCCTGACGAAGGCAACAACCCGCCATTGCTGCCCAGAGGGAAACCAACGATTGAATCCCGGCCCAAAATGGAATGGGTTCACGAAGCAGCTCTTGGCAAAAAGTTTCACGAGTCAATTCAAAAAAAAAAAAAAAAAAAAAAAAAAAAAAAAAAAAAAAAAAAATTTTTTTTTTTTTTTTTTTTTTTTTTTCATGAAAACTTTTCTTTAGTCAGGGTAATCCATATTGGATTTAGAAATGAACGATGCTGCGCCCCGTGTAAGTTGTTGCAACGTTTCATTTTCCCTTTTCAGTTCCGCAATACGATCTTCATACTGCTGTATTCGGGCCTCTTCCGCTTTGCCCAATTGGCTTTGTACCTTTTCAACGGCCGCAATACGGTCTTCATACTGTTGGATTCGAGCCTCTTCCGCTTTCCTCAATAGGCTTTTCAAGACGTTAATCTCTGCCGTCAACTGGGTTCGTACCGATTCCACGGCTTCTGCCGTCCTTTCCGATGCCTCGAGTTGCAATTTTAAATTATCCCTGTCCTTCTCGCACCTTTGCAACTCATTTTCCAATTCGAGGCACTTGGCATGCTGATGTTCCAACTTTTCATGAACAGACACCGTGTGGGAACGTTCCATTTCAAGAGCCTCTAACAGGGTGGATTTCTCTTCTTTAAACAGTTCCATCAACTCATGCTTGATACTTTGAAAGTCATTCACCTCCGTTCGATGACGTTGACCCAACGTGTACTTTTCTTCGTGTATGCATTCCAAAAAAACATTGCCGTGATTCATCTGGTGTAAATACCACTCGTTGTGTGACATTTCGAGCAGAGATGGATTCGATTTCAATACCATCACTTGATCCGATGGATACATCCACAGATACGAACGATCGGTGGGCGTGTGTTCCGTCACTTGAAGCAAATGGGAGGGCTCGAGATGTTTGGCAACAGGCACAACGCAACCCGAAATAGGAATGCCGAGCGTCTTTACGGGAATGGACCGGTCCCGTCCAATCCCTTTGACTTCATCGTACCAACGCAATGCCTTGTGTTGCTTGGCTCGAAAATCGATATAGTCACTCAAGCCGTTCCGGATCAACGTGTACATGGCCACTTTGGCGTGGGGATACATATAGTGATGGAGATAATAATGGGAATGTTCGTCGTCGCCATTCATTTGACGAGCCGTACCGTCACATCGTGCTCTCGGTTTGCTCACGTAAAACAGAGTATGGATCAGCTGATGGATGGTCTTTATAGGGATTTTCAATTTAGCTGCCGTGTTTTTAACCTTCATGCACGTCTTCCACTCCATGCCCAACTGAACCTTCTTCTCCGTGACGAGCACCATATGCCGATGATGTTTCAGTGAAGCAGGTAATTTGGCATTGGGCGTTTTGATTCCATCACACAAGCACCAATAAGGCAGCACATAGACACCCTTGATACTCAAAATGCTGGTAACAAAGTCTTTCCATACGGCCGCTCTGACGCTGACGTGGTACCACATGTGGGACTTTTGCCTAAACTGGTGCACGATGGGGTGCATAAAGTCCCCCAGACCACTCCATTCGGAGAATGACACCTGCGTGGGGAGAAGAGGTTCTTTCAAAAACGGTGGCAGCTGTCCGACTTCTTTATAAAACGTTCCCCATGCCTTGCATGGACTTCTTCCCGACATGCCCCGTTTTGGCAATTGTACAAAGGATAGGCACTCTTGACAAGGTCCCTGCACCGAATCGCAGGGTCGGGGTGGTAAGGGAACTTTATGACCTTTCGGGGGTCGAAACAAATGGGGAAATGTTTCTTTGATGCAATCCATACGATGCTGGTGGACTTTTTCACTGGTACGCTCCTCACGTCTCCAGTCGAAGGCACCCCTGCAAAAGGGACATTGTGTATCTCGCTTGATACCGTGAACACGGCTCACGTGTACCGTGACATAATCCTGGAGGGTCATTTCTAAACCACATTGGAAAGCGGGACACTTGACAGTCATATGTTGTTTACGGCCGTACATTTTGTAATAGGTGTTTTCGGAACACATAACGAGGTCCAGAGCACAGGTTTATCCAGAACAATTCTGTATGAAGGACAGACAGGTAATCCAACGATGATCAGCATAACACTGGAGGGGTGTTAACTTGAAGACGACCAAGCAGCAACTGGCAAGTCCTTTGCCAAGCTCCAACTTATATGCAGTCAAAAAAAAAAAAAAAAAAAAAAAAAAAAAAAAAAAAAAAAATTTTTTTTTTTTTTTTTTTTTTTTTTGAATTGACTCGTGAAACTTTTTGCCAAGAGCTGCTTCGTGAACCCATTCCATTTTGGGCCGGGATTCAATCGTTGGTTTCCCTCTGGGCAGCAATGGCGGGTTGTTGCCTTCGTCAGGGGGGACTTTTTTTTTTTATTACCCATCCTCTGGTTGTTGCGCGACATGTTGCCCAATCCAAAAAAAAGTTTTTCACACCCCCATCCTATTTTTGCACACCTATGTTTAGAAATGGTTAAAATTTTAAATGTCAACCCAATGTACTATTGCCCTCTTTGTCAAGTAAGTTTGTCCAGTAAATAATATTACGAAAAACAGGTGATATAGGCGTGTTTTAGTACATTTTACAATGTTTTCGTGTCTTTTGTGGCATGATTCAATATGATTTGAATGGATTTGGATGGTTTCGGGCCTACTTTTCCATTCTCATGGATTCAGGAGGAGTGAGGCATTCGGTTGGCATCGGTATAAGAGGGTTAACATGTGGGGGAAGGGTGGAGTGCTTTGATCCGCTGTAACTGGGCAACCCAGGCAGCTATCGGCTTGAAACTGGCGGCAAAAGATGCCTGGCGGTTCACTGTACACGTGTGGCGATATGATTTGCCCTTGCAGCGATTGGATGGACCCGAAATACAGCAATTTCAGTTTCGGGGTTCATGTATTTGGATCCATAACTCTGCCGGAAATTCAGCTATCGACTTGAAACTTGCACCAAAAGATGCGTGGCGGTTCACTCTACACTCTGGACGGTGTGGTTTACCCAGGCAGCGGTTGGATGGACCCGAAAAACCCCGAAAATCGGTTTCTCGATTTTGATGTTTTGGCCCATAACTCGGCCGGAAATTCAGATATCGTCTTGGCACTTGCACCATTCGAAAGCTTATCGAAAAGGATTACGGGACACATGAAACGTTTGGAGTTGCGGCAATGAACACTGGCTTGAAAGGACGAGTTTCGATTTCCAGATTGTCAGATTTGGGTTCATAACTCGAGAACCGATTGAGCTATCGACTCGCCGTTTGCGGCAAACGAAAGAGGACGTTGTTTGAAATCCGACCATGTGGTTCGTTTGATGTGTTTCTCGAGAACGGGAAACCGGAAGTGGGTGGTTTTTGTCCCCATATGCATGAAATTGAAGAAGGAAGATGGGTAGGCTGTCAGCTCAATGTCCCGAGTCCATCGAGACCCAACATGAAGGTTGAAGCCTGTCCAAAACATGAAACCGGAAGCTATGGGGACCACCTATAAGCCCTATATGTTTTCCGAGAGCCCTTGGCAGGACGAGTGTGGCGATACCCCACATGACCCCCTCAGGACCCTTTGAAAATCCCGGAAGTAGGTGGTCTTTGAGTGGTCCAATGTCATTTTTTCGATAGTACTAGTCCGTACGAGTCTGGGGACACCCAACATGACGCATGAATTTGAAATAATAGTGAACCGGAAATGGGGGTGGTCCATGAGGTGGTCCTCATCAAGTTGATTCAACTGGTCCAAGCATTTCGAGTCGAACGATACCCAACACGCCATAGTGGTGTTTGAAATGGGAAACCGGAAATGGGTGGTCTATGAGGTGGTCCCACTGGGCACTCTATGAAAGCCAACATCCATACGAGTCCAACGATACCCAACATGACATAGGTAACACTAAAAAGTGTCAACCGGAAATGGGTGGTCCTTGAGGTGGTCCCACTTGGCACTATATGAATGGTCTCATCCATACGAGTCCAACGATACCCAACACGACATAGGTAACACTAAAAAGTGTCAACCGGAAATGGGTGGTCCTTGAGGTGGTCCCACTTGGCACTATATGAATGGTCTCATCCATACGAGTCCAACGATACCCAACACGACATAGGTAACACTAAAAAGTGTCAACCGGAAATGGGTGGTCCTTGAGGTGGTCCCACTTGGCACTATATGAATGGTCTCATCCATACGAGTCCAACGATACCAAACATGCCATAGGTAACGCTCAAAAGTGTCAACCGGAAATGGGGGGTCCATGGGGGGTCCCACTGGGCACTATATGAAATACCATCATTTCGGGACTTGTGATTTTGCAATCCCAATGTTTACAAAACGGACCCACATCTCAACCATGGCCCTGATTGATGTGACAGACATGCCGTTTGGACTGTGGACATCTTCTCTTCATCCTGCTTCATGTGAGGGGTCACGCATCCCATTCGGTCCAAACCTCCATGGGGCTTGTACATGTCTTCAAGTGAAAATATCAGATCCGGTTCTAATGGAGCGACAGACTTGAGAGTGGCACCGCTGGATGTAGAATGTCAAGGCGGTCCAGAAGAAACGATTCCCGACGATCCTGGCCCAAAACTTCAGGAGTTGTGGATTTTCACCAAAGAAATACCATCATTTCGGGACTTGTGATTTTCAAGTCAATGTTGTGACTGGAACGAGTGGTCGGCAGCAACTGCCCAAACTGATCTTGAGCTCACGACTCTTATGGAATGGCTTAAAAAAAAAAAAAAAAAAAAAAAAAAATTTTTTTTTTTTTTTTTTTTTTTTTTTTTTTTTTTTATCGTGTGTATAAAAGGAGCCACGCTCAGCCAGCTTCTTCATTCGACCAACGGATCCCGATGAAGTACCAACTTACTTGGAGCGCTCCACCCCCCCTTGATGGATTGGCCGGTCTACAGATGAAGTCGTCGGCGGTGAGCATGCATTTTGGCTGAAATTTTTTTGATGTTCCATGCGGAGGGCCCGCCGCATGGGATATGCTTTTTTCCCATTCCATTTTTCATAGTGTCCCTTAACAGGGATTTCTTCCAAATGCATTTTTTTTTATTATTCTTGATGGCTCACGTGCTTTTGGGCTGATGGAGAGTTGTGTTTGCCTGTGAACGTGGAATCACTTTGCGTAAGGTTCCATTCCAGATTCAGTGTCACCTGACGAACGCAATGTATTATGGTCGCATATGGCATGGTTCCCGAGCATGACGCTCCCATCTACCATGCGGACGTATGGTTTCGATGGTCGCACCGACAATACTTGCAAGTAGGCTAGGGTGAACGACCATCATGCAGCATGACGTGCTGCGGTGGTTTATCTGGATGGGTGCATATTGGTGTGTTCCGCTATGGTGAACGCTCTCTCCTATGGCTCGAGTGTGTGGGCATTAATTGCTCAAAAAAACTCTGTTTCTACCCCTTACATGTGGGTGATCTTTGGGTTTCGGCTCTTAGTGAACCTTGTTGTTTGGGACCGAGCACTCACTATGGTGCTGGATATGCCAAAAACACTTTCGAGTGAATTTGGTATCCGAAGATTCCCGTGCGATGGAATGGCTTGGGAGCAAGTCGTTTTGTTGTCGGGCGTAAAGACATAGCTCTGAATGGACAGAGCTGGGAATACCAAAACGCCACTTTTGGTTCCCCGAAGATTGGTTAGTATTACGATTCCTTTTTAAAAAGGAATCTGGTGTTTGTTCCCCCTGTTGTGGAGACATGCGTCCAGTTTCGTGCTGCCCGTATGTTTACCAATGCAATAGGTGGTTTTTTTTAGTGTTCCTCAACAGGAATTCCTTCCATTTTTTTACCATTTTTAAACCTGTTTCTACCCCTTCACATGCTTGTGTGATCTTGGGTTGCGGCCCTTGTGAACCTGTGTGTGTGTGTTGGGACCGAGCACTCACTATGGTGCTGGATATGCCAAAACACTTTCGGGTGAATTGGTATCCGAAGATTCCCGTGCGATGGAATGGCTTGGGAGCAAGTCATTTTGTTGTCGGGCGTAAAGACATAGCTCTGAGGACAGAGCTGGGAATGCCAAAATTTCACTTTCGGGTGGCTTTTTGGTTCCCGAAGATTGGTTACAGTGAGTATGACAATTCCTTTTTTTTTTTAAAAAAAAGGAATCTGGTGTTTTGTTCCCCCTGTTGCGGAAACATGCGTCCAGCTTCGTGCTGCCCGTATGTTTACCAGTGCAAGGGGCTTTTTTTTTCTAGTGTTCCTCAACAGGAATTCCTTCCATTTTTTTACCATTTTTAAACCTGTTTCTACCCCTTACACGTGGTGATCTTTGGGTTTCGGCTCTTTGTGACCCTTGTTGTTTGGGACCGAGTGCTGGAAACGCCAATCACTTTCGGGTGTATTGGTTTCTGAAGATTCCCGATAACGAAGTGGCTTGGGAGCAAGTTCATTTTTTGTTGTCGGGCGTACAGAGGGGGATCTCGTGTGGTTATGGCTCAGTACCGGGGACGATCATGATTTCGGTCATGTGACCTGCGGAAAGGCTTTTCCATATGGGGTTTCGTTCCAGTGGCTGGTTCCAGTTGCTGATCACGTGAGTATAGAGTCAATAAAGGGTTTTTTAAAAACCCTATTTCACATGAAAACAACACAAACACTACACGTACACATGGTGTGAATGGAATGGTGTGAATGGTGTGCACACAAACAAAAAAAAATGGTGGGGTTATTTACCCAAACCAGGTTTTGTTAAATAATACCGGCGTCTGTTTCCAAATCTTGTTTTCTGTTTCAAATGGTTTGTTCTTTCCAATTCTTGTGTCCAAAGGGTTTGTTCTTTCCATATCTTGTCCAAATGGTTGTTTGGTTTCATTCCAACTGGTTGTCTGTTCCAATGGTTTCATTCCAAAGGGTTGTCTGTTCCAATGGTTTCATTCCAACTGGTTGTCGGTTTCCAATGGTTTCATTCCAAAGGGTTGTCTGTTCCAATGGTTTCATTCCAAATGGTACGAGCAAACAAATGGTGGTCGCTGGGGTGGTGGTGGGATTATTTAACAAAACACACATGTTTTGTTAAATAATACCAGCGGTCAATTTTCCAATGTGTTGTCATTTTGAAAACACACGGTGCTGGGACAAAACATTTGTGGGTGCTCCCTAAAACTTTTTCATGAGCCACAGATGCATTAAAAAAAAAAAAAAAAAAAAAAAAAAAAAAAAAAAAAAATGTTTTTTTTTTTTTTTTTTTTTTTTTTTTTGATTGTATATAAGTCAGGACCCTGGAAAACTTTTCCCCAGTAGCTGACTACCCATCAACCGACTCGTACGTTTCAAAGCCGATGCTAACCAACATTGGGAAAAGGATCTGTTCAAACCAACCTTGGGAAAGGTTCTGTATTAAAACCCCATCCACTATAAAATGGAATCGTGTCATTTTGCAAACATGTTTCCCTGTGACACGTATCGCGATGTTGAGATTGAAGCCTACAAGCCCAGATCGTTTCATGATTTGATGCAGTTTACCGATTACATGTTGAATGCCAGTACGGCATTGCACAAGGCCCGAGCCCCGGATGTCGCGGCTATTGGATACCACCGGGACGAGTTTACAGTATATGATTTTATCTTGGGCCTGGTACCTGAAGGAGCCGACAACGTGGATTACATCTTGAACGTGACAAACTGGCAATTCCGAAACAATGTGTTCACCGCGGACCTCGAACCACTCTGCCCGAAACACGAATCCAGTCCCTATCCTGCCCTCAAAGCATTGTACATGGACCTGATTCTTCCCAAGGTTTACAAGCTGCTGGCCTACTGCTGGACTGTATCGCCCTTCCCCTGGTCCGTCAAAAAAATGGAAGAAATGGGGGACCTGCTCATTGCTTCGGTGTACTGCTATCCGTGGCCAGACTCCTACCTGACCAAAGCGGAACCCTGCTCCATCTGTTTGGAAAACCTGTACATTGTCCGGTACACCACCACTTGTTGCAGCCATGCATTTCATTCGGATTGCCTGTTTCAATGGTTGAGAAACAACGATAGCTGTCCGATGTGCCGGCACCCCATTATATTTTAACACCCCCACGAGAAAATGGGCGAGAGTCTTTGAATACTTGCCCAACAACATGGTTTCATGAATCAAATGGGGAAATCCAACGTGGACATGTTTACAAGAAAGAATGGTGGTTTTTGACAAGTGTGAAATGTCATTCTGAAAACACACGGTGCTGGGACAAAACATTTGTGGGTGCTCCCCAAAACTTTTCCATGAGCCACAGATGTATTAAAAAAAAAAAAAAAAAAAAAAAAAAAAAAATTTTTTTTTTTTTTTTTTTTTTTTTGATATATAAGCCAGGGCCCTGGAAATCTTTTCCCAGATTGCCGACTGACAATCAACCCACTCGGACGTGTTTCTTGCTCATGCTGTTTCCCCGACTTAGATGCCAAGTTTGGAATTGTTTCACGACCAGCTTTTCAAGATGGGTCCGACCCGACTTGTGAAATTCATGCTTCTGGATTTCAAGTTTGAAATCGTTTCACTAGAAGCCTGTTCAAGATTGGTTTGACTCATTTCAAGTTTGGAATTGTTTCAAGATCAGCTATTCAAGATGGGTCCGATCGTTTGGAATAGTTTCCGACGTTGGCAAACCAGTTTGGAATCCTATCAAGATTGGTGTCAGCATCCTTTCAAGGTTGGGCATGGTCAATTCCCACACAAAAAGCAGCTCTGCGCATGCGTTGAGCCAGACAAACAGTATATAAGCAGCAGGTATCCAGCCACAATCATTCAGTCTTCAATCAGAGTAAGCAGTCATGCAGCCCAACATGGATTTTGTGGCCCACGTACAGTTTATGTGGTATGCCGGCAATTGGGTACCGAGGCACCTAGTGTTTGTATCCACCTTCGATTCGAACGAAAAATATTGTGTCCAGCCGGCCATAGAGTCCCTCACCCAGTTCACCTATAAAGACGTGCAAAAGAATGTGTACCTGCCCAACAACCCGTTTGACGAAATCCGGGACGACGAAGTACTGTTCCAGACGCCGGTCCTCAGCCTGCCCAAATACCTGCGAGAGGACTTTTACGAAAACGTGCTCAATTGCAGTGGATGGGTCGGAGCCACTGTAGGGACGCTGGACATGGGTACCTTCATGTACCTGGAGCCCATCTTCCCAACGGGAACGGTAAAGTTCCTTGGGGCATGCATGATGAAAGACTGTTTGGACTTGATGGGTCCGAACCCGAATACCAACACGATTGCCGTGGCCATGGCCGATCAATTGTACAAGGCCCGGCAGGCCAGCAATGACCCCCATTGGGATGTATAATGAAAAATGAATTGTAAAAAAAACATTTTTTTGTGAATAAATGTCAGTTTTTCCCATGTCCAAATGGTGTTGTGTTTCATTTTAAAACCCAAAACAATGGGAGAGAGCTTTCGGGTGCCACATGTGGCATTCGAAAGCTCTCTCCCATTTTTTTGGGTCCATTCAGAAGCCAACCTTGGTGGACTTGAAATATATTTTTTACAAGTGAGGTTCCATCGTTGGCATGAATCAAATGGGATATCCAACGTAGGCCTGGGCAGTTGTTTACAAGAAACCATTGACCAACCAGAAACCCTATGAACTGGTGGTGTGTCATTTTGAAAACACATGGTGCTGGTGGAAAAAATTTCTGGTCACTCCCCAAAACTTTTTCTGGGTCGTAAGCATATTGAAAAAAAAAAAAAAAAAAAAAAAAAAAAAAACTTTTTTTTTTTTTTTTTTTTTTTTTTGAGTGTGTATATAAGTCGGGTCCTTGAAAACGTTTTCCCAGTTGCTGCCTGGCCCTCAACCGACGTGCCTGCTCTCTTTGCTCAACTTGAACAAGTCATGGATATCAGTTACTTGTTGGACGAATCGCTGTCCCCGTTGCCAATGACACCTGAATATTGGCGTGAGGATGCACCACCACGGCCGATTTCCCCGCCGCCACCTCTCTTTGTGCCACCTGTGTCCAGTGAACCTGTTTGTGAACCTGTCAAACCCCATGAAAGAAAACCCTATTATCGGCCAGCCAACCGCAAGCCAGCCTACCGTCGACCTCAGCGTAAAGCATTTCAATCGCCACCACCACCTTCCCGTCATCCACCTGCAAAGATTGTCAATAGGGAACCTGAATTGCTATTGCCGACCGGTCCATGGATTCCACCGGAAGCCCATAAACTGGTTGTCTCGGGAGGAGACATGCAAGTGTTTTTACATCCTAAATGCATGGCCGTCCTCTGTATCCGGGACAAGGGATTTACTTTGACCAACGGATTCATAACGTATTCCATGGACAATACCGGTGACTTGCACGACAAAGTGATGGAATGCGTTCTGAAAATGCAAGTCGGGAGGCTGTGTTTTACGGATAGAGCGACCAAACTGCGATGGAAAATGATGTGCGGAGCAGTCGGCAATACCATCCGGACATTTATGATGGAAACAAATTTCGATGTGATTGGGACCTGTCCTTTTTGCAAATTGGATCGATGCCATCGGTACTTGGCCGTGGTGGGTGGCATTTCAAAGGTGTTGCAGTATCCCATTGAATTGATCCCGCATTAAAAAAAAATCTTCAAGCCACCAACCTTGGTGAAAGATATTACATGAATGGTTTCAAACCAACATTGGAAAAAATGATTTGGGAAATTATTTGTTTCAAACCAACATTGGAACCTGATTTGTTTCAAACCAACCTGATTTGTTTCAAACCAACATTGGGAAATGATTTGGCGTTTAAAAAAATATTTGGCGGGATGGTTTGGCGTTCGTCTAGAGTATATAAGCGCCAGACGAGACCACTTTTTTAGTAATCGACATGGATCAACTCGATTTTATTGCTGTAGCCCAATTCATGTGGCACGAGGGGGCGTTCGTCCCACGCCGCATCGTGTTCAATGCCATTGAATCGACCGATGTGCAGATGGCTGTGGAGCCGAGCCCTAGTTCCCTTCGCTTTGGCTATGCAGACGTGTTGAAGAATTGGAATCTGCCCAACAATCCCTTTGACAACCGCGACGGGATAGATCATACCGACATTGTGCACCTGAACGACATGGCCCACTACCTGAGCCATGATTTCTACGCGACTCACCTGCAGAAGGAAGAAGGAGCGGTGGTACACGTGGGATGCCTGGACATGGCAACCTACCACTACCTGGAGCCAGTCATGCATGAAGGGACGGTCCACTTCCTTGGGGCAGGTGTGCTTGAAAACCATTGGTACCTGATGGGCCCCAAACAGAATGCTGGACTCTTGGCCTTTAGAGCGGCCGAAAACTTACATGAAGCAAAGTATGGTCCGGAATACAATTGATTCATGTAAAAAGTTCCCGTTTGTAAATAAAAAAACAATGACCGAAATGGTGTTGTGTTTTCTTTTTCACCCAAAAAAATGGGAGAGAGCTCTGTATATACAGGTGATGTCACTTGTATATGCAGAGCTCTCTCCCATTTTTTTGGGTCAAACTACTTGCCAACCTTGGTAATCTTATTTGGGGGGGGGATTGCTTGCAAGAAACTTGCCGAGCTTGGTGATAATTGGCAATGGTTTGCAAGAAACCTGCCAAGCTTGGGTGTTACATGGGTTCACAAGTACATTTTCACCAGAATCCTGAAAGAAAGAACTGCGAACCGTTGTCCATTTGACCAGACTGGTGTTTTTTTTGACAAGTGCAAGAAATGTCATTTTGAAAACACACGGTGCCGGGACAAAACATTCGTGTGACCGACCCCCAAAACTTTTTCATGAGCCACAGATGTATTAAAAAAAAAAAAAAAAAAAAAAAAAATTTTTTTTTTTTTTTTTTTTTTTTTTTTTTTTGATTGTATATAAGTCAGAGCCTTGGAAATGTTTTCGCCAGTAGCTGGCTGCCTATCCACCGACTCGTACGTTTCAATTCCAAAGCTTCTTTTCAAACCGGGAAAAAGGATCAACGTTGGCTTATTTTCATTGGTGGGTGGATCCATCAGATGACGTCAAATACCCGCTGACCAATCGCTACACCCATCATTCCATTTCGTGTGCCTCCAACGTTGGCTTCCATGGTTGGTGTCGTTTTTCAGATGACGTCAAAGGCCGACGGACCAATCCCACGCCAGCTACGACTATAAAAAGGCATCGCAGCCAAGTGGAAGACATCATTTTGCAAACATGTTTCCCTGTGACACGTATCGCGATGTCGAGATTGAGTCCTACAAGCCGAGATCGTATCGAGACTTGATGGATTTTACAACATTCATGTTGAATGCCAGTACGGTATTGCACAAGGCCCGAGCCCCCGATGTCGCGGCTATTGGATACCGGTCCGAGTTTACAGTGTTTGATTTTATCCGTGACCTGGTACCTGAAGGAACCGACAACGTGGATTACATCTTTAACGTGGCATACTGGCAATACCGCAACAATGTGTTTGCCGAGGACCTCGAACCCCTCTGCCCGAAACACGAATCCAGTCCCTATCCTGCCCTCAAAGCCCTGTACATGGACCGGATTCTGCCTAATGTGTATAAGCTGCTGGCCTACTGCTGGACTTTGGCACCCTTCCCCTTGTCCGTCGACAAAATGGAAGAAATGGGGGACATGCTCCTGGCCTCGATATACAGCTATCCGTGGCCGGAATCCTACCTGACCAAAGCGGAACCCTGCTCCATTTGTTTGGAAAACCTGTACATTGTCCGGTACACCACCACTTGCAGCCATGCATTTCATTCGGATTGCCTGTTTCAATGGTTGAGAAACAACAATAGCTGTCCGACGTGCCGGCACCCCATCATATTTTAACATGTCGGACCCCGAAAAAATGGGAGAGAGTCTTTGAATGCTTGAAGGAATTTTTTTAAAAAAAATTCCTTCAAGCATTCAAAGACTCTCTCCCATTTTTTTGGGTTCATCAGGAAGCCAACCTTGGTGCATGTCTTATTGAAACCAACAAGAAGCCTGCCAACGTTGGCATGGAATCATAGGTTCTCGTGGACTTTAATTTGTTTTCAAGTGGTTATCCAATGTTGGAGCGAAATTTCATTTCAAGCCACCTGAAATGCATTTCAAGTGGGAATCCAATGTCGACAGGAAACAAATGGCCAGCTAACGAAATGAATTGCAATCCTGGAAATACTATGATATTGCTGAATCACACACTCGGAAAAAAAAATTTGGACCAGTAGGGCTCACCCAAAACTTTTTCATGAGCCACAGATGTATTTAAAAAAAAAAAAAAAATTTTTTTTTTTTTTTTTTTTTTTTTTTTTTTGATTGTGTATAAGAGTCAGAGCGCTGGAAGATTTTCACCAGTTGCCTCTTGGACACCACTCGACTCGTGTTACGTTTTGCAAGTGTCAGTATACTGGTTGACAATGGGTTCCATCTGCTCCACGTTTGGTGTCCAGAATCCATTTGATCAAAGGCATGAACCGATTTTTTACCAGGTGGAAGACTTACCTGACGACTCTAGCTGGATTCCCTCTGATGTGGTGGATTTAACAACCACGCCTGATGAACCAATGGACCATTCACCAGACTCTGATCGGGCAGATGTCGACATGAATCCTGACGCAAGTTTGCAGGATGACGGGATTCTGTGGTTCAAAATGGATTTCAAACTTGTAAATCATAACAATGTGGCCGTGAATTCTGAATCGGGAGGGAATGATGTTATGAAGGAGCTTGAAGATACAAACATCTCTGGCATATCGGATGGAGCAGCTGTTGGCATGGATAAATGGTTCCCGTCAGACATATCTGATGATGCAGAACTCCCTCCACTCGTATGAATGAAAACATTATGTCATGTCATGCTGACTGAAACCGGGAACTGGTTTCATGAAAGCTCAACTCAAAACTTTTCTTGAGCTGAGGATGTAAATAAAAAAATAAAAAAAAAAATAAAAAAATAAAAATTTTTTTTTTTTTTTTTTTTTTTTTTTTTTTTTTTTTTAATCACTATAAAAGGAATGGCGCTTGGTAAGAAATGATCACTCACTCGACGGACGGTGCTTCATACAGTTTGATCTGGCAAGTGAAAAAAAAAACCATTGGATCGTTATGTCTTCCAACACGTACCGTAAAATGTTCCGTCGTAAGCAAATGATGCTCGTCAAGTGTCCCCGATGTGGTGTAAACATGACTCTCCATGATTATGTAACGGAACACGTTCGTCAGGTTCACCATGTCGATCGAGATACACAATGCCCTTTTTGCATGGGGGCTGTCCGATGGAGACGTAAAGAACAGACCGCTGTACCAATCAACCGGCATCGGATGGAGTGTATAAAAGAAACCTTTCCCGATTTGTTTCAACGACCGAAAGGTCATAAAGTTACCGTGCTTCCACCGCCGGTGTCGGTGTCGGGACATTGTCGAGAGTGCCGATCCTTTTTACAATTTCCCAAAAAACGTAGCTTGTCGGGAAGAAATCGCTTCGAGGCATGGGGCACGTTTTATGAAGAAGTCGGACAGCTGCCACCGTTTTTAACAGGACCTCTTCTCCCTACTCACGTGTCGTACTCCGAAGAGAGTGGTTTAGGGGACTTTATGTACCCCATCCTGCACCAGTTTAGGCAACAGACCCACATGTGGTACCACGTCAGTGTCAGAGCCGCCGCATGGAAAGACTTTGTAAAGCACGTTTTGAGTAAAAAAGGTGTCTATGTGTTGCCTTATTGGTGCTTGTGTGATGGAAGCAAAACGCCCCATGCCAAATTACCTGCTTCACAGAAACATCATCGGCATATGGTGCTCGTCAAGGACAAGAAGGTTCAGTTGGAAAAAGAGTGGAAGACGTGCATGAAGATTAAAAACAAAGCCGCAAAATTGAAAATCCCTATCAAAACCATCCATCAGTTGATCCATACATTGTTTTACGTGAGCCAATCGAGAGCACGATGTGACGGCACGGCTCGTCAAACGGATGTCGATGAAGGAAATTCCCATTATTATCTCCATCACCAGATGTATCCCCACGCCAAAGTGGCCATGTACACGTTGGTGCCGAATGGTTTGAGTGACTATATCCATTTTCGAGGCAAGGAACACAAGGCAAGGCATTGGTACGAGCAAGTCAAAGGGACTGGAAAGGAACGGTCCATTCCCTTAAAGACGCTCAACATTAATATTTCGGGTTGCGTTGTGCCATTTGCAAAGCATCTGGAGCCTTCCCATTTGACGGAAGACGAGCCGCCGCCCACCGATCGTCCGTATCTGTGGATGTTTAAATCGGATGACGTGTTGGTATTGAAATCGAATCCATCGCTACTCGAAATGGGTTTCGAGGAATGGTACGCGCACCAAATGGAATGCGGCAATTCTTTTTTGGACGCCGTACACAATGAAAAGTACACGTTGGGCCAACGTCATCGAACGGACGTGAATGACTTTCAAAGTATCAAGCATGAGTTGATGGAACTGTTTAAAGAAGAGATATCCACCCTGTTACAGGCTCTTGAAATGGAACGTTCCCACACGGTGTCTGTGCATGAAAGGATGGAACATCAGCATGCCAAGTACCTCGAAATGGAGAATGAGTTGCAAAAGTGCCTGAAAGAGAGGGACGATGAAAGAATGCAACGGCAGTATTTGGAAAGGACAACAGAAGCCGTGGAAGCGGCCGTTGAAAGGGTACGAAACCAGATGTCGGAAGCGGAAAAGGTTCGAATGCAACAGTATGAAGATCGTATTGCGGTAATGTCGGAAGAGATCAATGCCTTGAAAAGCCAATTGAAGAAAGCGGAAGAGGCTCGAATACAGCAATATGAAACACGTATTGCGGAATTGAAAGAAGCACAACGGGTCCGGGTACAACAGTACGAAGACCGAATTGCTGTCATGGAAACTCAAATGGAAGCGATGCAACAACTGGCACAAGGAGTAGTATCTGTCATATCAAAAAGAAATTGAGGGCATCCCAAAACTTTTCTTGGGCTGAGGATGTATTAAAAAAAAAAAAAAAAAAAAAAAAAAATTTTTTTTTTTTTTTTTTTTTTTTTTTTTTTTGAGTTATCCTACCCGGTATTCATTTCTTTTCCTGTGGTGAAACTTTTTGCCAAGAGCGCTGGCCATCGTTTGTGGTGATTCCCGCACACATTTCTTTTCCCGAAGTGAATCATGCCGTTGGTGTATATCGAAGCGGTTCGAGATCCATTCATCCTTCCATTCATTGGTTTCTGTGGGGGGCCAATTCAAACGGCAATTGTTACCATTGAGAGGGGGTTTGGAATTTACCGGGTTGTTGTTGGTGTTGCGCGTCTCACCACAAAAAAAAATTTTTACAAAAAAAGTTTTTTTCACCCCCAGCATATTTTCTGGGAGCTTGAAAAAATGAAATATCAACCCAATGGGTTCAACTCTCACTTGTCCCCGACTTGTCCCGCAAAAATATTACGTGAAAAGATGTGATATAGGCTTGTTTCAGTACATGTGTGAAGGGATTCATGATGTTTGTGACATGATTCGGTATGATTTCAATGGGTTGGGATGGTTTCAGGGCCTACATGCCTTGTCCCACGGATTCCCGAGGAAGGAGGCATGAGGCTGGAATCGGGATGGAAGAATTACCATGTGAAATATAGGGTGAACGCTATGAGCCTCTGTAACTGGGCAACCCAGGCAGATATCGGCTTGAAACCAGCAGCAAAAGAGGGGTTGGTAGGAACGAGCGACCAGGATCAACTGCCCCAAATGATTTTGAGCGCATGACCTATGAAAAAAAAAAAAAAAAAAAAAAAAAAAAAAAAATTGGGAGTACACCAAGTAAGTTGTTACTTCATCAGGAACAGTTGGTTGAATGAAGAGGCTGGCTAGGAGTTGCTCCTTTTATACACACGATACAAAAAAAAAAAAAAAAAAAAAAAATTTTTTTTTTTTTTTTTTTTTTTTGGATTGTATATAAGTTTGAGCTGTGGGAAAGGATTTTCAGTTGCGCCCTCGGCCACCGACAGCTGTACAGTGATTTTACTTGTTGCCCCAAAATATTTTTTGAGTGACTGGACTTGGTGTTTCAAGTAACTTGGATCGGTTTTCAAGTGGTGAATCGTGTTGTCGGGATTCAAAATACGTTTGGCGGCCGATCTGCATTCAACATTGGGAATTGAAATTCCTGTTACAAGCTTGGAATGACGGTTGGCGTTCATTGGCGGACATTGGGAATTGAAATTCCTGTTACAAGCTTGGGAATGACGGTTGGCTGTCATTGATTTGCCTTCAACATTGGGAATTTCAATTGCAAGCTTGGCAAAATATTGTTGTACCATTCAAGTTTGGAGTTTCATCGTTGGATTCTTTTTTTCCCCCCGTTTTCATCGTTGGAATTCACCCCTACATTGGCAAGCAACTGGCTTGGCGCGTTGGCGACCAGAGTGGAGCTATAAAAGGAAGCCTTCTCTCGAGCATTGGCATCAGTCTGCTGTTAGCGTTCTGTCATTCAAGTCGTTATGGATATTTTCCCCGTGAATCGAGTGTCGGAGAAGTTGGAGCCCCTGTATTTTGATGCGGACGTGTGGGAAAAGGAAATCCGGCACCATCGGGTGCAAGCCTTCATTTCTTTCATGGAGCCCCATGAAAATAAAAGGATTTTCCACAACGCCCTGCCAAACGACTGGTTCAGGAAGCATCTGGACAATTTCTTGAGATGCTTGGACTCGGCCAAACGTTCCAGTTATTTCGATCCCAACAAAGTACAGTGGGACAGGATTGTGAAGAAACTCATGAAAAATCCTGACCGCAACATGAAAAATGCGGACACCCGAATGGGATTTCGACTGGAGAACATGTACTTGGTCAAGCACGGGTTTACGTTTGGACACTGGATTGTGGATCCTGGGACCCATCACGTGTTCCAAACGTCGTTCGCGCCCATGGTGTGTTATGAACTGCCAGCTGCTAGTGTCGATTCCCCGTCCCAGCCCACTACCGTTCGCAGAAGTTTACATGCCTATGATCAAATGCTGTACGATCGGTACGTGTTTCAACCCCATTCCACGTACACCGTTCCTGCTGGCACGCGATACGTGATGATGGCGGTTCAAAAGACTCTCTTCTCTGTGGATGTGGTTCCGAATAGTGTGGCGATTCCGGGCATGCAGTCGTTCCAGACCCACAAGTCCTGTGGCACGAGTGCGTACAACGTGCCACCCCCGTCACCTACGTCCCAACAACGACCTGCGATGGTTCTGCCTGAACAGAGGCGGTTGAAACGGAAACAGCCTGTCCAAAAGAATGGGTGCAACATCAAAATCCCCAAGGAGTCAACTCGTATGGAACCTGTCCACAGACCTCGTGTGGAATCACCATTTCATGTGGCTGTTTCACCTGTGAGCACCCCTGTGGACATGACAACATCTCGTGTCGTGGCTCCAGGTGTGCAACCGCCAGCTCCAGTGGTGCAACCGCCAGCTCCAGTGGTGCAACCGCCAGCTCCAGTGGTGCAATCAGTTGTACATCAACCCCTATTCGTGGAGCCACATCAACCACTTTTCGTGGAGCCACATCAACCGCTATTCATGGAGCCTCCAGTTGTTGTGCAATCACCAGTTGTGCAACCAGTGGCGCAAGTATCGATGTCAGATTGGATGGACTTTGAACCCCCCATACAATTTGATATGAATGAACTCCTTTTTGGACATGAAATACCGATTTTGGATGAGGCCACATTAATGGAATGGGGTTTGGAACCACCGCCCCAACAAGATCAACCCTTGGACTTGACGACACCGAGACGTTTCCCTGTGGACCCAACCATTGAATCTGTAACCCCAATGGATTTATTAAAATAATTTTTTCCAATCTGTCGTTTTGCTTTTTTGAAAAAATTTTGATGCGGTCACGGTGCTCCACTATTTTTTCGGCCGACTGTACAAGGCATTGTGATGGGTCTTTCCTTCGAGATTGGCCCCGAACCATCGCCAATAGTCCAGCTCTAGTGCGACGTTTTTTAAACAAACCAAAACAGTCATTCGTGGGACACGAAAAATAAATTTTAGCTTAGTGGAAATTTAACAAACTGAGGTGAATTCAGAGAATTTGGTTATTGTTTACTTTTATATTTTTGTTTGGAATTAGAAAGTTTCTCTGTTGTAGTTCGAAATTTTGAATTATTTTTTTGTTATATATATTTGTCAATTTTTTTTTATATATATGTTAATATATATGAATAATGGAAGTCAATAATAATGTAATATCGGTTATGGATTGTTTCTTAAAAGAGGTAAACTATAATGAACTAATTGCATTTTAAACGTTTGTATTTCTTTAATGTTTACTATTTCATAATAATTAACAAGTTCATTCACATACTTTATCCCATATTTAGTCAAAGTACAGTTTCAGTATTTTGATATTTCTGCATACATGCTGAAAAAAATGGCTTTTGCCACCATTAAATATAATGCACTGCAGATTTAACATATAATCTGGAAAATATTATGATATTGGGTATATGATTTTCGATTGGAGTACCGAATGTCCACCGTTTCACACCAAATAGAAATAACGTCAAGCAGAGCATTTGCCAATTCTATAAAAAAAATACTATTGGGTTTACTTAAATATTAAAGGAAATTTAGTTTGTAAAAATTCTCAAGCTTTTTGTTCATTTTTCTTCAGATGCAGAGGATTGAAATCATTAAAGAATACAGTCTACACTCACCACAAATAAATGAAGAAAATGTGAAAGATTTCAGGACTTCTTTAAAGAAATTCATCCAAGATATAAATACCGTATTTGTGAGTAGAAATAAATGTCACTCCATACTCTCAATAAACTTGTTTTTCTGTGAAAAATGTAGTGTATAAACTTTGATTTTTCAGGCATTCGAAGATGAAGTTGGGGAGTCAATTGACGTGGAAAGTGTTCCATCTGAAGGGAGCCTTTGCTCCTTTTCCTCAAATAAAAACTTAGTTCAGCTACAAGTCGATAAAAATGAAGTACGTATGATTCGAAAGGAAGTATTAAAATGGCTTCATTTTTATCTTAGAGCCTTTTAGAACTTACAGCATATATAACAATGTGTGTTACCTCTTGGAGGGTTAATTGTAAAATAACAGAGTGGCAGCATAACTGGGAAGACAGAGAATTATATCATAGAATTTTTTAATTCTTGAAATGTCAGAGAAAATTTTACAAAAAATCAGGGAAATTTTCAAATTTGGGTCATTAAAACTGCAATTATTGTCTATTCTGCATAGTTTAAGTTGTGAATATTTCCATCTAATAGTTCTGAAAAAGAATTTAAAGAAAAGCTTGGCCGGTTGCATTCCCAATTTCATTGTTAATAGAAACGTGAATCACTGCTGGAAGGACAAGGAAAACAAAAGCATGTTGGACTTTGGGTTATAAACAACACATTGGGGGGCTAATGAATATGCGATTTATTGAAGATTGAACTAGAAAATAGGAAACACTTAAAACATTAAGATTATTTACATCAGACATAAGATTTTGTTGCCACCCTGAATAACTGTTTTACTAAAATGTGTAGACTAAGTATTTCTCATTATTTAACTTAATAATTATCACAATATAAAATTTAAGATATAATCTACTAGGAAAAGTGCATGTTAATAAATTGAACTTTATTTTCCTGCATCCTCTTTACCCTCCATATACAATTTTCAAAATATAGCTGTAACATTTTTATCTTTTGTAAAATGAATTCAGTTTGAAACAAACCGTAAGCTACAAAAGCAGGCTTATAAAAATATTGCCAAGAAAATATATTTACTTTGAGAAGTAAGTGTTGAATTTCGACTTTATCTTCTTAAGTTAGTTTCTAATTACTGAATGATCTATTAATACATTTTAAGGTATATTCCCAGTGTATGATGCAGTTGCCAAATGCGACATTTGTGAGTGATAAAGTGTATATTTTGGCAACCCTAATTTGTGATGTAAATAAACTTGATTACACCCTGCGCTCAGTGTTATCAATCGTAGTTCAGCCTTGCACATGGTTGTTTTAAAATTAATCCATCATTTAATGCACTGCATTTGACTTGTTGATGTTTCGGATTTTGCTATGGATGTGATGGAAGATATATATCTTAATAGTAAATATTTTTGGAAATTGGAGATGCAAGGCAAATGTTTTATCATTGATTGGTATATGAATGCTAGATTGCTGGCAATGACTTGTCGCAGCCCAAAATGCGGAAAAGACATGGAAGTTGACCCTTCCGAAGAACGTTTCCGACGACTTTTGACATGACCGACTGCTCGGAGAATTACCTGTAAGCACAAAAATCGACTGCTTGTATTGGGTACCAGCTTTGATTCTTAGTATTCGGAGGCAGTAGGCGGGAACCAATAATGCCCAGTTTCTTAAATCGAAGTCATGAGTTTGTATCATTAGTGCATAGTATGTGTTCATGCTTAAAAAATTTCATCGTATTTTATTGATTGATTGCATAATTGTCAAATGGGAACCGTTGCCCATAGCCGATTGTACAGCTCTAGTGTGTCGTTATTTAATCAAACAACCAGCCATTATTGTTTGCCATTTTGACTTGGCGACAAACGGAAAACAAATAATTTTGGCTTTCACATTTTCAAAATCGCGCTAAGCCGTACCATGTATTCGAAAGTTATCCATTTTAATGTGCTTAACTTCCCAACAGATAACACGAAGAATATCAGCATTTGCAAATAGAAAACGAAAAGAAGTGGACGAGTGGAATGTACAAGAGTTTTGCAGCCGCCCTTATGTCGATGAACAAAATCCAGTGTGGGGTAAGAAAACAAAATTTAAATGGATGCTATAATTATAAAAATTGATCAAATACTTAAAACAAATGTTGGCTTAAATTTCATCGTTATTCCCTCAGAGTATTTACTAAAATTGATGTATTTTTATTTACGATACATATTATTTTATTTATGAACTGAAATATAAAAGGTTGCCCATTAAGAATCTGAAACATTTAATTTTCACTTTTCTAACTTTATAATATGTTCATGGAAAAGTACATTATCAAACAATTGCGTTTTTAATCCTTGTCTTCCAAACGATCATTGCTATGTGGAGGTAGCTGATGCACTCTAAATTTGTCATGATGTGTAATTCTGGAGAGTGGGTTGTCAGTTAAGGAGTTGTTCTCATTATCTGTGGTCGTCGTCTGACCAGGTTTAAAAATCAATCAAATTCAGTATTCACTATTCAATATCAAGCATCAAATTCCGTATAGTGGTTTCCTATTTTTGATATAACGTTTGTAAATATTTGTTCAATTTTTGCTATTTTGTATGGAACAGCCCTCATTACACAATTTTTCCATATACATTTATTTGTTCAATTATTAGAAATATATGTTTCTTGTTTTATTTTCAGAACAAATGGACTCCTGTGCAAGAGTAGATGCGGTCTTCATACCTCGGTTTGGAAGTAAAAGTCACTTTAAAGGTGAGCCAAATAACAACATTCGTATATTGACACCTTGTTAATGTTTTAAATTCTTAAAACAATGCGTGTGTTTTTAAATAAAATTATTACTTAATTTTATATTTGTTATGTTTGTGTAGCTTTTGTCTGTATTTTTTATTGATTTCAAGATCTTATAATTAGATCTTAAAATAACTGTATTATTTTTTTTTACTTTATCTCCATTATTTCAAATATTTTAAATAAATTTTCAATTTTTTAAATAAATGTACAGAAATGTAACAACTTTGCTGTATAAATATCCATTGTTTGGAATGTTGCTATAATATTCTTGAAATTTTTTACATTGTAATGTTACACTAAAACTTGAATTTAAAATCTAGTATTTCCATGAAAAGGGTGAAAATAACCTAAATAGATAGACTGGACGCGTCAAGTAAATAATGTATACTTGTAATTTTTTTTTTTTTAATTTTTAGGAATTATGCATTGTAATAAAAAGTTGTGTAATTTATTAAAATTCAAGTTGTCATCTAATTTTCTGTTTATCAATTAAAGTTATATTTTTCTTTAAGAACTTATTCTAATTCTGTAATAACATTAGTTTATTTCTTTAAAACGAAATTTCAGTAATTTTCTAAAGACTAAATGTCATGCTGATAATTATATTTATTATACATGTGTTTAGAATACTCTACAATTTATATGGATAAATAGGACCTATTGAATATATTCTTTATTTTGAAAACTTTAATTTAAAATCATAAACTTGTGCTATATAAATTGCAATTATCATATTTAAGCTTTATTTTTAAGTGTGCATGCTATTTAAAATGTGATTGAGGGCCATTAAAGTTCTGCACATTTTATTTAATCAAATGATTATTATTTTTATTTGAAATATTGTTGCTTGCTGTTATTAAAACATAATTTCCATATATATTTTTTTGTCTTTTATAACAATTACACTTTTTATGTTATTTTTCAAATGTTATTCTTTGGATTCATTTTACGAGATTAATTAAATTTATTTATTACTAAAAACAATTTTTTTTATGGCCTCCTTTCTGACAGTCACACTGAGAAGACCCTTCCTCTCACTGTACATTGTGTCTAAAACTTTATCTTTGCACTTTTTACACTTATTTACACTTAGGAAAAACAAGACATTTATTTATGGTTGTTTTGTATTTAATAAAGGAAGAATCGTATATATATTTTTTACAATATTTAGAAATTTTTGATGTGTGCTCAATTAATTGCACACATTGGATTGGACTGGTAATTTCAATACTATAGCCACCTTCATATCCCATGTTTGGGCTTTTATGCGGATACAGGAAACAAAGTGTTTAAAAATCACCATAAAAGTAAAACATAGTTGAAAAATCCGTGTCACTGACTAACTGAAAAGCCAAATTACAGAGGCCATCAAGACTACTATACTTATCAGAACATGGTTCAAACTTCTATAGCTCCTTTATTAAATACACAAAACTATAAGTGCATATGTTTGTTATTTTTTAAATTAATTTTTTTAATGTAAATGTTCTTTTCAGACATCTTGTATAGTATAATAAATTACCAGCCCCTAAGTAATTGATTCATTATTTTATTTAATTGCCAAATTTTAGTCCTGCTTTTAAATTTGTTCAGAATATTTATTTTATGTTTCAGTATCAAAGGTGGAAAACAGGTGGGGTCCTCAAACGCAGGGCAGAAACGAACCTGCCAAGCGCATCAAGGTGGAACCAGGGACAGAAACGACCAGCGACATCACTTTCGAAGCGATGCAGGAAAGGCTTCAGCACATGGAATCACATTTGAACTTGAAAGCCGGTCATTATACTTAACTCGTATTATTATTACTGTAAAAAGTTTTAAAATACAATCATTCATTGCAATTTCTTGATAACCGGTGTTGTAAATATAGTGATACCCAGTGTCATCACACAATTTTTCTTCTATTTCGGGGGGGGGGAGAGGAGTGGTTAAAAGAAGAAATTTCCCAACTTAACAATTTGAAATTCCCAGCTTTGTCGGTTACCAGCTCAGGTGTTGTTCTCGTTATCAGACCATGGTTAAAAAATACGAGTCTTCCTGGGTATTTCATTCAAGATAGGCCTCGAACCAGCGCCAATAGTCCAATATGCAGCTCTAGTACGACATTAATTAACCAAACCAGACTTACTAATTCAAAATTCCCAACTCAACAGTGATAAAAATTTCCTGTTCCAACTTATTGACATTTGTCAACTTTTTTATGGGTAATATTAAACAGTTCTCATGAAAGTATTGATTTTTTTTCGCATGTTCCAGTGCAGTGTCGGTTTGCATGTCTAATTTAAGTTTAATGGTACAAGTTGGGCAATTTCTAATTTTCCTTTGCTTTCATTTGCTAATAATATTAATTTTGTTGAGGCATAAATTTTCCCAACTCGGGTATTTTTAAAACTCAAAATTGCCAACTTTAAAGTTTTCCAGATTGTTGGAGGGACAGTGGAGGGGGTAAATGATGCCCCCTCCTTCTAAGTCCTAGGCTCTTTAGTAATGCACAGACTTAAATGATATATTTTTTTCTCCCTGCGATCACTGCAGCCTAATTGGCTGCAGATAAAGAGAAAGAGTTCTTCGTTCGCTGGGTCTCTGATATTTTTATGCAATCAGGAATGGTCCATTTTTTCTACTTTCAGTATGTGAAAGGTCCGATTTTCCGGAATTTCGGTTTGTGACGGGTCCGATTTTTGCCAATTTCGGTTTGTGATGGGTCCAATTTTCACTAATTTTGGTTTGTGAAAGGACCGAAAACGGCCGCTAATTTCAATTGGATAAACCTTTGGAAAGGCTATTTAATGTGGAAGTAAATACCAAGATTCAGATTCCTTGTTCAACTAGAATTATATAATTTTTACTTTTTCTACCTCCAATATATTTTCCCAGAACCCTGTGGAACAAAGCTCCTCTTTTGACTTCTACCATTGAGAGTATTTACAGTAATTTGGCAGCCAAGTCGTATGAAGTACATATGATTAAGTAATTAGTAAATATGCAATAGAAATTTATTTGTCAAAAATTATGTTTCAGAAAGTGCTGTTAGAAATAGTCTGTTCCAAAGGATAAAACATTTAGAAGACAGAATTTTGTATCTGGAAGGAATCTCCCCTGATTATTTACAGTTATCTGTAAGTATTCGTAATTTTTATATTCATTTTCAATATTTTGAAAAATTAATTTGAATTATTTAAAGTCAAAATAATTTTTTTATGTATTTTAAGAGTCAAATTTTGTATGTATTTTTATCCAATAGAGTTTATAGAGTATGGATATTGTCTTTTGAAATAATGGGCATAGTAATGATTTATATTAGTTAGCATTGAAATATAATGATTAGATAATGTGACATCTATAAAATATAATTCATGTTTATACACAGAGATGATTAAAACTATGCCCCATAGAAATAAATAGGTATATGCCCTTATATTAAACCAAATACGTATCTATTGCACTTTTTCATTTTTATATTTTTTCTGTTAAATTTATGAGTTGTCATGAAAAATCTATTATATTGTTCTATATCATTTGAAAAAAAACACTATTAAAATAGATGCACTGAGCAAAGATTTTGTCCATACAAGCATAAAAATGTGTACTAAACTATAGGAAGTTTGTTGCAATAATTAGGGATGAACTGAATAGTGATGTTGCCGGATATTGGATATTCGGCATACATTACAAATCCGATACCGGATATCCAACAATTTTTATTTTTGCAAAAATATCTTCTCTTAACCGTTCTTTAATAAACTGTTCTTATTCATACTGATTTTGAAGCGGCCGGAGGTGTACTGTACGAAAATGTGATTTTAAAATACATAAATTGCTGATCTAAATTGTGCCATATTTAGATGCTAAACCTAGATCTTACTAGACTGAAGAATAAAACAATTTCTAATATATAGGGAATAGAAATGTAGCTATGCACCTACTATATCAACCCATGTGGATTGTTTAAACTCGAACATACTCCAAGATAAGATAAAAACTCGTCTTATAGAAAACCTTTCGCTGTTTCTTTGCCCCCTCATTTTAAGTCCTGCCACCCTATACAACAAAAAATAGCTGCTTTTTACACTTTTGTTAACCGTGCTCTTAACATCTGTTCTACACCCGATTCCCTCTAGGCTGAACTTGATTATTTGAGAGCCGTCGCCGTGGATCGAGGTTTCTCACCCAACGTCGTTGATAAGGCCCTACATAAACTTAAAAATTCTAGTCTATCTGAGCGCTCTAATGCTTTAGTTGTTCTACCATATTATCCCCAGATCAGCCATCAAATTTCTAAAATTCTCGGTAGGTTCGACATACGTTCCATATTTTCACCTATCAATAAGATCACTTTCACACAACTTCAAGACCCTATTGACGATCTTAATAACTGGGACATATACAGTATTTCATGTCAATCTGGCATGTCATATATTGGTCAAACAAAGTGAGCATTAAGATTTCATATCAAGGAGCACCAAGCACATACTGTTAAACGAGAAATAAAGAAGTCCTCCATTGCCAAGCACTCTTGGGAACATGGTCATATATTTTATTTTTCTAACTCACATTTAATTTGCAAACCTAAATCTCCAGTTGAACTTGACTTCCTGGAGGCGTTTCATATTTTTAGCAATATTGACTCGATTGTCAATGAAACGTTTGCGGTCCCAGTATTTCCCGCTTGTTGGCACACAATAGTTAACTTCAACCGATTGAAATAGTTTTTTGTTCTTTGGCAACACTTTAAATTTCTTGGTTTATTTATATTTTATTACACACAGACTTTACATTTTCCGCTGATGAAGGGTGATGTATCTCCCAAAACTTGTCCGGATTATATGGACTTTTATTGCGTATTTTAACATTGTATTTGTATTTTAATATACTCCAAGATAGCCAGTTACTAGTTATGAATGCTTGCAGTATATCTTCCTAGGCTATTTTCAACCATAGTCATAGAATCGTTTATAATACTAGAGGCTTAGTCACTTCACAGTTCATAACCAGCTGAATAGTCTAAAGAAAATCCAGGGAGGAACAGCAGAATAAATTGGTAGTATTTTCAGGAAAATACTTAAAGTGAGAACAAATGATAACTGATTGCAACAAAAAAAATCTGTTTACGTTTTACTCATCTGGATATCGGATAATTACAGGATAGTTAAAATCCAGTAGGATACGCCCGATACCATATAATAACTGGATATCCGTTTCATCCCTAGTAATAATCCTGTTCCTTTGAATATATTCATACAAAATTAAGTGGAAAACTTTCTTCTGAACTACTTTCTGAAGCTTGTTTGTTTTTATTTAAGGCCAACAGATGCTGAGATTAACATGTAAAATTTTGACTTGTGCCATTTTTAAAAATATATAAGGATTTTTTTTTATAAGTTGATAACTAATTTTGTAATTAAGGTGGCAAAAATAACTCATCTTTAAAATCTTCTACCAAGTAAAAGTTCTGATTTTAACGAGTCTCTCAGAATATTGGATCCTTAAATTCTCCATAATCGACTAGCTTGGCATGTTTAATTAAGATCGTTCTAACAGATGTCAAGATTAGTGCAAATAAAATTTGATTTTACATTGATTGAGAAAATACATAGGGAATTTTTTGTTGTTGTGTTAAATCACCTTCGAATTTGGATATATCTATAAAACTTGACTTTAAAACTTCCTACCTAGCAGAAACTATGATTTTATCAGATCTCATCAAAATCGCGCCATTGGATTTCAAGATTAGCGTATACTCTCCTTTCTATTTACTACCTAGTATTGATTTAAAAAATCGTATACAGTAGATTATCTAATTATCCGGAATATCTAATTATCCGGATCAATTGGGACCAGATCCCATCCAGGTAATTGAATATCCGGATAATTGAATAATTAACGAAACAAAATATTTCCGAGTGATAAAAATGGATTTTGCTCTAGTATGTAATGGAAGTAATGACTATTAAAACAATGACATTCACTGATAAGAAATTTTTAAAATGTAGATTTTGACTATTGTTTTTTTTCTCTCAATGCGATCCAGATATTGACAATCCTCTTTTTTTATCAGGATAATTGAAGTTCTACCATTTTATAAATTAAGTTTTTCTTCTTAGTTAAATATTAGGTTTTGCTAACTGAATATGTTGTTTTTAAAAGTATATTTTTAGATATTACTCAAGAAAGCTTTTTTTTATTCCTGAACAGGGTCCCAATTGCACCTCACCAAAGAAAAAGAACATTCATGAAAAGGAAAAGGCATATTCTGTAAGTTAAAAAAAAAGTATTTGATTTGTAGAAGGTTATTAGTGCTCAATTTTTAAAAAAATATTTATTGGTAACATTTTTACAGAATTGGAGCATTGATGACATTCAAAAGAGAATCCTATCGTTGAAAGAATCGCTGAAATCCAAATCAACAGTAAAGAAAGAAGGATCATCTTGATGTATTTGTGAGATAATCATCTTTCATTGTAAATATTCTAATCACTTTTACTATTACATTAAACTGTAGATTGTGAAAATTCTTGCACTAGACATTCATTTCATTCGCTAACTTCAATTTCTGATGTTTGCAGGTAAATGTTGTACATTTAGTTTTGGAATATATTTAAAAAGAAATAAATGTATAACAAAATGGAAGATTTATGTATAGTATTCTATTCAAATCCACATGACTACAAAAGAACGTATATACCCCTTGAATGAATGGATATTCCAAAAGCCACCGCCAGGGCCATCTTTTGCAGTCGTGGGGCCTGGTGCAAACTTAATAGAGAGGCCTCTTTTTTATCCTCTACATTGTTTGGTTAAAACTTATAAATTATTAAACTTGTACATGTTTTTTAGATTTTTTAAAAAGCCTAAGGGGATTTTTTTCAACAAATACAAATGTTTCATGCGGCTACATTCATCTGATAGAAAACTTTATTATGTAAAAATTCTGTTTTTTTTACATTTTTTTTTTTTATTATTTATAAGCCTAATTTCCTGTCACATAAGATAAAATTTATGTCAGTTGTACTATTTGTCAAGGGGTTATAGTGTTGGAATTAATCCCTCTAAAAGTATAATAATGTTCCTATCCCGATACCTCATGCTGCTGATTTTACAGACGTTTCACGTCAAAGGTATAAACGTCTGAAAGTCATTTTATCTCATTCTCACTTAGCATTTTTCTCTGATAAGCGTGAGGTCCATCCAGAAGCGCTTGGCACTATGCGTTGGCACTCGTCACACACCCCTTATGGGGGCCCTGGCTACCATGTATGGGGC
Organism: Troglohyphantes excavatus; assembly: GCA_963932185.1. Classification (NCBI taxonomy): domain Eukaryota; kingdom Metazoa; phylum Arthropoda; class Arachnida; order Araneae; family Linyphiidae; genus Troglohyphantes; species Troglohyphantes excavatus. The sequence continues at coordinate 54,153,703 of OZ010670.1, forward strand.
TTTTGGACAACCAGGTCCAATGTCTTGCTGTTTTATCACAGGACATTGGTCCTTCTTGTTCTAGGCTAGATAATATTTTTATGGAGTAGAGACCTCCATTAACTTTGAACTCCCTCATTCAGAACTTTAATAGGCCTGTGGTGGCCGAATAATTAGGGGCGAGGACAAGCATCTGATGGGCAGGGGTTCGATCCCCAGCATGTGTGTAGCGATTTGATAATCGGAAGGTTATAAAATGGATTTATTTCGGAATCGAGAAATATCCACCTTGCATATGATTTGGTTTGGTTAATTAAAGTTGCACTTGAGCTGCACATTGGGCTATTGGCGACGGTTCGGGTTCTTATCCCGAAGGAAAGATCCGGGAACACTGTCACACTATCATAATTCTATTAGATAAATATATACCAGTTTTATATTATAAATTAGTTTTCTAACTTCAACATGAAGAAAAATCACTTTCTTTTCAACTTATAATACCTTAAGCGTTCCTAATTACATCTGCAATGTTTGTTTTTAACTGAACAGTTTTTATAAAGGAATATAGGTATAAGAGAATAATATTATAGACACTGCAAATATAATATACTAGCTGAAATACCCGTTCTACGCACGGGAAGGAAATAAATTACAAAATTGATACAAATACAATATTTATAGCGAAATAAACAATATTCTTAATTTGTCACCCATGAGGGGAAACCACAGTATTAAAAGTACTAATTTTAAACGAAATTTTATTGGCAAGGTCCTGTAAGAACTGGAAAGATTGCTAATATGAAGTTGTCTACACAATAACGTGGATATATATGCATTACTCCCGTTGATCACCATCTATATTTTAATCTTTAGTAACATCCCAAAGATTTAAACGGGAAGAACTCTTATAAATATTAATAAAAATTATCTGAAAAAGTTTTATTAGACACCTATGTCAACATTTGTCGTTAAGTTTCACAAATTGGTGAAAATATAAGAAGAAAAAAAAACGAAAAAGAATTTTAAAAGGTCCATTTGCCAAATTCAAGATTTTCCTATTTTTTCTTTTGTACGGTAAACCTTATCAATATGCGAGGAGGGATGGTTCCCCAGCACTTTTTTTAGATTTTGTCCCCGCACTTTTTAAATATTTAACTTTTTTAAATAAAAAATAAATCATATTTTTTACTTCATTGAACTTCAAATCAATTTTTAAAAAAAAATCGTATCAATCCCCTACCCACTACTACAGAAGATTTACGCAAACCCAATCCCCCTCTGACACTTGTACCACGTTGGGGCAGAGTCTATAACAACAGTTTTCGATTCCGCCACATAACTACTCGTATACGCATACCTTCATATAAAGAAAGGTAGGCCGCATCGATCAAGCCAATTATTAACCCATTCCGCCGCTGACCGTGAAGGGAATGTCGCCCTTAACTGCAAGCTATTTCGTTCACATTACTCCCAGGGGAATCGTGTTATGGGCTATAAATGACCTACCATGGTATAGGAAAGCGAGTCGCGTCGATCAGGTCATTTGTAACCCATTTTACCCTCTGATCTTTATACCGCATGAAGGAAAATGTCACCCTTGGTGACAGGCAGTATATACTTCCACTCCAATAATTCTATGGACAATCAGCCTTCGTGGATAAATGACATAACATGGAGTAGAGGAAGGTAGGCCGCGTCAATCAGATTGATCATTTATACACTCTCCCTCTGACCTTCCTACCACGTGGGGTCCAAAGTATTCATGAACCAATTATTACGGTACAGAGTGGCTTCTACCTACCAGATAGATTATTTTTCTATAGTAAGTAACAACTCTGTCAAAATTCATCTTCCTGGGTATATAGAAAGTTAGAAAATTAGTGATGAGTCAGTGGATAAGTGGCAAGGATTTTTACTTTTGGCAGTTAAAGTTTGAATTTTTGAAAATGAACATCCTTTCTTAGTGAGCAATTTTGGCTTAAAATGCCATGCTGCATGCCAAATTTAATTTTCATAGTTGTTGTAGTACAGAATATCCCGTTATCCAATCATATTTTCACCATTTTGACATATATTTTATCATTTTTTTACACTAATTTCGCCATTTTTATGGTATTTTTACATATGTGTTCATATTTTAGTTCATTTGGCGATGTTTTTATATATATATTGATTACAGAACTTCACTCACAGGTAGAGTGGTAACATAACTGGCCTCTCGGCAGGTAAACTAATAAATAATGGATAACACAAAACTAACTGAGTGCACGGAGGCTAAATTACAAACTTTTATTTAGCGATGGGCTTCCTGTCTTGAACCTTTATATTATTCATACTGTATACTTCTCTTCAGTTTGATAATATATTTTTCGTATGGCTTGCACTTTTGGTCGTAGCATTTTTCGTTTTGTTTTCTTTTTCACAGTTAAATACCCCCCGGTGCGACGGGCCGGTTTTTATATTATTTTTACATATATGATCATATTTTAGTTCATTTGGCGATATTTTATTAATTTGGCGAAATGTTTTATTCATTCGGTGAAATTTTAATTTATTTGGCGAGGTTTATTAATTTGGCGACAGTTTTTAGTTATTTGGCGACAGTTTTTAGTTATTTGGCGACATTTTGGCGATATTTAGTCATCAGCCAATCAAAATGCTCCTCGTACGTTACATAATATTAAAAATTTCCATTGTTTAAATTTTATATTTTGCATTGTTACATGTTCTCCATGTTAATCCTATGGAGAAGTTTCGAAAAAGGGGTTTTACAACCCCTTAAATCCGTTCGATCGGAACAAAAATAGCTTACTTTTCCTATTTAAGGCATTAGGAACAACTTTGCCAAATTTCTTCTCCATAGGTATACGGGAAGTTGGAGAATTAGTGATGAGTGATGAGTGGGTTTTTCGCATTTATATATATAGATTGAACATGAAAGTGTAGAGTGCAGGCAGTGATAACTTTGTGTTGTATCCCTTTAATTAATAAATTTTCAGAAGGAATAAAATATTTAAGTAACAGTATAATAAAAAAAAGTAACTAATTTTATGAATTAAAAAAAAATAATAGAAAACAATTTTTTAAAATTTTAATTAATTATTGTTTTGCAATAAAATTTTTCTTTTAGAATAAAATTGTTCTTTTTTTTTAAACCCTGTTTTTTTTTAAACTTGATAAAACTGGACGGCCATGTACCCCAGGGGTATGTGTACCACAGATTGAGAACCGCTGTCCTATATAAGTTATTCACTATGAAAACAGTAGCTAATAGTTATTTGTAATTTTCATACATTTTTAACATAATAAAATATTCAATAAAATAACAATAGAATAAACAACACTTTATTTAACATTCTGTACAAAATATTGTGCACACATAAATTAATAGAAAAGTTGTCAATAGAGACAACTAAAATGATAAAAATATCATTTTAACAAAAAAAAAGTTCAAAATATCACTTATATAATACTAGTTGTTTTAAACATATATTTACAATTGGCACAAAACTTGAGCACATTTGTGTGCATATGGGTGATTCCCCCATAAGTGTCAAATTTATGTCCCATATTATTATTAAAATATTTTTTTTTAAATAAAATTTATTCTGTAGTGTGATTCTACAATTCTAGAAAAATATTAGCAAGGAAATAACAGTAAATTTTATTTCTCGAAAATTTTAAATGTTCAAAATGTCACCACTGTTCCTGACCTCATGAATTGATCAACTGGAATTTTTGTTGGTGAAATTACAAGCTACTTTTACTATCTGTACCCCCCTAAAATAAAACTGAACTATAATATAAACCATTTTTATTGTAAATTTACTGAAAGTTTAATATTTAATTTGCATCACAGAAGTGTTGCCCCCTAAATTTTTGTGTCCTTACTGTCCCCTTTTATAAGCATAGTCATGTGACCACCAGGTACCCAGTTAAAAAAAAATTCACATTTACATTCAGTAGAAAGAGCCTTCTTGATTGCCCATAAAAACACCTTGTTCGATTCTATTGGCTTTAAAGAAAGATAGAACCTGCAAAATGATAGAAAAATAAGAATATGTTTATTACACGTCCCTACTTCCCCCTACTTAAAGTCGTCTCTTTGTTTTTCCTAATTATTCAGGATTTAACAGCTTTTGGCTTTTGCTTTGTCCAAAATATGCTATTGCAATCTTCCCAAGAGTAACTTGTGATGAGTACAGAATAAATTTTACAGATTTTGTCACTACTGTTCCCTTTGTTATTTGCTTTTTGAGGGACATACTGATAAATTCATTTATTCACCCATTATCCTGTCGCTAATTATTTCCGAAACATGTAAATATTTTAGAACTATGTTAAAACAAGTATTGCAAGATAATTTATTTGATGTTTAAATGTCTATAATAAATCTTTTTAGTATTGTCATATCTGTCAATATAACAAGCACTCCCGTCCCTTTTATTAGAAAAATATTCAAATTCATCATAGGTGACAGATCAAATAGAATTTTATTTCTTATTTAAAACACCATATAAACAAATAAATAATTTCCTTAATATATTTTTATCTTAAAATCCTCCTTCTGAGGGACAGTAGTGACATAGTTTTACATATTAATTTATAAAATTAAGTTAAAAAAAAGAAAACTAAAAAAAAAATTAATCTTTTCTAAAATCTAAATCACAGAGTGAACATTTACACTTATGGGAGAATCTCCTATATGTATAGTAGTATAAAAAATTAAATATTGTAAAGATGCTGAAATATCATTATATCTGTTTATTTATGACTAATATTGGCTTTTGAGATTAATTTTATAATATATTTTTTTGCTTAATAAACTTTAATTTATATAGTAATTTAAGAAAATTAGCATATGAACACGTGGGTATAAGAACCTGACAGCTCCATTTTTCGAAATTCTTCAGGACGGACAAAAAACGCTCTATGTTTCTGGCATGTATGATACAAAAATACAGCACCTTTTCCTTTATATCTCGATAACCATCTCTTGGAGGTGTCTGGTTCTTGAACCAATCAATAGAGGATTTTTCTTTATAGTAATAAGTGAAAAAATGGAGCTGCCTGGTTCTTGCACCCATGTCTTCATATATCCAATTAATCTTCCAAATTTGTTTTATAGTTAAAGCTATTATTATTCCATTAGCATATTATATAAGAATAATATTGATATAACTCATTGAAATTTCATTTTATATTTTCTAATATTTTATGTAATGCCCCTTTTCTGTTTGATAATATTTATTTATAATGTTATATTATCTTTTACTAAATTTATTTTTAATTGACTAACACTTAGAAATCTATTAAAAATTAGTTGTTAGATTTTTTTTCAAACTTTCAAAAGCATTTATAAATTTTATTTATATATCTTTTTTAAGTTAAAAAATTAATTGTCACTCTAATGTAGATAAATAATATATTAATAACTGAGCACTCTTGTTTTAAACCCAGATAGATCCACATTTTTAAAAATATTTTTTTACAAGTTTTCAATACATTACATCACCTTACAAAGCAGTATTGACTAAAAGTGTTTGAATTCAGTCTAAAAATGCATTGAAAGTCATGCGTTTAGATCCAAAAGCATGTGTCTGTCAATCATTTTCAGCGGCGCTTGTAAAACTTATAAAAATGGATTTATCTGGTTTTGAAACTAGAAGACCCAATTTATAAGAATATTTCCATAAAGACTATGCTAACCAAAGTATTTCAGTTAGAGTAATTTCCTTTTTGTCGAATTCTACTCTTATTATATTGTAAAATATTTAAAGAAACCCCTTAATGCAATATCTAAAATATGTTTAACTTGTTAAGTTTAATTTTGGAATACAAAGTTACGTTGGCAAGGTCTGTTACTTTGCTTAATTCAAGGATGACCAAGTTGTTCCACTTCATTAGTAAATACTTTTTCCAGTATATACTCTTAATATTTTTTATAAACCTATTGTTCAGAAGAAGCTTAAGCCCTTTGTGGTATGTATCTTTTCTGAAACGAGCAAGTAACATATCCGCACCGTTTTTGCTATTCAGCTAGTTGAAAATGGCACCTAAATATATAGGATAACACCACTGATCTCTAACTGTAACTTCTGGATAGGGCAAGACATTTTGTTAACTTGAAGTCGACGTGGAAGCCGTCATGATGTGCCCCACTTTTTTTTATACCGCAATATTTCGTATAATTTTTAGGCTATAATAAGCCGACTTTTATTGCTTTCGGCTAAGTTTTTTTAATTTTATTTTTAAACCCATTTTAAATGCAATCTGCTATTAAAATAGGAAGTCATTTGCAAGTCAAAGTCGAAGTAGATAAAAAGCAAGAGCAAAAACTATTTGTTTGGCAATATAATAATTAATTCTATAAGAAGAAAATATAATATTTATATACATTTAATATTTCTACAATGCTATGGTATTAAAAAACACAACTAAATCACTTTTAAAAATATGTTGGGACACAGCATGGCTGCTTCCAATTGGATTCAACGCGCCAATAGAGGAAGCAAGTTTTGAGCCTTCCAGCAGTTACAGTTAGAGTTCAGTGGATAACACTCTACGGACGACAATGGTCGTCAAATTATTAAAGTATACCTCAAACTAATAAATATTTATAAAGGGATACTTTATTAATTTAATAATCGGATGCATTACTGGATAAATTGTAGATCTCAGGATTTAGTTACAATACATAGTATTTTCAGTACTGCATCAAACTTGCCAATAATGTGGTTCCATGTGTCCTTTTGATAGCTTACCAAAAAGATTTCACCCCACCATAAACAAACATTCCTTACATAAACAAAAATTCCTTTTACCTTTTCATGCCCAAACTTATTTTTCAATGAGCAGGGACCGACTTACAAGTTCAGGGGCACATGTAAAAAGAATATTTGGGGCCTCCCCGATGTACCTTAAAATAAAGCTGTCCAATTTATGAAAACACTTCGTTTCAAATTGCGCAACTGTGCTCTGTAGTTGTGCTTATGCGTTTTTATAGGACGCATGCATTTGACGAAAGTCAGCAGAGCATGGCCATATCGCATGAATTGAATTTTGCAAAGATCCTTTGACAAACGCAATTCAAAAGATGATATACATCATGAACATGAAGGAAACATGAAAGTGATTTTATTGGATAGAATAATAGAATTTTTGCAAAAAATTAACAAACTATTAATTTTAAAAATAATTATTTGTTAGTAAATGCATTTTTTAAAACTTTTTTTAAGCTTTATAAGCATTTTTGGGGCCCCCTTAAAATGGGGCTCTGGACAAGTGCCCCGCATTCCCTGTCGTAAATCAGTCTCTGTCAATTAGGCGGTGAAAGTTAGACTTGCATCACCTTTCTCCAAGGTTGTATCAACAATACCTTCCTTGATTACTGAACGCAAGTGGCGGTAAAGTAGTGCAAATCTGACTTTAACTTACACCCACTCTTACTCATTTCAATATAGTTCCAATTGGCACTACTGGGCCTGAAAGAATCAAACCTACATCAATGACTTCTTCACAGAAGAAAACCCCAACTAATCTTCAACCTACAATGATAAAATTCATAATTTACCAAAGAAATAGGAACATGCTATCCACACTCCACGGAATGCTTGTATAGCTCACAACTTCTCACACAAAAAAAAATTCTATGTAAATTCACTCATCAGCAGTGTTCTCAAACTCCCCCTGCATTCTAATGAACCTTCTGTGCTGCTTCATGACATCCGGATCGTAATTGAACATCTTCAGCTTAACACAGTCCGGGTCCACTATCTTCTGCCCTTTGTGCTTCATGCACTGCTTGGCGCACCGCGGGCCGTTGTAGAGGCCCGGCTCCCAGTGCTCCACGCACATGGCACAGCTGTTGAGGCACTGGTACAGCTTGGCTCTGTTGTCTGGAGGGGTCGTCGTGGACGTGCACTCTGAGATGGGGAGAGCGACGAGGAGAGTTGTCACGCCCAAAAGGAGGACTTGGATGGTTTTGGAGGTGGATCGCATGCTGATTTAATCTGAAATTAAACTTTGTTTAGTTGGTTGAGGGAACGTTGCACTAGATCTGCACGCGGAGGAAAGAAGAAGATGGAGGTGCGATCAAGTCTAAAACCTATTTGCAATGTGAAGTAAGCAATCGCTTAAAAAGTAGGTACTGGCGAAGTATTTGACGTTATTCCAAAGCACTTGTACCAGTGTTCGGCGATAATTTATTCTATCATTTAATTTACCTACGAAGTGGAAATAATAGCATCCTTTACTGATTTGGAACTTCTGCATCTGATTGCGGCACAAACTGTTATATTTTGAGTTTTTATACTTTAGAATTCGTGCGTTAAATAACCCAGTCCTCTTTGAAAATACACTGCCAGCTGGGTTAATTTGTACCTACTTTAAGGTTGCTATCTTCCCGTGAAATGTCACCAAATCATCTCCATCTTCATTTTTCCTCCGTGGAGCTGCACAGTGGGCTATGGGCGAGGTTCTGGATCTATCTCGAAAGAAAGACCCGGGAACTCTGCCTCATATTTAATGTTAGGTGACGAGGACAATACCTGAGCTAGCACCTGCAGACGACTTAAAAATCATGGGCACTGTAAATAGCATTGAACAGGTAGAGCAATTGCAGGTCGATTTAACTAAAATTTCAGAATGGGCTGTTTGTTGGGGTATGTCATTTAATATTAAAAAATGTCAGGTCTTGCACATGGGACTTAAAAATAAAAAGGCTTCTTATTATCTGCAAAGTTCTGAGATTAGTACCAGTGATATTGTTAGTGATCTTGGCGTTTCAATAAGTATGGATTTTAAATGGGGACACCATTCTGGGACAGCCAGTAAGAAGGCGAATAGAATGCTGGGATTTATTAAAAGAAATGTATCATCTAAATCTAAGGACGTAATTTTACCACTGCTAGGCCCCATCTAGAGTATGAAGTACAATTCTGGTCACCTTATCTCAAAAAGGATATTGATTTATTAGAACGGGTTCAACATAGAGCTACAAAAATGATTCAGGGTACTTCAGGAATGAATTATGAAGAAAGGCTTAGAACTCTAAATATGTATACACTCGAGGAGAGAAGGATTAGAGGGGATCTTATTCAGTTATTCAAATTTATCAAATTGGGTGATGTGGCGGGACTGGCATTTAATATTGCCAATGTGACTAGAGGTCATGGATTCAAATTATACAAGGCACAGCTTAATCGGGATGTTAGAAAGCATTATTTTTTTAATAGGGTTATTGACAAATGGAATGGTTTGCCTGAGTATGTTGTTAATTCTTCAGGGGTGGGTGGTTTTAAAAAACAATTGGATCGGCATTGGGGAATCGTGAGGATGATGGATTGACAGGACCAACCTTGCTGGGCCTAGAGCCTGTATTTGGTCGACATTATTTGTATTTGTATTTAAGACATTGGACTACGATCAGATTTAACGTACACTTGTCCCTTTATTACAAGCCGGTGGAGATGAGGTTATTTTTAGACGACTTTTATAGTTTAGGAACGAATTTGGCAACCCGATCACGAGATCGCTATAGCTTAACTTGTTAACTCCTCATAGAAAATATTGAACTCACAATCCTACGATTTCTAACCGAATACTTTGCCTCTGGACCACCCTTTTTTTCGTAATTATATAAGAGATATTTTAATAGTCCAACCACAAACAGAAAAACCTCGACTCCCGCTGAAAGTAGTCGTGGCCAAATGCTACATCGGACGAACTCAGCATCGCATGGTCTATGGTTTGATTCCCAACTTTGATGATCTAGTAATTGGAGAGTTTTCAGAATCGTTCCACTCACGTACTGAAAGTATCCACTGTATATGGGATTGGTGCACGTTAAATCCATAGTGGTCTAATGTCCTCACGCTTATTAAGGTTGCGTGAGGTGCTAGCTCAGGTGTTGTCCTCGTCATCTGACCATGGTTCAAAAATACAAAGTAGTGTTCTGCCCAGGGTGGGGCTATTAGCGACTGTTCGGTCATTCCCTCCAGTTAGACACCGAACATTCGCCAATAGCACACTGTGCAGCTCTTGTGCGACGTTAATTCAAGTAACTAATCGTAAGTAGTCGTATGGATGAGTTTGGAATTTTCATAACAGTTTTCATTGTTTGGCACTATTATAATTATTTTGTTTCCCATGTACTACAACGAAGCTGCTTCTAGTTAAACATAATTAATATTTAAATTCAATTTCTCAAATATTTTTTGTCGCACCCTGTCCAAGAAATTTTTTTACATGTTTAATTAAATATTTTTACATTTGATGACATTTTGAATATTATAATGTTATGGTTGTCCACGTCATGTAGAGTAATTTTAGCTTACAACATATTATAGTGAGATAGAAACTGAAGATCCCAGAGTAGCATTAAATTCCCGTGAAATATTTTCTTTTTTTTCTGTTAAACTTAAAAATTATTTGATATGAAATAAGCCTTTTTCCCTATTCATCGACCGTGAACGTGAATACTGGTAGTTGCTTAACAAAATTGGCGCGTTTTCGCAGATTTGGCATCTACGTTCGTTTAATGAAATCGAACCATTATAAGTGAAACATACTGTTTACTGCTCTGTATTTGCCTAAATAAATTAGGTAGATCCATACAATTTTGAGGGAAGACGCTTAAAGCTTTCATCTATATAAAAATTAGATTTTTTTTCTCCAAAAATGTTAGTTGACCCTTCTTCCACTTGCTCCTTCAATTAAAAAAAATAAGTTTACCTTTTTTTAACTTTCACCTCAGGCCAGCATTCATGGAGCTTCGAAACAGACGCAAATACAAAGCCATTTCGTAGATCGAGACTACATAACGGCTTGTCTTCGAACGACCTTAACAAAGACAACCTGAACACCGTTTGTGACCTTGCGATTGCGATGCTTTTTAAGTTGATACAGTATGCTACAATGCAGCGGACTACTTAACGAATAATGAGACTTTTGGATGCAAGTGTTTTATATCCTTCTAGAGAATGTATTGTTTCTAAAGGGAAAACTCTCAGTTTTCGGATTACGAAAAATGAATGTTATTACTTGGAATGTAGATAGGGAAATGATGTTTTTGTTTATCTTTTTTACCGACTGAAAAGCGCGCCAACAAAACTTTAAAATAAAACCGCCAAAAACTTTAAATTACAACCGCTAAGCGCGCCAAAAGAAGAGGAGTTATTACCATTTCGACTGCAATGTATTTTTTTTATGTGTTAGCGCATGTTTTCTGTCCGAATTCAGATATTTGGAAAGTTATTATTTTTGTTGAATAGAGGATGTCTCACTTAGGAACATTTAAAAAAAATATCCGATATTATCCATCTGGAAATCTCAACCAGATGGTTTTTTTATTAGAAAGAGAAAAACCCAGAGAGTTGTAATATTAAATAGAGAGCGCCTTCAATACCAGACTCTCGTAAGGCTGCAGTGTCAACATTGAAAAGAAAAACCCACATCACGTGGTTATAGCGCTGCCACATTTGGCGTTCAGACATCTGTAGGAGTTTCAAATTTGGCGCACTTTCTTCTTTTTTGGTGATAAGGAGTTCTGTCCTTATTCAACTTTTGATTATATATGTACGTATTTACTTATTTTCAAACAATATGCGCTAAATATTTCCTCTTCATTAACGAAACGAAAATATTTTATTTGTGTTCAATTCTCGAAGAAGCGAAACTCTTTATATTTCTCAGGTTTTATTGTTCATATTTTCTTATTGAAGTATACAAAATAACAATTGAAAGAACTTCGCTTATGGTAAATTTTTTACATAAAAACGTAATGTAATTATTTCAAAACTACAAAGAAAAATCTCCTACAAAGAAAAATCTCCTTAATATATCTGTTAAACTCCCTTAAATTGTGCCACTCGTTCAAAAAAAACTATATTTAAATACAAAATTAAACACAAAACCATATTACAATACTTTGATCTCGTTTAGTTCTGAAAGTCGCCAAGGCCTGCCAAGTAATATTGGCGCATGAATGAATTGGCATTTCCACATATCACGTGATTTCAATGATGGACACACGGAAATCAGCATTTTTATTCGTCTATTTGTATCATTACTCTATGAAAAAACCCACTTAGGCAAAAGCTGCAAAAAAATATTCGGGTATCATATATCAGGAAATATCGATTAACCGGACATTTTTTAATATTTTCTCCAATTTCAAAATGTTTTCATTATTTGATAGAAGTTGTGCAACGATGATATTTCGTTTACCCAACAACATTTATTGACATTGTTTTACAATATACATTTTTGAGACAAAATGTGAGCACAAGTTGTTATTTGAATTTCTTGGTGACTCGTTATGTAATAATATATAACTCGTTCGTAATAGCAGGGTGCGATAATAACTAAAAAAGGAAAAATAAAGTGATATTTAAAAAAAAAAAAAATCGACTTTAAGAAAAATGCACGAAAAAGTAAAAAATATTTTTAATTTTACGAACTACTTGCAAATGTTTAATTATTTTATTTCCGTTTTATACCTATTAAAACTTTTTGAAGTTGGTGCCAATTTACAAAAATCATACATAAATTTTGGCGCCGATTTCAAAAAGTTTTAATGAGTATAAAATTGCTATTAAAGAATTCAATATTTTAAAGTCGGTTTTCCTTAAAAAAAAATATCATATTATTCTACTATAGAATAAATTATTACAAATAATGACAGCTAACTGCAGGCAAGGCCGCCCTTTGCAGTCGCGGGTCCGGTGCTAACACACAAACTTATATAAATTTTTAAACTTATTTATAAGTTTATCAGATTACTGAAAATTCAATCTAGATTTTTTGTTGTCAACTTTTGATATGGCTACAATTTTACTTGCATAGAATATTTATTAGAGTATTTCATTACTTAAAAAGTCTGCAGTATGTTGCTATTTTTATTTATCAGCTTAATTTCCTATCAAACGAGATCAAAATTATGTCAGTCGTGCTATTTGTCCCGGGGTGATAGTGTCGGAATCGACCCTCCTAAAAGCCTAAAGTTTGATTCAAAATATATAATAGTGTTTAATTGTCATTTTGGAAATAAGTATATTATCTTTTAAAAACAAAATATAGTTGAGGTGTCGCACTTAGGCCTGGGCCCGAACTTTCTACCTCATGAACCATAGCAAGACACTCTTACCCTCACGGCCAAAACGATCGCCGATGACTGGGAGTGCATAGTTGTTATTTAAGGCGTTGATTATTCCACCCCATAGTGATTAATTTTTTAAACATGCAGTACCACGACACCGGTCATCTTCATCATCACTGTTTATTTTAACTGTATTTAGTTTAGTTTATACTCGGTTATGTATGGCAACATCTATTATATATATATATATATATATATATATATATATATATATATATATATATATATATATATATATATATATATATATATATATATATATATATACCAAACTCGATGCATTTATTCTTAAGAACTTTTAGATTTTTACAACATATTTTTAAATTGACGTTTACAGTTATGGTAACTAGGTCTTTGCATTCGTGATGTTAAAAGTGTTTTTTTCTGATTAACAAATATCCCCTAACTGAATATTCGAACGAATTTGATTGTATTGTAGGTCACGGAATGACTACGATTTCCAATTAAACTCTGGCCATCACCTGTAGGATTGCTTCAATTTCCAACTAACCTAAATCTCGAAGACAGGTAATAACTTTTAAAAGTTATTGAAAGTCTCAACACATTGCTATTTTAATGTGCTTTACGTTTAATATAAAGACAATACAATATTTAAAAACTCCAAAAGAGAAAATAGTACAATGAAATACCCCGCATCAAAAACAGTTAAATTTAAAGGGGTGCCACAGTCATGCAAGTTCACACTTACATGCCTGTGGACACCACTTTAAATGTGAATTTTTTTTTCTTATACTTTGGTATTATTTTATACTATAAGTCCACACTTACATGGCAAAATCAAAATTTCACAAACCAAAAATATATTGGTACAACGTAATACCTCAAACTGTAAAATATTATAACTGATAATCTAAATTAATTTAAAGGAACAATATGTACAGCCGCGGAAAAAAAAAACGAACCACCGATGATTATTTCGTTAGTTTTTATAGTAGAGCTAAACTTAATATACCATTTTGTAGGGAATAAAGTCTACTACACATTGATATACAAAAAAATTGCATAGGGGACTATCTTCATACTCGAATCCGCACCAACTTTAAAATTTTCAATAGCAATACCCAATTTTGATTCAATATTTAGAATCTACGACAAAATTTATCGTTGAATATCAATTTTCAAGTCATTTGGTTAAGTAGTTTTTTAATTATGAATATCGAAAGTTTAGAATTCGTAATGTTAAATGAATTTCTTAAACTTTTAATCATATCTTTCGAAATAATAATTTCATTAAGCTGATATTTTTATCTGTGTTACTTCTAAACAACCCAAACAAAATACACTAGCTTTCATTACTTATATGTATATTTTTTAATTTTATTTAAATTATGATATTAATATTCATAAAATTTATGAATAGCAACCATGCTATATTTTGATAGTGATGTATTCAGAAAAACGTTTTATATGCATATCTAAAATTTCATGATTTTCCTCTTTGCAGTTTTTTGGCTATATTAAAATGAGCATCAAATGATCATTTAAGGGGTCATACACAAATTTAAAATCTGCAAAACTTAACAGAAATCTACTAATTTTGAGACTTAAAAGCGCTGTGATCACGTTGGCATAAAATTCTAAATTCTTATATAAAGGCGAGGGGTATACGGGAGTGGGGGAATGAATGATCACGGGAAAAAAAGAATAACGGCTAACGCCAAAACATTTTCTACCAGCGTACTTCATTTCGAAGTCTCACTAATACTTTGTCCAATGTGGAAGTAGCCCCTCAAATAAGATAGATACATATCGTCTAATATCTCTGCATATAAATGTAGGAAATTAACGAAAATTTTTATTTAGATTATTTTGAGGACGAGGAACATTTCTGCGCTATCAAAAGTAGGTGTTGCTATTGAAAATTTTAAAGTTGGTGCGGATTCGAGTATGAAGATAGTCCCCTATGCAAATTTTTTGTATATCAATGTAGAGTAGACTTTATTCCCTACAAAATGGTATATTAAGTTTAGCTCTACTATAAAAACTAACGAAATAATCATCGGTGGTTCGTTTTTTTTTTTCCGCGGCTGTACAAACAAAGAAATGATAGACTTTAAGAAAAATGTAACATTTAGTTTTAATAAATGTTAAATATTAGCAAGTTTTATATGTAATGCTTTTGTGAGACTTATCCGCAGAAGTTGAAGTAGTCGAAATAACCAGTTTAATGTAGACCACTGATGCATCGTTATACATGGTGATTCGTAATAATTATTGTAATAATTTCTATTGTATTAATTGCTCTTCCTTCTGCATTCACAGTTTGAATTAAGTTATATTTTTGCGATATAAACACTGTGAAAAAGTAGGTACTTAAAATGAGTACCTGAACCTATTCGTTTTTCTTTGAGTACAACTGCATCGTAAATGAGTGACGAAGTACTCAAATTTAAATAACAGTACTTTCTAAAAAACTGAGCGGTGTAATTTAATATTGCTAATATCACCTTCTGTTCAAGCCATCTTAACAAAGCGACATGACAAACTTAAAATAGTTGTTCAGAAGACGGTTTTCCTCATTATTTAATGTCGATTGCTTAAATGGAAGCTGAGTTATTGCAACTCAATTATTTTGGCACACCTTTTTACACTTCTTCTGTCTATAACTTCTTCGCTCTAGGAGTTGAACGGACAAGGCTCTGGACTGAGGTGCATGAGAATCTGGGTAAGTCTTGGTTGTAATTGTCGATATTTATTGTAAGGGACGTATGAAGGCAGCCTATGTAGGCTCTTTTTATTCATTGTACTCATTTTTGAGTAGTGGCCTCCGTGGCCGAGTGGATTAAGGCGTCATCTGGGAATCTAAGGGTCCCCGGTTCGAACCTGTGCGACGGACTACACTAAAGAATAGTAAAAAAAAGTAGTGATATTGCGATCGGAGAGTTGCCAACTTCGCTACCAAAATACTAGAATGTCGTCCAGAACATCCACAAAAAATTAACGGCATGTATACGGGACTGGTGCACGATACATCTGATCTGGGTCCAAAGTCCCGACGTCTATTGAAGGCGTTGGGTGCCATCTCAGGTGTTGTCCTCGTCATCTGACCATGGTTCAAAACTACGAGGCATCGTTCACGGGTCTTTCTTTCGAGATAGGCCCCGAACCGTCGCCAATAGCCCACTGTGCAGCTCTAGTGCGACGTTCTTTAATCAAACCATTTTTGAGTACGTGTCTTTTTCGGAAATGAAACTTATATATTATGAGCATCGAATGTATTCAAGAATGAGTACATTTTACTTGTATTTGAGTGACTATTTTTAACAGCGCATTGAGCCAATCGATTGCTTGGATCACCTTCCCTTTAGAAGAGTCGCACCCATCTCCCTACACAAGTAGGCCAATGCATGATTTATATTTTTTGACTGGACCTGGAAGAAAGAGGGCATGAGGACATCGATGTAGAGCATGGGGCCAGAACTGGGATCGATTCTTACGAAGCGTCTATCAGTGGTTCGCATTCGAAGACATTTGGGGAGAATGCATGAAGTTGCGTTGGGAGATTGAGGTTTTATTTAATTTTTATTACACTATGAAATACGTTATTGTAATAAAATCACAAGGGGTCTGTATTTGTATGTGCATATCTTGGAAATTTATTAATGGACCGTTCATTTATTATGGTACGTATCCTTGGGGATAGAGGCGGTCCAGGCATACGTGACTTGGGGAGAGAATTGGAGGAGGGAATTGCAGAACGTAGTAAAAATTTGTGAAAAATAATGACATTTCTTTCACGTACTTTGATGTAGAAGTCGCTATCATTGGGATGCTTAATAAAAACAAAGTAGTTAAATTATAGCAAAAAGAATGGTCCAGTATGTGTGGTTAAAAACAGCTAAACTATAACCCGGGGAAACACGCTCCCCCCTCCCCTCCCAATAATCTGGAAAACCTACAAATTGGGAATTTCGACTTTTAAAAATCCCTAAAGTTGCGAAAATTTATGCCTGAAGAAAATTAATATTATTAGCAAGTGAAAGCTAGGGAAGATAAGAAATTGCACAACTGGTAAGATTACATTTAAATTAGATCTCGGAACGGACACTGCATTGGAATATGGGTGCAATAAATCAATGCTTGTGAGAGAACTGTTTAATACTACCTTATATATATATATATATATATATATATAAAAAGAAAAAGGCCGATATATATATGATTGTACTGGGAATTTTTAGCACTGTTGAGTTGGGAATTTCGAATTGTTGAGTTAAGAAATTTCTTGTTTCTACCGCTCCCCATTTCTCCTGCTGCCATCCAAAATAATAATAATGAATGAATAAATTGTGTGGTGGCACTGCCATTGCCACCATTTTGCACTGGAGGAGTTTTGCTATTTATCGGAGAACTGAAATCTTAAATTCTTTCTTTGTTAAAGTTGTGGAAAAGTATGTACGTCTATGTGCATTGTAATTACGTCGATATATGTACTACATTGTTGAAATACTCTTCCATATATATACTCTTGCTTATTAAAACGTTTAAATTAATAACCGCGTTCTATGTAAATTAATTGAAGAAAAGTTTCATTTTAAAATACAAAATGACTGACAAGTCATTACATCTTTAGTTTTGAGCTTAGATATTTTATTACTAAAAAAAAAAATCATTAAAATCATCCTTTCAAAAGCGAAAAAAAAAAAATTACACACTAGAAAAACAAGTTTATAGATAACAATATTCAATAACTAAAATAAAACGACAGAGAAGGTACAAATGATATATAATATGTCCAACGATATTTTTAAAGTTCGTATGATGTTACACCTATAATTTCGTCCATTGTGCGTCAATGCTGATGGCTGTTACAAATTCTTGGAATAACTTGATTTTTCGAAGGTCTTTTAAGCCTACCACTCGCATTTTCCAGTATTACCCTGCGTAACAGCTTCACGATCAAGGCTACGTATGACGTATTTCAGAGGGTGAAAGGACCCGATATTTAAGCTTTCATCTTCTGAACAAGCAGTATACTGATTTTCAAAATCATTAAGTGCCAGATAGCTTAACTCTGTAATGCGATTCTGTACTTCTGAGTATCTAATGGCAAATTGCCAGTATGTTAAGTACTTATTTTTTAAACTTTTGAAGCACAAGCATAATTGAAGTTTTTTTTGCATGATTTCTTTTTTAAAAAGTAGACATTTTCAAAAATCTTCCTGGAAAGGCTGTTAAATATAAGTACTCAAAAATAAGTACAATGTACTCATATATGATTACATTCCATGCTTATCATGGCTCCGAATGCAAAAGTTCAGATTTTGAAAAAGACATATACTCAAAAATAAGCACAATGAATAAGAAAGGCAGATGTTAGCCGTATAGGCTGCCTTCATAAATAACTTTCAATAAATATCAATAATTACAACCAGGACTTACCGGGAATAAAACCCGGATCCGAAGGCACCGCAGTCCAGTTCCTTACCCGTTGTATCACCAGAGCGAGTTAAAAAAGTTATAAATAGAAGATTTGTTTAAAAGGTGGGCCAAAAGAATGGAAAGTAATATAATTGAGTTGTAATAACTCAGTTTCCATTTAAGCAACCGACATCAAATAATGTGGAAAACCATCTTATGAACAACTATTTTAAGTGTGTCAGGTCGCTTTGTGTTAAGATGTCTTGAACAGATGCTTAGATTAGCAATATTAAATCACACTGCTCATTGTTGCGAAAGTACAATTACTTAAATTTGAGTACGTCGTCGCTCATTGATGCAATTGTACTCAAAGAAAAACGAGTAGGTTCAGGTACTCATTTTTAAGTACTTTTTTTTACAGTTTGGCATTTTAGATGCATTTTACTGGAATTCTATTATTTAATTGTTCTTATAACTGACTGAAAAGGGCGCCAACCAAAACTGCCAAACCACGCCAAAAGGATAAATGTTAAAAAAAAAAAAAAAAATGTATGTTCGAACAAGATTTTGTTCTACTTCAGAAATTTGGAAAATTCTTTTTTGCTGGATAGGAGATGTCTCACTTGGGCACCTTTTGAAAAAAAATATTCGGTTATCCGGCATTTAACTATTCGGAATTCTCAATTAACCGGACCGTTTGAAAAAAATATTGTCCGATTTCGAAAATTCTATTTTTTCGTTAAATAGAGAAAAATTCACTTTTGTAAATTAAAAAAAAAAAATCTTTTATCAAGTTATTTAAAGTCGTTTTTTCTTTAAAAAAAACCGATTATTTTATACTACTTATTTACAGCACAAATACATGTCATAGGCTCTTGTAGTAATCAGTTTTTCACCAAATAACTAGTCATCAAATAACTAACTAGTTCACCAATAACTAACCCTTCATGAAAAAACTGATGAAAAGTGAGATATTCGAAGGAATTAACTAGCTATTTCAGTTAGTGTGTACGACTATCGCATCTGCCTGTGACATAAATTACAAAAATACATCTGTAAAACTGGTTACCCTACATATGTAATGCTATTGCAGGGAAACTATGCTATTCGGTAATATTAGTCTACGTATTATACTTGGTAAATAAGAATTTAAATGGAACCAAAGTTATCTAATTAAGTGTTCGAATTTACGAATAGTTAGCAGCACGAATATTCGACATTAAGCAAACACTGATAGGTCGATCGCAAATTTAATAGTGACAGATGGACGGGGCAAATTGATATTCGACACACTTTCAAAATCGGCATTGCCTTATTGTCTGCAGAGAAAAAAAACATTTATTTTTAAATGTTGTTTAATCACATATATACTCTTTATACTTAGAATTTTGTACAAAGAGTAATATTTTGCAAAAGCTATTAAATTAATATTGATGGTAAGCTAAATGTAAAATGATCGCCGATCAAAAACTTCGCGATTATAGAAGTAGGAAATAATTTTCAAAGAAATCTTCATCAAAGAAAAGGGAATAAGAAAGCTGTTACGTCCCCTCAGGTGAATTATTTGTTTTATTTTAAGATTCTACACGCATCGGTGCCTAATTTCTTATAGAACGGGATCAGATTCATGTCAATCGAGCTGTTTTTCACGGAATTTAGTGTCGGAATAGATCACCTTAACACCATAAAAATATTTTTTTTATTTTGATGCCACATGTAAACAATTTTAAAGACGTTTCACGCCAAAAGTTATGGTGTATATCTGATGTCTATAGAAATTCACTGATTGGTAAAGATGCTGAATTTAGGGCAGATTAGCACCATTACTTATTTCATATCGCCAAAACAAAATGGCCGCTGCTGAAAATCTTATTCACCGGACCATATTAGGTCTGATTCGAATTTGTAGCTATACAACGTACTTTTAAAATATGTAGCCTGGAAGTAATTAAAATGTGTTTGCAGAATTATAACTGTAATATCATACGGAAAATAAAATTTTCAGCAAAGATTATTTAATTTCAGCGATATTAAAGTTTTGTCGTAAATTTACTCCATATTCACCATCTTAACCCTAATTTTCTTTTAATCCACTATTTTAATAAAGTGCTGTTGATTAAATTCCGTGCCTCTAGTTGAAAAATTGAGGATTTCTATCAATACCAAATATACATTTAACTATTTTTAACCGACTTCCCAGCGCGCCAACCATAACTTAAAAAAAAAAAAACTCCGCCAGAAACTTTAAATTAAAACCGCCAACGCGCGCCAAGGAAAGAGGTTACCAATTCGACTGTTATGTATTTTTTTTTCTTCTTTATACTATTTAAAAATTTGGGAACATTTTATAATAAAAGAAGAATTTCTATACTAATTAAGTATTTTGTAATATTTGAAATTATAAGCATTAAACTTATATAATATTTTTGGTAACATTTTACAACAAATTCTAAACTAATTAAATGTTTTTTTTTGTTTTTTTTAATATTTGAAATCATATTAAGGATAAAAACTTATGATATTTAAATTTTTATGGAATTCGGTAAAAATTTTACAGTGCACACAAATAATAATTAGTTATTGAATTTGCGTCATTTGTAATCAATATTGGCGGCACAACTTATTTACCAATGCAGAAGCATTTTTTCAGAGTGCTCATTTTCTTAGACGATTTTTTCTCATCGCTGCTGCCTTCAACGACCATACCTTCAGTCGATGAATTCTTCAATCCACCTTTCTTTGCCGATTTCTTGCCTTTCTTCAAAGCATCCTTCTTGACGTTCTTTTTCATGTATTTCACATGTTTCGTTTGCACTTGTTCCATCCTGTACACACTTCGACCTTTTACTATAGGACCACGAACCAGGACCATCTTTTGCAAATGGTTCTCCTCTTTGGGGACCTCTTCCAATCCCTTTTCTGGGTTGTGGTCCTTGTGCAAACTTTCCTTTCCCCATATGGCAGAAGACAATCGTTGAGTTCCAACAACAGCTTCCTTGGCTTCTTTTCCAGGCGAACTTTTACCAGAGATTTGGCTCAAAGGACTTGGGGATAATATCGGTGCATTTCTTGCATTGGAAAACGAACTTGTTGGAAACCAATATTCATGATGCAAGGAAGAACCCGTAGTGGGGAATGCCAGTGAATTTCCACTGTTGTTATCAGAGACTTTGGATTCGATTTTTGTGTTTCCACAATTTTTGCATTTGTTTTTAGAAGCATATTCTTCAGTGCACTTGCAGAAATTCTCATCTTGATTGATGGTCTTTCTCAATCGAGCAAGCAATTCTGCAGTTTGATGCTTAGGGCATCTATATCCATGTTGAAAACGGCAATAGGGAACTTTCTTTATACGAACTGATTGCGTATCTTTCGTTGTTGCCATGGCAAAGCTCTCTTCCACAGAAGGCTGATTATCGTTGTTAAAACCAGAAATAGGCATATTTGGCGCTTGCGTGTTGTTAACCAACCGATTTTCCTGTTCTTTGACTTCTTCCTGTTCTTTGATTTTCGTTTGTTGAATTTCTTTCATGTGTGCTTTTACAAGTGCATTCAAAATACTCTTATCTGGCTTGGGCATTAAACCTGGAGCATCATTGGCTGTTGATTTTTGAAGAGAAAAAACGTTGGTTTTAGATAAAGTGTATGGAGTCTTGGTTGCGACCTTGGCTTCTTCGATTTTTGAATCCAAACGGCAGGTTTCCTGGCAATTTTTCGGAATAGACATACGAAATTTATTATTTGAATTGTTCAGAACAACCTTGGATACCGTGTTTCTGTTATAATCATCCATTATATTTTGGGTTGAGCAGCTCAAACGCTTTTGACTGGGCTCTGTTGCGACCTTGGCTTCTTCGATTTTTGGATCCATATGGCATGTTACCTGGCGATTTTTCGGAACGAAAATACGAAATTTATGATTTGAATTTTTCAGAACAACTTTGGATTCCGCGTTTCTGTTATAATCATCCATTATATTTTGGGTCGAACCACTCAAACACCTTTGACTGTGCAATATTCTGAAAGTAGACGATCGATCAGAGGATGTGTCTCGAAGACAATCTTCATAATTGTTGTTTGAAGATACACAGATGTCAATATCACATTTAGCACGAACTTTCTCATGAGAGTTTTCTTGGTAAACACTTCTTGACGTGGTATTGTTCATTTTATTTTCATTCGATATGTTTCTGTACGAATCAGATACGTTCTTGCGACTCCTTTCCGTTGCAGGAGACAACATGTTTGTCGAACCTGACTCTTCTCTTATTAGGGTTGGGGAATGGCCTTCACATTGAATGTTAAAACACGTATGCATCGGATTAAAATCAATTGCTTCATTTAGGCTTCCATCTGAGCATACACTAGTTGCATTGTCGTTGTTCAAATCAGTTACATTGGCGGACGTTTCTGAAGAATAATCCATCAGTTCCACCTGAGAATACAACCCGATTTTTGATTCGCTCTTAGACAATGGCTTAATATCGTTGACACAATTGATGTGGTTTCCCTGTGGCATTAAACCCATATTAGATTTTGTTTCTGAATTGTCTTTGAAAACTTGATTGAAGGAACCGGATACATCGTTGTTGTCAAACTCTGCAAAGTCCGGTTGTTGGTCCCATTGAGATTGCGAATCCGAGTTTACCAGCTTGGCAGGGATAACGCACTTCTTAAAACTCAAACTAGATGTAGATTTCTCAGTCTGATTCTCATCAAAGTGACTTCTGGTTGCTTTCAGACTGTGGAGGCTGCAGTTACTTCTGGAGTTGGACTTGAAATGACACGGAGATCGGTGGTGGATGGCAGGGAAACTCACGCTTTCATTGTTCTCAGAACCGTTACCCGCCAACTTCTTCAAAGATACACTGTGTTTTGGCGACAGCAGGAATGTCGACGAAGCAGCATCTCTCGCCGAAAGTCTGCGGTGAGGATTATTATCGACCAACGAACCAACGAACGTTTTAAATTCGCACAGATCTTGAATGAACAACCTTGATCCTGCATTGGCGAACTTCAAAATCCCCAAATCCACTCTAGCTACCATTTCCAGCGCTCTATCCGGATTGTAATCCACCAACGCCCATGGAAGCTTATGCTGTGTGAATATTTCCAGCGCCAGCATACCTGTGATCCACATTTCTGCAGATATCAGATCACACTGTGGACTATCCATTCTGATTTCAGGTGGCTGGTGAATAAATGGAACATCAAATTTACACCCTTGTTTTTTAGTTTCCGCCAGACATCCGAAGTCGGTAATGACGACTTTGTTTGGTTGCTCACAGATGGAAACGTTTGCATCGCTCAGATTCATCAGGCACAAGCCGTTTCTGTGCAAGTAATCCAGTCCCCACAAGACATCTTCGAAGTAGATTTTCTTGAGAGTGAAGCAGTTCGAATTTTGAACGAAAGTTTTGTCGTGGATTACCTCTCTGAGGCTCTTTTCTTGGTAGACCGATATGAAAACGGTAAAATCGTCGTTGACAGTTACCATATCTATAAGTGATGCCAAATTCCGATGATGCAGCCAAGGTCTGTGGCGGAACTCTTCT
Source organism: Troglohyphantes excavatus (assembly GCA_963932185.1). Lineage (NCBI taxonomy): Eukaryota > Metazoa > Arthropoda > Arachnida > Araneae > Linyphiidae > Troglohyphantes > Troglohyphantes excavatus. The sequence continues at coordinate 54,177,778 of OZ010670.1, forward strand.
GACGATCTTTCAACCAGTTTCCCAATAACTCTGCCGCCGGCGCATTTGTCGTGAAGCACTAAATGCGATATCCAATGTCCATCTTCAACGAAACTTTTGATTGTGTAACGTTTGCTTTTGCGATACCATAGGACGTTCAATTCTGATTTACTGAATGACTGACCTGTGTCCATTTTTTGCTTGAAGTTTCTGTAGATACGTCCTGATTATATTCATATATTTCTGCGGTGCTGGTAATTTTGTTGGAATATCTTTACTTCATATTGAAATGAGAGAAAATGTACTAATTGATATTATTCCAAAGAAGACGAAATTTAAACTTGCTACTATTTCTCGTGTTTTTGTTGAAAATGCTCGTGGTTAAATGAACGCGCATTAGACATATTGATGACGATTCTTATTAAAATATTTTATCGAAACTAATTTGTATAGAAACGTTTTTAAAATCTGCAAGGGGTATTGGAATAGAAACGCTTTGTTACGATTTTAAAGTGATACATTCTAACACTATAAACCCCGTTACAAATAGAACAGTTGACAAAAAAATTTCGCTTGATACAAAATTATGTATCGATTTATGTAAAATTTTGAAATGAAACAAAGCACGCATGGAGTGTGGATAAGGCAAAGTTAAGTCAGACGTAACAATTTGCGTATGGTTGGCCATTTTTTTCTTTTGCGACCGATTGATATTTCTATATGCTAAGTATGATTTATGCTGAATATAAAATCAGTTATATGAGGTATCAGATGCAAACAATATGTTACGCTTTTAGTGTGACCCCCGACACTATAACTTTGTGACAACCCAGCAAAAAAAGTCAGCATAAAACCTTCATCAAAATTTTGAAATTGAAGGTTTTATGCAGGAAAACTGCAGTATTTTTGAAAATCTATAAAATTAGAGGTTTTTGTAAAAAAAAAAAAATTAAAAAAAAAAAAACTGTAAAAAACCTTCATTAAAACCTGCAAAAAACCTTCAATTTTTAATCATGAAGGGAAAATGCAGATATTTTAAAGGTTTTATGCAGGAAAATTAAAAACTTCAAAAAAACTGCAGTTTTTGTTTCAATATCCTTTATAAAACCTTCAATTTGACAATTTTGATGAAGGTTTCATGCTGACTTTTTTTGCTGGGAAATAGCGTGATTGACATAAACTTGGCCTCGCTCAATAGGAAATAGGCGGCGATGCGTGTAAAATATTGAAGTTGTAAGGGTTGATAATGGGAGCAAGCGGAATCAAATGAACAACGTACAAAAAAGAATTCTGTTAGCGAGGTATACCCTGGCGACCAAATTCTTATTTTGACTTTCCTAAAATGGCGTTTCACGTAAAACCATTCTGACCGTGCTCCGACACAGCCACACCCAAGACGTTTTCAAAATGGGTGTGAGCACTCCATTTCTTCCTATATTCCAAACAATTTTGAAGAACGTCAAAACTTTAATTCATTTTATAAGCACAAAAAACGTAAGTTTGCCATTCATTTATAAAGTCATTTCCTTCTTATTCCATTCGCATCGATGTCATTCCATTTTGCATTGTCATCGTCTCAGTTTTTGACGCCTGCGTCGATATACGTGCCAATTTTGGCGAGCGTTTTTAATAAGCTGTTTCTACACAATCGATGCTGATTTCATAAGAGTTTCCTTTAAGGAAGACTTCGCCAACTAAGTAAAACGAAGACCAAAATTGTTTTTATACTCTGCTCACTTTGAGTAAAATAAAAGTTAGTACGGCTTCAAAATAACAAATGTATTGATATTTGAGGACTACTTATCCTCGTTATGGCAGTATTTGTAAGTAAAGTCTATATAAATTTTAAGATATTTTGTTTAAATTGTATCTAATATAAAAGTTTGAGTTGTCAACCGTAGAACACATACTTTCTCCGCACATAGATGTCTGAAATTTTATATTTACTATTGCTTAACCTCAAAATTTGATCATGTGCATTATTTATTTATTTTTGTTCGTCATTTTAATACCGTGCGAAGAACGGGTATTTCCTTTGTCTCTAATAAAATAAGACAGTATTTTGTATACAAACGTTAAATTTGTTTTATAATTCTCATTTAAATATCATTAAAGAAAAACAACATTACAATTTCGCTATTTTGCTGGACTTTCGATGGTATCATATATATTAGTTCAGTAGCGAAGATCCCTTTTGCGGGTCTCACACACAATGGATCTTAATATGTGAGGTATAAAAAAAAGGGAACTTCCCGGAGCAGTGACAAATAGTACTTTTGTCTTATGAATATTAACGTGTTTTTTTAAATGCGTTTAAAAATAAATACTTTCCAATCAGTTTTTAAATGAGTCGTTGTTTGTGCTGCCATCTATTGGTAGAATTCTGAAGTGATGAGTAGTTATAACGAATGTGCGTTGGGGGGAGGGTGGTTCATGTGATAATTATCGCATAGGAAGGTTAGTTATACTTTATTGTGCTTATATACTTATGTTGGTTTGATTTTAGGTAATTATAACTATGTCTTCTTGTCATTGTTATGTATGTCATCTATTGCAGTGAAATAATTATATTCTGTGTTTACTTTTTTGAGGATTTTTAAGACCACATTTTTATTCGCTGCTCATTAGAAAACGAAATTGTACTCATGTGGCCACGTTTTTTTTATCCTTGATTTGATTTTAAAATTATTTAAATTTATCAGTACTTTTGAAAAAAAAACCTATGACTTTCATACGTGCAATGTAAAAAAAAACTGTGTTTAAAAATGAGTACATGAACGTACTCGTTTTTCTTTGAGTACAATTGAATCGTAAATGAGCAATGGCGTACTCAAATTTAAGTAATCGTATTTTTGCAAAATCGAGCAGTGTGATTTCATATTGCTCATCTCAGCTTCTGTTCAAGCCATTTTGACAAAGCGACCTGACACACTTAAAATAGTTGTTCAGAAGATGATTTAACACATTATTTGATGTCGATTGCTTCAATGGAAACTGAATTATTACAATTCAATTGTCATACTTCCCATTCTTTTAGCATTTCTTTTGAACATTCCTATGTTTATAAGTTCTTCACGTCGCCCTGGTAGCTTAACGGATAAGTCTCTGGACAGCGGTGCCTGCAGGTGTGGGTTCGATTCCCGGGAAGTCTTGGTTATATATTGTTGATATTTATTGAAAGTGATTTATGAAGGAAGCCTATGTAGGCTATGATCTGCTCTTTTTACCATTGTACTCATTTTAAATACATATCTTTTTCAAAATTGAAACTTATGTTTTCGGAGCCATGATAAATCGACTGAAAAGCACGCCAAACAAAACCACCAAAGCGCGCCAAAGGAGACCGGTTATCAATTTGACGGTTATGTACCGTTTCTATGTACCTTTTATCACCTTTTGTAACAAATATCCGGTTATCCGACATTAACTATCCGAAATTCTCAATTAACCGGACCGTTTGAGAATTTTTTTTTTATTGGATAGAGAAATATCAACTTTTGCAAAAAATGCGAAAAAAATCGGTTATCCAGCTGTTATATATCCAGAAATATTAACAGTTAATTTAAGTTAACAGTAAATTTAACAGTTCCTCCGATTTCAAAATATTTTCTTGTTGAATAAAGGTTGTACAATAATGTCGTGTCGTTTACTCGGCATTAATTGACATTGACAGGAATTTTATACAATATACTTTGTTGAGACAATATGTTTTGTTTACCCGACATTTAATTAACCGGATCCGGGATGTAGCAAAATGTGAGCAACAACTTGAATTTCTTGATGAATAATAGCAGGGGACGAAGCCCCCTGCTAAATTAAAAACTAAACAAGGGGAAAATAAAATAATCTTTTAAAAAAAAAGGGAAAACCGACTTTTAGAAAAATGCGCTAAAAAAAGTATAAAACAATGTTTAATATTACGTACAAGTTGAAAAAATTTAATTATTTAATATTAATTTTATACTTAACTTTTTGAAGTTGGTACCAATTTACAAAACAAAAACCATACTTAAACTTTTGCGCCGATTCCAAAACGTTGTAATAAGTATAAAATTAATATTAAATAATTCAATTTTGTCAACATGTACGTAAAACTAAAAAATATTTTCTACTTTTTAGCGCATTTTTCTTAAAATCGGTTTTCCTTTCTTAAAAAGATTATTTTGTTTTTAATTTACGAATGCTCAACTAAACAACGACTGTTCGCTAGAATAGGCATTGACTTGGTAAATGGAAGCTAATCCCAATATATAATATATAAATAATCAGTTATTCAAACATGGCAATTTTCCTATTGAAATCTTTATGAATGAAGAATACACTTGATAAACCTTACGTAGAGCTAATAACAAACACCCTAGGGCTACAAACATATAGCTTCTATATTCACACCTGAGCGCCGAAACTTTCTTTCAGTTTGACAGCTCAATGCTACTTGCTTCAAAGAGATCGACAAGCTACAACAAGAGAATTGCAAGGAACATTTTATGTGGTGATGCAAATTAGTAATTCTAATAACCAGTTTCGACATTCTTTGAAGAATTACTACATTATGCGAAAATCGTTAAGAAATAATTGCATGCATTATTGGAAGACGCTAGAGGAAGTAGTCGAAGTTATGAATCGTTCTCTGAGTTGTTTTTCGCGTCTTTACAAAACCAAACTTTAGAAAAGTATTTCGTTGTTTAAGTTCTTAAAATTTTATTTATTCAATTTAGGAACTAGATTATTTAAATTTAATTTTCAATTAAGTTAAATTTCCAAATGGAAGTACATCCCAAGCAGCACAAGGTAGTTCAAACTTAGTTCAATCGACGTACTTCCGTGACGTTCAAACACCGTCTTGTGTTTACGATAAATGCACGTCTATGTGTCCCGGCAAGTAACGTCATTTGAATGGTACAATAAAAGTGTTATTTAAGTGTGACCTAGTACTATTTGACGCTGGTCAGACGTATATTGAACGTTCTATACATGCACTATATTAAGTGCAGAAAACGTGTAAGATGTAACTATTACGTGTTTTACGGAAAGAGTGGATTATTAGAACTCAGAATTTTGATTTTGTAGCAATTCTTTTAAAAAATTTCACCTTCACTTTATATTTATTATGAAGATATTCAAAATTTGGATAAACATTAATATTTTTTGCAATTAAAATTTTTGCATATGCGAAATATAAACAAATGTCAAAATGTTTATTTTTTTGTGTTTTTAGATACAGCTTAAATATTATAACGAAACTTTAAAAATTTGGAAGTATTTTTTTTTTAGAAATTTTGAATAAATATGCGTTTTAATGAAATTAAATTTTGATTTTTTTATTTTAAAAAATACTTCCACGTGTATTAAACGTTTCCAAAGTTTTTTTTTTATATATTTAAAATGTACCTGAAAATGCAAAAAATAATGAAAAATCCAGACATTTTGAAATTTGCATATTTGAAAATTATAATTAGAAATATTTTATTTCAAACTTTTGCTCGCCTTCACAATATTTTTACTTATTTTTGAGTACCTATTTTTAACAGTGCATTCACTTTAAAAAATATATCAATGTGATATTTTGGTAATGGGAATACGCTGGCAGGTTACAACCGGAAGTTTTTTCAGGAAGTTTCGCCTGTGACGAAGGATTTCGACAGTCCTTTGAAAGTTCAACCGTTTCCCTCGTCCCGTTTTATCACGCACAAGATCTTCTTTCAATGGGCGAAATATCTGGATAGGAAAGTTATGATAACATCACTCTTTTTCTTCTAGCTGCTGAGGGGAGACAGTTCTAAAATTCCGATCAACTTTACCGATCTTTTGACAGGGGGTAACAACCCCATTAGAGAATTATTAATGTTCGGCCCTTTTTTTATAGTAGAAAACAAGGAAATGCATTTTTTTGTTGGAGAAATCTTGGTGCTTGATGAAAGAGGTTTCGCAGCAAAAAAAATAAAATCGGCATTAAAACTGCGTCAAAATCGCGAAATTGAAAGGTTTTTGAAGGTTTCAGAAAGAAATGTGGAACAAAATGTTTTTAGTTTTTCTGCATAAGACCTTTAAAAAACCTGCATTTTCAATTTAATAATTTCGATGCTTCAAAATCGTAGGTTATTTGAAGAATTTTGGAGGTTTTATAAGGGAGTTTGGAATAAAAAAACAACTTCATTGTCTGCATGTATTTTTTAAAGTTTTAATAGAACTTTTAAAAACAAACCTGCAGATTTTCCGCACAAAAACCTTCAATTTTTCATGTCACTCGCAGAAGGATTTATTTAAGGTTTGATTAAGTTTTTATACGGGAAATCAGTTTTAAGGTTACAGTGGATTTTCAAAACTTATTTTCGTTTCGGACGCAATCCTTTTGTAATTTTTAGAACAGAACAGTTACCATGAAGACGAGAAACATTAGGAAACAAATTATTTTTTTATTTATAATCTTCGAATATGCGTAAATTATGCAAATTTAAAAATGCTCAAAATGTTAAATTTTTTTAAATAATTAAATTTTGTATCCTTTGCATTTTTAGATACATCTTAAATATTATGAAAATTAAAGCTTAAAAAAAATTGCAGGAGGGGGTGAACGGTGGAATTATTTTAAATTTTGGCGGGTGGGAGGGAAGTTTGTTGATTTTGGGGATAATTTTCTCCCTTATCTGGGGATACCTAAAGAAATCTCAGTCACTAATCCCCCCCCCCCCCATGAAAAGTACATATATGCCTGGAATGTGCCTGAAAATGAGATTTCTTATATGTAGAAAATATAACGAATATAAAAAAATATAATAATATTCATTTTTCTATTTGGTATTTTACAGATGAGCATTTTTTTAATGATCATTCAATACCCTCTTTACTTGTTTATAACTTTAATCATATCTAATTCCCATACTAATTGATATCCGCTAATTGCTGTGAAAGTGTACTTCCATACTAAGTGTATCAAATATGCGTGTTTAAAACCTAGGTATTTTTAAGCACGTTCCGATCATTGATGAAAAATTGAAAATACTTTAACTAATTTTTTTAAAAATTTGTCAGTGATTGATTTTTTGTTTATAACTGTATGTTGATGAAGAAGGTATGTAAATTTAAAAAAAAGAGTTATTATCGTTGTTGAAAAGACCATCTGCGGGGGCCTGTGTTTTGACACTGACAGCAGCTCTGTAGAACCCTTATAAACAGAGATACTATAGTGTCATGAAGGAAGTATGTGACCACAACAAAATACACTGTTAACAATAAGTACTCACAAATAAGTGGAATAAATATTACATTTAGCCATCTGAAACACCTGCTAGCCATTGTTGTTCTCGGTTCCCTTGTGTGTGTATATATATATTAATGGTCGACCTAATCATCGCGGCCCACCTTTCTTTAAATGATGCTACATCATTTATTCCAAAGGCTCACCTCTGGAGTTTTGGGGCTGTGAAATATTAATACTTTTTAAGTCGTGCAAGTTCTGCCAACGACCGCTGTACCTGGTGCGATTTTAAAGTCACATTCACGTCAAGAAATATATTAAAACGGTATTTAAAGCGGTATATTGGAAATATATTAAAGCGGTATTTAAAGCGGTATATTGGAAATATATTAAAGCGGTATTTAAAGCGGTATATTGGAAATATATTAAAGCGGTATATTGGAAATATATTAAAACGGTATTTAAAGCGGTATATTTGAAATTTATTAAAGCGGTATTTAAAGCGGTATATTGGAAATATATTAAAGCGGTATTTAAAGCGATATATTGGAAATATATTAAAGCGGTATAAAAGCATTTTTGAGAACATTCGTTTTAAACCCCCTATGTCTAAAACTTTCAAGAAATAAAAAAAATCACAAACAAATAAAGAATACACTGTTAAAAATAGGTACTCAAAAATAAGAAAAGTGTACTCATTTTTGCGTACATTTGATGCTTATCATGGCTCTGAATACATAAGTTTCAATTTTGAAAATGACATGTACTCAAAAATGAGTACAATGAATAAAAAGAGTATATGCTAGCAAATATACTCATTTTTGAGTACATTCGATTCTTATCATAGCTCCGAACACATAATTTCATTTATGAAAAAGACATGGACTTAAAAATGAATAAAAAGAGCAGTTGCTTGTCTACGCAGACTGCCTTCATAAATCACTTTCAATAAATATCAACAATTACAACTAAAGACTTACCGGGAATCGAACCCATATCCTATAAGGCACCGCAGTCCAGTGCTTTGTCTGTTGTACTACCACGGCGACGTGCAGAAGTTAATAAACAGAAGAAATGTTAAAAAGATGTGCCAAAAGAATAGAAGAAAGATAATTGAGTTATAATAATTCAGTTTCCATGTAAGCAATCGACATCAAATGGTATCGAAAACCATCTTCTGAATAACTATTTTAAGTTTGCAGGTCGTTTTGTTAAAATGGCTTGAGCAGAAGCTGAGATTAGCAATATTAAATCATACCTTTTTTATAAATAATTATAAAAATGTATATAAATAATTATAAAATGTAATAATTTTTGAGAAAGTACGATTACTTAAATTGGAGAACGTCAATGCTCATTTACGATGCAATTGTACTCAATGAAAAACGACTATGTTCTGGTACTCATTTTTAAGTACCTTTTTTTTTAACAGTGTACGAATTTAAAACTTTAAGGTCAACTATATTAAAACTTTCTTTTTTTATTGAAAGAAAGTGTATGAAAGATGTTACATACATCTTTCATCCATTTAATTATTCAATTATAAAATGTAATAATTTGGTAAGTTTTAAAATCTTTGACTCACCGAAAAGGATTAAAGGTATTTGCATTTAGTCTTTAGCAATATTTTAGGTTTAAAAAACACATTATTTACCGAATTTTTAATATCGTTTGTTCGAACATTCGTTTTAAACGCCCTATGTCTAAAACTTCCAAGAAATAAAAAAGTCACAAACAAATAAAGAATACACTGTTAAAAATAGTTAATCAAAAATAATAAAAATGTACTCATTTTTGAGTACATTTGATGCTTATCATGGCTCTGAATACATAAGTTTCAATTTTGAAAATGACATGTACTCAAAAATGAGTACAATTAATAAAAAGAGTATATGCTAGCCTACATAGTCTGCAATTCATAAATCAATTTCAATAAATATCGACAATTACAATCAAGACTTACCGGAAACCCAACCCAGATATTCAGGCACCGAAATCGAGAAATTTATGCGTTAAGCTACCAGAGCGACGTGAAAAAGTTATAAACAAAAGTAATGTTAAAAAGGTGTGCCAAAGGAATGGGAAGTAAGATAATTGAATTGTAATAACTCAGTTTCCATTTAAACAATCGACATCGAATAATGTGGAAAACCTTCTTCTGAACAACTATTATAAGTTTGTCAGGTCGCTTTCATAAGATGGTTTAAACAGAAGCTGAGATGAGCAATACTAAATCACACTGCTCATTTTTTGCAAAAGTAAAGTTGCTTACATTTGAGTACGGCATCGCTCATTTACGATGCAATTGTACTCAAAGAAAAACGAGCAGGTTCAGGTACTCATTTTTAAGTAACGTTTTTTTACATTGTAAAATTCCAAAGAAATGCAAAGTCAAAAACAAACAAAGAACACCTTCCGACAATTGTGACAACACTTATTAAAATTATCATAAGAATGACAGATCACTTACCTAGGGCTGGACTAAAATCACCCCCAAAATCATCCAGAAAATGTCGGCGAGGTAAACAAAGGAGGACAATAAAAATAATGATATATCAGCAGAGTAGAAATAACCTCTCTTTCTTGTGACAAAAGATAAACAATTCTCACGCCCGTCCGAGTCTACAGCCTCATTTATAAGCAACGTTTAACTCCAAGGCTGAACTATAAGAACGAATTAAGATGGGGGGAAAAAATAACAACGCAAAAAGAAGCCGCGGCGAGTAAAAACCGGACTTGTTAAAAGCGAGCTTTGAATTGGAAACACGATTAATAATAATAATAAAAAAAAGGAGTCCCCCTTCGTTATGCGTTCACGTGCTGTTAAGGAAGTTGTTATGACTGCATTTCAACTAGATGTTCAGCCTCACTTGTCAAGATCATCCATTGCGGTTTTCGTGGGTCTATGGAAAAATACCAATATTCTTGATTTAAATTACTCTTTTAATTATAAACAGATGTGCATTTTTCAAGATTGAATCCTATTGGCAACCCCCAAATTAAGGGAGATAAAACTAAATAAATTTCCCAACTTAACGATTCGAAATTCTCAACTTAACGATTCGAAATTCCCAACTTAACGTTTCGAAATTTCCAATTCATGATTCGAAATTACCAACTTCATGATTCAAAATTACCAACTCAACTATTCGAAATTCCCAACTTAACGATTCGAAATTTCCAACTTCATGATTCGAAATTCCCAACTTAGCGATTCAAAATTCCAAACATAGCGATTCGAAATTCCCAACATAGCGATTCGAAATTCCCAAGTTAACGATTCGAAATTCCCAACTTAACGATTCGAAATTACCAGCTTAACGATTCGAAATTACCAACGTAACTATTCGAAATTCCGAACGTAACGATTCGACATTACCAACTTAACGATTCGAAATTTTCAACATAACGATTCGAAATTACCAACTTAACGATTCGAAATTACCAACGTAACGATTCGAAATTACCAACTTAACGATTCGAGATTACCAGCTTAACGATTCGAAATTCCGAACGTAACGATTCGAAATTCCCAACATAACGATTCGAAATTCCCAACTCAACAGTGCTGAAAATATCCAGTTCCAATTTATCGAAATTTTCATCTTTTTTTTTTATATATCAGGTAATATTAAACAGTTCTCTCACAAGCATTGATTTGAGGTTTAATTTAAATGTAATCATACTAGTTGGAAAGTTTCCCTAGATTTGTTAATATTATTAATTTTCTTCATGCATAAATTTTCCCAACTCGGGGATTTTTAAAACTTGAAATTCCCAACTTTTAGAGTCTCCAGGTTATTTAGGGGATTCCGTGCTCCCCCCCCCCCCTAATGAATAAAACATATAATTGTACCTTGAAAATATGGTAACCTAAAACACATTTCAGACGCAATCGGTACATTTCTATTTTGTCACCTGACTATATATACATCTCGACACTCCTAACTTTTCAGACATTTCCTCCAGCCAAATTTATAAAATTTTATTTTAAAATTTCGTTTTTCTAATTCCATTTTTAATATTTGAAAATGGATTCTTATCTGCAGGGCTGAAAAGACGAGTGCAATAACAGTTTAAAGATTTTTTTTAAGCACAAGCATGCATCATTTTTGTCACCTGACCTGTTTGCTTAGACCATGGGGCATCTTACTTCCATGACAAATTCCATTTTGTAGTCAATCAGGCAACATGATCTTATAAATTAAAATAAGAGTTTTATAGGTAGATAGCTTTTTTTTTTAAAACTATAAATGAATTATTTTTAATTTGAAGTAATTCATATATGGTATTTCCGTTCACCAATCACAAGATTTTGTGTTACGTAATAAATGATGTTTTCGACCATAAATTAAAAAAAAAAGATTCTGCATTAAAAAATGAGCTACAGTTGAGCTAGATTGACACTGGTATAACAATTAAAAAATTATGGGGGGGGGGGAAGAGAGGGTTCAACTAGTTCCAAATATTTAACAATATAAAAAAATAAATTCAATATAAAGAATAGCAGTTATGGTAATTAGTCTTTACTAATTAACAGTTATGCTAATTAGTAATTAGCCATTACTAATTAGTAGTTATGCTAATTAGTAATTACTAATTAGTAGTTATGCTAATTAGTAATTTTTTATAATTAAATTATTGAGGAATTTGCATACATTTCTTAAGATGTTATCAATTTTTGGTAGACATTTTTGACTTTGGGGGAAGGCTTGACCCTTGCCCTCCCCCCCCCCTTTTCTAAGCCTATGGTAAAAGAACCTGACATGTGACAAACGGGGGGAAGGGGTGTATGGTGAAATGCGACAGTTTGTGACATATCGGGGGAGGGTGTCACAAATATGGAGAAAAGGTGTGACATCATTTATGGTCGGCTCCTTAAGATTAAAAAACTTTTTAGATTTCAAACGTTTTCTTTTAACAAACTAATTTACTAACAGTTAACCAACATTAATAGCATTTTTACCGTCTTAAAAACGGCAGACTCCGACTTGGAAGTCCGAAGGAAAAATCTACGATAGAAACTCCTTTCAATTTCCCGTACGAGGAAACTGCATCGCTTCACTTTGAGGTGGGTCTCTGGAAACTGCGATCGGTAAGACGTTATTGACACCATTCGAAACACGGGTTATGGTTATAACAAAGAAGTGTTCAATCATACCTGTCAAAAGGCGGTGGTTTTGTTCTTTCGCCGTGTGGTTTAAATAAAGATACCTTTGTGGCTATTTTCTATTCTACTCCTACAAGGTTGTTCTTCCGATTTAAATAGCAAGCGGGTTGAATCTTCTAAGGAGGACTTTTTAGTGATATGATTTTACGAAAAGTTTCAGATTTTTTTTCTCTTGTGTTTGTTTACTTATTTTCAATGCCACGGCGATCGGTGTTTTACTAAAAGAAATGTTTTAAATTGAGATGATCAATTAATAAAATAATTAGATTTAGGTAATGAGTCGGGCCCAGAGAACAAAATGAGTGGAGTTCTAGAAATAATCGTAGAATCTCGAAGTATCACAGATAATTCAAGGGTCTGATCGAGACAATTCGATATAATTTAAAGTGGATTTTTCTTTATCCAACAAAAAAAAAATTTCGAAATCGGGCAATATTTTTTTTTTCAAACGGTCCGGTTAATTAAAAATTCCGGATAGTTAAATGCCGGATATTTTTTAAAAATTGCTCCCAAGTAAAACTCTATCCCTATCCAACAAAAAGAAAATTGTGCAAATATCTGAATTAGAACCGAAATCCTGCGCGAACATACATAAACAAAAATACATAACAGTAGAACAGATAACCTCTCCACTTGACGGTTTTTATTTAAAGTTTCTGGCGATTTTATTTTGGAGTTTTGGTTGGCACGCTGTGCAGTCGGTTAAAAATAAGACAATATAAACGTTTTTGGAAAAAAATCCTGAAGTTATGAAACATTGCAATAATAATAACGAATTGTTCAACGTATATGGTAAATCAGGCCCTGGACAAGTTGATGATGCATAAAATCAGGGGTTCCCTTAGCACCTAAGGGATTGAGTGCAAATCTATTTGAGGCCCCATTTTTAGAAAACCAACACGGTTCCTCCTCCCAGGGCCCGATTAAGACATTGAAGCAAGGGAAGCCCACATAATAAATATATTTAAAAAAACTAATATCCTAATATTCTGTATGTTTTTGATTTTTTTTCCTATATTCGAATTAATTTAACACAAGTAGCAACTTTTTTTTTTGCTAAAGTTAGTAATACCACTCTTTTAAGGTAAAAGTAGTAGCAAGCTATGTTAAGAGTGTTAAATATTTATATAAAATGTGGCATTTGGGGGCCCCTCAAAAATGTAAAGTGTAAGCCTGGGCTTCCCGGGCCTATTCGGTAATCAGGACCTGCCGCCTACGACAAAGTTCTGTATTGTATCAACACAGCAAAAATAATCAGCATAAAAACTTCGTCAAATTTGTAAAATTGAAGGTTTTGAGAAAAGAAAACTACAGACTGTTAATTTAATTAACTAATTAATTTGTTTATTATATGGTTTGAAGTTTTGTTGTAACTCAACCGATTGTTATGAAACAAATATACAAAATAATTTCTTTTTAGTTAGTACGGATCGTATCGTAGAAAACAAACATTAAAACTAAGACAAAATACTCTCACTTTAAAATTACTTTTTTTTATATTTAAAAAGAAAATATTTTCAAATTTGGTCGTTTTTTTTTTTTAAATGAATATTTAAACAAAAAGTGCCGCCTTTTCTATTTTGTCGCTTCAGGCCAAAAAATTAGAAGATCATTAAAAAATAAATTAATTAAACACACTCAAATGTTTTACATTAATATACATTGTATACCGTTTACACTCAAAAAAAGAATTACGATAATGATTTATCCGAAAAGCAGAACCACGTAAAATAAAAATATTTTTTTTAGGCTCATTCTCCAGCGTGAGATTCTCGGTGATTGGAGAATTCACACCACGTGGTATGGATTATCGAATCACCGAGATGCTCATGCGCGTTTTACTCGTTCGTGTTGAATGGGCCTTAGATTACGTGAACTAAAAAGTTAAGAGGAAATCAGTTGATTGATGACTGTAAGAGGTAAAATCATAATTAAAGTGGTATTGCTCTTTCTGCCGACCTTGATGATATTAACAAAGCATATAATAATAAATCCGTGCTGTCATTTGAAACTCCCTACAGGCTTCTTTGAAAAAGTTATTTCGGATCTGAGAAGAAACGCGTGTACTTACTGTGTGTGTTTGTATTTATGAGGATAAATAAATTTATTTCACTTTTTAAACGAAGGAAATAAAAATGGAAAATCCCAAATCTTTTTCCTTTAACAGCTCCGAATGTTACAATTTGGGAGAGAAATTTTGAAACCATTCTGATTAATGTTCCATCTAACAAAAAATATGTGTTAGTAATTAGAGAACATTCAAGATGAATTTGAAGCAGGGTTAGTTAAGACATTGAAGCACCCGCATTTAAATGGGGGACCCATCGCTCTCAAATAGTCCCTTTGAACATCAAATCGAGCTTTTACATGCTCTAAAATCCTTGTCCATGAATGACATTAAAATGAAACAATACGTTTCATTTTAATGGTTTTATCCGAAAAGCAGAACCAGGTAAAATAGAAATAAAAAAATTTAGGCCCATTCTACACGAATGTGTAAAACCTGGTGATTCTCGGTGATTGGAGAATTCACACCACGTGGTATGGATTATCGAATCACCGAGAAGCTCATGCGCGTTTTACTCGTTCGTGTTGAATGGGCCTTAGATTGCGTAAACTAAGTAGTTAATAGGAAATCGGTTGATTGATGACTGTTAAATTTAACAAAAATTAAAAAATTTAACAAAAATTAAAAAATTTAACAAAAATTAAAAAATTTAACAAAAATTAAAAAATTTAACAAACATTAAAAAATTTAACAAAAATTAAAAAATTTAACAAAAATTAAAAAATTTAACAAAAATGAAAAAATTTAACAAAAATTAAAAAATTTAACAAAAATTAAAAAATTTAACAAAAATTAAAAAATTTAACAAACATTAAAAAATTTAACAAAAATTAAAAAATTTAACAAAAATTAAAAAATTTAACAAAAATTAAAAAATTTAACAAAATATATTAATAAGTAATGAGTATTTTAAATATATTGTATGTTTTGATTTTTTTGCCAATATTCGAACAAATTAGTGGACAGTTTTTTTTACTGACGTTTCTCTGTTAAAAATGGGTAATCAAAAATAAGTAAAATGTGCTGAAAATATTGTAACGTTGAATAGTTATGATACAGAAAGGTATCCACTAAATGTAAATAAAACTTTTAATACAGAGTATGCTTGAAATGACTACAACTACATCATATATTTCATTTCAGAATAATTGTTACATTAGTTGTAAAAATCAAACTCGTCGCTGTCTTCCTCGTCGATTTTATTTGCTGTTGGTTTAACCTCTAACTCCATTTCAGATCCAGAAGATGTTTCCAAACCCAGCACTGCATATATAAAATATATTAAATTAATTATAGAGTATTTTTATAAATGGAGCATTGAGTCACCAAATGCAAAACTTGTTAAATATAAAAAAAATTGAAAATCGAGATTTTCGTGCCATTTTGTTCGTTGAACTATCCTATGCTATTCGTAACTTAAACAGTTGCAAAACAGTTCTAAACCTTCGAAAAACGACCAGTCCTACAGATGTAGGGATTAGCACAAAGAAAATGTTACTATGATTTTATCAAGTTATAAAATTTAGAATATTAGTTTCTGAGACACACACGCAGATCTGCCTATAATTTTATTAATATAGATGTTCATAAAAATATTTTTAAATGCCCGGTTAAGCAAATGGATGAAAAAACTGCATGTCCTGTTCAGTTTCATACAGTAGATATTTTGTGCGTTGTTGTTAACCTGTTGGGGTCAGCCATCAAAAATGGATCTACAGACAGTGAAGGGTTGTTACGTTGGTTTGAATATGTAACTTTTTAGTTGTCAAGGTGTACTTTTCTTGACCAACCTTTTAAGCTAAATCTTAACTGTTCAACTGGCGGTGTCTAAACGGTAATTAACAAAAAAATTTAAATCAAGGATTAGTCTGTTAAATTTTTTAAATAATTAAATAATTTCATTTATTCTGTACACTGTTAAAAATTTCGGTTCAACGTTGTACCATATCTTGGAGTTCTGCAGCAACTTACACTATATAATGGTGCAATCTAGGTTGAACCAAAAATCCTTGATCGAGAATAGCGCAGCTTCTACCAAAAACTGGCGCAATCTCTTAAACTGCAAACGAAATCTTCGCTGAATCTACAAATCGGGGAACCCCTCAATCCTCTTGCATTAGGGGCCCGGCTGCCTTGTGGATAAAGGTGTTGGTAATCAGAGGATTGCTAGTTCGAGCCTGTAAGGTGGACTTGACAAAAGAAAAAGTAGTGATATTGCGATCGGAGGGTTGCCAGCTTCGAAATACTAGAAAATTATCCACAACATCCAACAAATTATACCGGCGTTTCACCATAATATGGGGTAGCGAAAAAGCGAATTTTGGT
Organism: Troglohyphantes excavatus; assembly: GCA_963932185.1. Classification (NCBI taxonomy): domain Eukaryota; kingdom Metazoa; phylum Arthropoda; class Arachnida; order Araneae; family Linyphiidae; genus Troglohyphantes; species Troglohyphantes excavatus. The sequence goes on from OZ010670.1 coordinate 54,194,518, forward strand.
TCAACGTTTTCCATAAAATAGTGAAACGAAAATATGAGTTTCGGTGCAACGTTTTACCACTAAATGGCATCCGTGGTAGCAGCGTAAAACGGTTTGGTTCGGTTAATTAACGTCGCACTAGAGCTGCACAGTGGGCTATTGGCGACGGTTCGGGGCCTATCTCGAAGGAAAGACACGGGACCGATGCCTCGTATTTTTGAACCATTATCAGATGACGAGGACAACACCTGAGCTGGCACCCAACGCCTTCAATAGACGTCGGAGCTTTGGACCCCGATCAGATTTATCGTGCACCAGTCCCGTATACACGCCGTTATTTTTTGTGGATGTTCTGGACGACATTCTAGTATTTTGGTAGCGAAGTTGGCAACCCTCCGATCGCAGTATCACTACTTTTTACTATTCTTTAGTCTAGTCCATCGCAAGGTTTTGACCCGGGGACCCTTGGATTCCCAGCTTACGCCTAATCCACTCGGCCACGGTGGCCTCGCAGCGTAAAACGGAGAAATTAAGCACCAAATGTTGGTTGCAGCTAAATGGGTACCAAATTTTGGTGCAAGATCGTAATAATTTTTGACAGTGTACTAGAATGATAGTTTTTAATAGTGTAAGAGACAAATGTAACATTTCCTTTTCAAAGCAATTATATGAACTGTACCTTTTCTGGTGTTCTTTGATAGTTGAGGAACTCCTGCAGACACTGGTTTAGATGTTCTAAACAGGAAAAATAAAGGATTCATTGTCGCATTTCAAGAATAAAATAAATTACAAATAAAAGTAGAAAGATGATATGTTACTTTTTATCGATTTTTGGATGAACTTCAGGGATAATCTCTTTCTTGTCTTCTTTTTTCTGAATTTGAGTCAGTGCATCGAAGTTTCTAAATTAAAAAAAAAATTACTAATAAAAGTATAGGATATAGCAGACTAGCAGCACACTAGCAACAATTGCATTGCAACTTTTAATCAATTTATAAACTAAAAAAATGCACACCAACTTCTCTTGATATTTTTAGTTGCAATCAACTCAAGGGCTGCCAGATCTCAGATCTCGTAATCCCCAAACTGAAGGTGAAAAATCTCGAAATTCTTATTACACCACAATACCATAACTTGGGGCACTTGAAATCTAGGGGGTTCCTTAGATCCCAAAACAAAACAAATGTTTTAAATCCTGTCTGTTGCTACCTGTTGGTTAAATAACAGGGTGGCAACAACATTCTGGAAAAAAAGTTCCCTGATATTTCCATGATGGTGTCACAAAAATTTCCCTGATTTTACAATTCCATTAAGAAATGTTGCAACAGATGCTTGAATAGAAACAAAGTATCCACGCTACAGTGATCCAATAAATATATTTCATTTTAAATGAAAAATTATATGCAATACTACTTATTGCCAGTTAAAAGAATAATTTATGGATACAACACAAATTACGCAATTGTAACAGGAATAATAGTAATTAAACATGTTCTCTGGAAGCAGATAATGCAAAAAAAAAGATTTTTTTTTCAATTTCTTTTAGAGATAATTTTAAATGTTTTGTCTGCCTAATTTTCCTATTCCAATCTTCAATAAATCACATATTCATTGACCTCTCACATGTTGCTTACAATTCAAGGTCCAATGCACTTTGCTTTTGCTTCTCCCTCTAGCAGTAGTTTACGTTTTTACAAAAATAAAACTGAAACTATAAAAATACGCATAACCATACTTTAAAAAAAAATCTTTTTCAGAACAAAAAAGAAATATTGACAACTAAATTACCCAGAATAGAGGGCATAATAGACTATAATTGCCATATTAATGATTCAAATTTGAAAATTTTCATGATTTTTGTGATATTTTGAAAATTTTCCTGACTTTTCCCTGATATTTCCAGAATAAAAAAATTCCATGATAATTCCCTGATGTCCCAGGTTATGTTACCACCCTGAATTTTTTTGTTTGGGTCCAAGTAATCCCCTCCAGGTCCAAGTAACAGTACATTAAAAACTGACAAATAGTCGATTATATTTACAAAAAGTTGTTAGCGTGGTAGCCAGTGAATAGATATTTCGTCAAACTAAAAAGTGAGCGGATACCATTAGAGTTTTCCAATTGTGGGTTGTTAAACAGTTGCATGAATGATAGTTGCTACTGCGTGGCTAGATTTACATAAATAATGCAAAGATGAGGTAATTTTCCCTATATCTTTGTAAAATATTAAAGCTTTAAAATTAAAGGGATTATATCCTACAAAGAATAAAAATATATATTAGTATTTTGATGAGAATAATTACATTCATCTACTAATCTCTAAATTAAAAAAAAAATAGCATCTACCATAATAATTTACAAAATTGCAAGTTAAAACTTGAAAGCCCATGCAGATAAATTGTAAACTAAAGTTATTTGAACCTAATTTTAATGCATTTTTCGAACTGAATTTCCTTTCATATTTAGATAACATAAAGTATGTTGAAAAAATACCTCTGGGTATTGTTGGAAAATATTAACAAATTGTTTGTGCATAAATTAACAGCTCATAACCAGACAATTGTGATTTCAAAGAGTCAAATTTCTTTACACATTGGAAATTAATATAGTCTTGAAATTCACAGTGGAGTTGTTAGGACAGTAAGACTGATTGGACAGTTTGGAATGTTAAATCTTTTAACATGTTTAAACAAATATAATATTTTTTTCATCCTTTCTATTTTTAAAACCATCAAACTAGGTGCATGTTATATTTCAATGTCTTAAATTGGTGTTTGCAAAAGGGGAATGTGCAAGGTCTATTCTGAGAAAATATAATTAGTAAAATAATTGGAATCAGTCCAGGAAATTGTCCAATACATTTTTATTTTTAACAAATATTTCAATTTTTCTAATAGGTTTTGGTTTTTGCTTGTTTTAAAACATCTCATAAAAACAGAAGGTTAAAAGCTTTTCCGTTGGGGAAGTTTTGTCTACTGGTTCGTATATATTACAAATCTTCCATTCACACATCCAAAACTTTTATTAACTTTCTAGGAATCTTATACTTCATTCATTTTTATATATCTGCACATGCCAATTCAGCTGTTAAGTGTCTTGTTTTATATTTCTCTAGCAATTTCATTTAATTTTGAAATCAATTTACATGTTTTTATTAACTTTTAATGTGGTATGGGAGATTGGTATTTTTATAAAAGGTAGATTATAATAGAAGCAATTTTTAAATCCTCTTGGCACCTTGCGAAATTTAAATTGAATCCAAGTTTAATAGATGCTTGAATCATCTGTGTCACATACAAAACAGACAATATTCAGATTTCTCTATAAAAAATTAAATATAAACTGCCTTAATTAATTTTATTAACATTAACTATATAAATGTTATGACTGCCCATTTTGAATTTAAAACTGCCTAATTAAGCCATGACTGCCTACTAGAATAGGATATGTGAATATTTTACAATACATAATACACAGCTTCTTATTGCTATGTAATAGGTAGGAATATGTTTATGGTTGAATATTTCACTTACATGTTGCTGGTTCTTCTCACAGCCGACGATAGAACATTTTCTATTTCGTCTTCAGAATCTGAATCAGAGGGTGAAGGGGCTTTCTGTACAGCTTTAGGTGCAGCTGCATTACCCAATAAAGCTTGATATGCAGCAGATGCTGAAATAAATAGATATATTAAAAAACGAAACATATTTATACAGGAAATACATGTAAATGTGCAAAATTTGCCAGGTGCTTTAAAATGTGAGATATTTCAGTGGATAGGACATTTCTTGGAAATTAAAAAATTTAGGTTGGAGAAAATATTAGTATTTCATACTATAAAAATATTTGTAAACGTCTATCATAAAGATTTTTATAGTATGAAATGTTAATTTACTCCAATCAAATTTTTTAATTTCCATAAAATGTTTTGTCCACTGAAATATGTCAGATTTTAAAGTACCTGACAAATATTGCTCCAATCAAGGACTATCTCCAGGTGTTTTAAGGACATGGAAATATGTTTTTATTATAAGTTTTGCCAGTAACCTCAAAGCTCCCTACTATATATATTTCAACAAAATATCTCCTTTACAAAAAAAAAATAATAATAATAATAATAATATTTCGAATAAAAAATTACAAACTTTTCAGATACTTTAAGATTTTATTTTACAATACAAAAACGTTTCGTGTTAATATTCGAATTAAATAATAAATAATTTCAAATTAAATTGTGGTTTGAATGTTATTTTTTATCGTGAAAACAGTATAAAGCATTAAAAGTATATAAACTTTTCGAGGAAATTTTACATTTCGACAAAACAAAAATTAGTGTGATATTGGTATGTAATAAAAACTTTCTTAAAGCTACTTAACTAAAGAAATTTGTTGTATCGTAACCCTTTTCTGCTCAGAGTCAAATGTCATATATTCAGCATTATCAGTCCCTTATGGTACCCGGGGACCACATGGACCAGAAAATAGATAAATTAGAACGGTTATAGGATTAGCAGGATAGAACAGAAAGAAGCCTAAAATTCAGGATACAACATAAAAAATATTTTAAAAAAATATATTCTTAAAAATGAACATAATAGAAATTAAATATATATATATATATATGACCATGAAGGAATTAAAGTGTAAATATGTGGCCTTGAACAAGGATCAATATCCTGTGTTAAATCAATGAGGCATAGGTCCTACTTGCTCCAAGTAACAGATATATTTTGAATAGAAAAATTAATGTAGAATTTAATTACCAGTAAAGGGGGTTTCCTTTTCCGAAAAACTGTCTGATTCAGAATGGTTTGAGATGTCTGCTGAGTGATGAGCTGGAGAAGGAGAACCTGCAGGGAAACATACATAAGTATATTATAGTATATCGTACGGCAGGACTAGACACTTTTTCCGAGATTGAAGTGTAGCAGAGGCATGCTATCTTGCCACCACAATCTCTTCAACTTATATTCTAGTAAAAACATATCAAATTTAAATAATTAAAGAAAGGTGAATATTTTTTTTAATGATACTATTAGAGAAAAATTAAAAAAAAAAGAGGGATTTAAAACTAACTTATTTTTATTAATAAAATGTGAAAAAACAACAATAGGAACAGACAAACCAATCCTACTTTAGCCAAAAAATGAGTTCAATAATATAAAAGACTATGACAAGTAATTGTAAATATAAAATTTTAGCTCATAATACGGTTTTGATCTTTTAAATAAAGTTATTATTATTTAAATATATTAATTGGAGTGTTTATATATCGTGTACAAAAATTTATGTGTAACTTTTTTTGAAAAAAGAAACATAATTATAATCAATATGTTTAATGACTTAATTCACATTGAAAATACACATATCATCGTCTCAGGGCAACAGTAGGATATGAGCAAAAACAGAGTTGCTTATAAAATTGATTTTAAAATTTGCTGTTTTTTCAATGCTGAATATCTAAAGCTGTAGTTCAGGGATTTCAAAGAAGACATGAAAATGTCCGAGTGTTCCACTAAATAAAGGCACATTTAGTAATATTAGCAAGACCGAAAACTAATTTTCTTTTTTTAGATGTCTTACTGTTGCTCTGAGGCGAGGATGTATAATAATAAAATACAATTTTTTTTCTATTTTTCAAGTTCCATAGCTGAAGTTTATTATTATTATTTTTTTGGTTTCAAGTTTGGCTGCTTCTGATCTACACTTTTCCTTTGAGACCCACTTTAAATATAGTTAAATACTTGTTCAAAATATGATAAAAAATAAACCTAATACTAAAACCAATTGGTACAAGTTATAAAGGCCTTTTGAAAACCAACACCTCCGAGCTTATTTGTTTGAATAATAAATATATTGAACAAAACATTTATAACTAACTCATCTTACCTTCACTAAGAGACGAATCTATTTTCATATCAGCTGGAGCAAGGAAACTTCCAGTGTTTTTCACACTCTTACTAACACCAGAATCAGTAACATCATTGTTTTGAGATTTTATATCAACTTTCACTTTAGAGCTTGTATCAACTGGATTACTTTCCAACACATTACTTTTACATCTGGCATCAGGTTTTAAGTTCTCAGTAATGTTATGACCTATTGAAATTTGATTTTCAGGTAGAATTGTTTTATTCTTCATACTAGGTCTACGATCCGATTCTAAGAAGTCGAATTCGTGATTTATGCTTTCATCGTCACTTTTTGAAGCAGCCGTTTCGAACATTTTATTTTTAGAACAATTGTCTTCTGTAGTAACAGAGGCTTCATCTTCAATACCTTTATCAGCAAAATTATTAACAGATTGATCCCTAACTTGATCTTGAGGAATGTTTTTATCATTTGGATCTAAAAGTCTTTCTTTTTGAGTTATTTCTTTAGAATCTGGGTAAATACCAGCATCCAATGAAACAGATCCATCATTAACTACCAAAGAATCTCCTGTGACATCAACATTTAGTTTTTGTGTCACATCTTGGTTAATATTATTGGTTTCTGTTGCAAGACTATCACTGAGACCTAGATTCCTAAAGGGTTTTGAAGTAATTGTGGGATTTTGCATGGATTCATTTGAATTGGATGGCATATTAAGTACTTTATTTGGATTTACAAAGGGTCCAATATCTTGATTAGAGGCCGTTTGCAGTGGACGAATTTCATTATGTTTCAGTGAATCCTTAGCTGTGTCATCAATAACCGCATTAAGACTCCTCGTAAAAGGATAGTGACACTGATCACAAAATATATGTTCGGTTTGTGTTGATTCAGAGCGAGAATCGCTTTTCAGATGGGGATAATTGAAAATAGGATTGATCTGTGCTGTTCTTTCATTGATGGATGGATAGTATGAAGCAGTAGGTGCACTTCGCAAGAAGGCATTTTCATAGCTAAGGTTCCTATCAAATGCAGAATCCATAGAGGGCATAGTGGTTATATTTGAACTAACAGCAGCATTCTAGAAAGATAAAAATATTCAGTTTGATTTACTTATTTTATTTGAATAATTTATCTGAAAATCTAGAATTATTTTACATGGAATCTTTTACCCACTTTTTTTTTTTATACCTTTGCTAATTTAGGAAATTTAACTGCTTCTGTTGATATAGGTGTCTAATACAAGTTGTTTAGCGATAATTAGTATTAATAATTATAAGAGATACTAATTTTTAAGACTTTGGGATGTTACTATAATTTATAATTCAAATTTTATCAATGGAAATACCATATTGATGTTCATATTATTTCATCGTCAGTTTTTCCATAGTATGAGGCTTTTCATGTCTTTCGGAACCTTGCTAATAAAATGTCATTAAAAATTTGAACTTTTATTTCTTTGAATCCTTCTGACGTGTGAAAAAACCAAAATAAAATTTTTTCGCTTATAAATATTGTAGTTATTTTCTTCCCATGCGTAAAACGAGTATTTCTGCTAGTTTATTATTTTTTGTCTCTCCATTGCATGGAGGATAGTTTTGTTTAAATTATATTCAGGTGGTATTTTCTTTCAGTAGATACAAACCAGAAAAACTCACCTGAAGAAAATTTAAACAAAACTATCCTTCACTGGATGTGATTCCTTCTGATCCCCAAACTCCTGATCACTTTTAGAGTACTTTTCAGCCATCAAATTCCAGCTCATGTCAAGAAAAAGAGAGCATATGGTTTGGGATGCCATATTGTAACAGATTAAGGCATTTACGTTATTTTCCTTTCAAGTCAAATAAAATAATTGGAATGGCATAAACATTATAATGAATTATTTTATTTGTTCCTTAGTCAGAAGAAATTGCATCTTTTAATGGATGCAATTTTTTTTATCCCCAAATTCCTGATCACCTTCAATGTGCTTTTTAGCCTTCAAATCCCAAATTTTTTAGCCATTTTTTGCTAAATTAAAGTTACTACATTAAAGTTAAAAGCTTTAATGTAGTTTAAAAACAAGTTCTGTGAAAATTAATATTTTGTTTATAACTTATTCAGTAGTCTGAGAACATACACATTTTAGGGAAAATTGTTGTATTTTTTTTTCTTCTATTTTTACCAAAAAAAAATATAATTAACAATAGCTAAGTTTTGACAGTTTATCACAATTTACTCAAAAACGCTTTTAGTTCATGTAAATGGTTTTGCCTATAGAGTACTCACATATACTTAATATAAAGTTACTATATGTATAATACATTTGACATATATATAAATACAATATTAATGAATTCATTAAAACATACATATAATATTTATATAAAGTTTATAAGAATTTAAAAACATACTAAGAATACAATAATAGAATAAAATAGTTATTGTTATCTCATAAAACACTAAAATTATATGGGAAAGAAAAGATTCTTTAATACTCACTCGAAGTACATTGAGTTTGTCAAGTTTTATAGACATCTGATCAGTACTTTTATCCATTTCTTCTAAATTTTTCAGTAAATCTCTATATGATTTTTCACTTTCTTTTTCTCTTTTATTAATCTTTTCCAAATAATCTTCGAGAGACGAACTAATTTGACTGCAAGAATTAGACATGGAATAAATTTAAAATACATAAATGAAACATTTGTCAAAACTGTAAAAATATTAGAAAAAAATATTCATAATGTATATGTTGAAATATAAAAAAAATCTTATATAAGCCAATGCGTTATAATTTATGCAAACTTAAATGTATAGTTGTAGTGCAGCTGTTTTTTAATGCCCAAATGATGTGTGATGTGACATGAGGGAAAGGGGGGGGGGAGGCCAACATGGCATGGGGGAAAGGGTACAAAAGGATGAAAATGGCATTATGTCATAAAAGAACATTTCTTTACTCATATTCTCATAAAATTACAGCAAAAATAGCATTGAAGTCGATTATTTAAAATGGCTGCCATTGTTGAATTTCTTAGATGTTACCCAAAAATGGCCCTAAAATTTTATTTAGATTGCTATGATAATAAATGATGAAATGTTTTAAAAATTGAGATGAGTAAAATAAACTTAAAAATTGACCAAGGAAATAAACCATTAAAAATTCATTTTTTTCTGTGTAAAGATTTAGAAGGTACAGCAAAATTTTATAAGAGTTATTATAAATAATATACAAATACAAATATTGACGACCAACCACAGGCTCAAGGCCCAACCAGATTGGTTCAGCTAGTATCTCTTAACTATCCCCCAATGAATATCTAACTTCTTCTAAAAATCCTTTACTCCTGTACAATTAACAATATTCACTGGCAAGTTGTTCCATTTGTCTATTAATCTGTTATAGAAATAGTGTTTTCTCCCTTCCCGATTAAAATGTGATTTGTTTAATTTAAACCCATGACCTTTTGTTCTGTCATTCATATTAAAATCTAAACCCTCCACAAGCCCTTGTTTAATAAATTTGTTGACTGTTGAATCAAATCTCCCTTATCCCTTCTCTCTTCTCTCTTCCAGAGTATAGGTACATATTAAAATTTCTTAATCTATCTTCATAATTTATAAATGAAAACCCTTGAACCATTTTAGTAGTTAGGCTTTTCATTTTAAAAATGTATTCTTTAAGATCCATTTCTAACGCTATTGTGACAACTACGAAAATGGTACTTGATTGCATAAAGTAATAATTTTCAAAATATATACTTTATTGATTTCAAATAATATTTAGCAATTGATGAAGCTAATTTTTATACGTATAAAAATAAGCATATATATTAGATAAAATATGTTATTATGCTTACTTTTTGGTGCCATAATTACTGTTAATACTTCTTTCTACATTTAAATAATGGAGTTCCCTGAAAATTAAATAATGTTATTAATTACTAATCTTATAACTCTGTAATAAAATATAGCATTTTATTAAATATGGAATCTGCTTATTACTGTAAATTTTATACATTGTTTTAAACTAAAGTAATCAACAGAAATGAAACACAATTTATCTTACCAAATTTCAATAAAACCTAATGCAAATTTGTATAATTTTTTTTTCAATATTTAAAAGAATATATATACATGTTACAAAGTACATTTAGGGGAAAAAATTACTTTAAAAAATCTATGCATGTTAACATGATTAAAAAGGTAAAATACAAGATCAAGATTAATTCAATTGCCCATTTATTAATTATTTTTAGAAATCTGCTGGATACTTTGTAATATAAACTTTTAAATATAAATTTAAACTTAATTTCTACATATTATAATGCTGTACAGTAGGTATTTTATTTTTCATTCTGAATTAGCAGACTTGTTACCATTAATTAGAAGAAAATAATAGTTTTTAGAACTTAAGCCAGACAGCTTGTGTATTAATATTTCAAGAACAATTTAACAAATTTTGTTTTGACATTCAAAGGTTTAACCAAAAATTTAGTTGTGATTTAGGAATGATTAATGTTATGTTTGTTTATAGAAACTAAGTTATTAAAACTCTTAATTCAAATATTCATTGTTTTATTTTTATTTGTGCTTGTCTATTCAGGATGCCAACTTATTAAGTTATAAAAATATTGTAATAAATATTATAATATTTTATTCAAAGCACAATAGTTTTAAGTTTTTTTTTAAAAAATGAGTAACTTTAAAAATATTACGATTAACAATAAGTCTAAAGAAATTGCCGAAAATACCTTCTTTTGAATTCCTCATATAAAGCTGTGGATTTTCGATAAAATTCTGCAGCCATAGCTTATTCTTAAAAGAATAGACATAAATTAATTTTAAAAATGCCTAATAAAGTATTCATGTTACATAAAACACAAAAATCATTAAAAAAATATTTACTAGTATTTTCAATCTTTCCTCAAAGATTAAACCACATAATTAAATTAACAGATACATCATATTAATTTTTACAAATACAAAGTACCTACTCAAAGTTAATATAATAAAATTAATTCATCGAATGGATGATTATCTAAGATACTCTACTTCTTTATAAATCAAGTAAATAGAGTTCCACAAATATTATGTCTTGAAATTTAAAACACTTGATATTTTCATATGATATTTATAATTTTAAAGGCATCCTGTTGAAGTGGATAGGTGTCCTTTGGATAAATAAAAAAAAGATAAAAAAAATCCAAAATCTTTCTCTAAAGTTTTTCTTTGAAAACTTGTGTGATCTCCAAATATGTTTGAAAGAAAAACAAAAAGCATTAATTTAATGAAAATATCTTTTATATTGATAGGAAAGCACCACTTACAAAGTTATCAAATCAACAACTATAAATTCTTAAAAATTTATTTGAAAACGATTTTTGAACAGTCATATCAAAACAAACAAAACCGCATTTCTGGGTGTTTACTGGTGAGTAACCTTAATCTTTACTATAAGTAAGTTTTGTTTGTAGTAATCAATTTAAAATATTCAAAATACTTAAACATCTATAATTTTTTAATTTGTTTTATTAAAATATATAATTATATTTTAAATTATTTAATGTACATTTAATTTAAAAAAAAAATAAGTTCTAGTTTTAAGTTACACAAACTGTAGCTGTAACCTATCACATTTTTCTTTAGTTTTTGTTTGTTTAGTTTAAATTTCGTTCAAATTTTTCGGCTACGTGTGTGCTTGTAATGTGAGTTTATTAATTAAAATTACTTTTTTTAATTAATATTTTGCTTATTACGATATTTCGTCATTCAATTTAATAATAAACACTATCAATATAAAGTGCTATTTATATGATTATTGCCTATTGGGGCGTGAAAAATATTTTATGCTCGTTTTATCTTTATCTGATTATCTATTAATAATTCCCCTAAGCGGTAAATTATATCAGTAACCGGTTCCGGGCATTCCATTTCCATTGAAGAAATGTTCATGTTCAGCTCATTCAAAATCTAACAAGTTTATTTTGTGGTAATTACTAGTTACCCCTGTAATAATTATATTGATTATTTAGTAATTAATATGCTTGTAATTTATTTTTTTAAATATTTGCTTCAATGTTATTTTAATTAGTAAAGATTAATATTCTGGAACTGTATTGTTTTTCTTCTAAATATATTTATTAATATTCAGTGATAAATAGTAATATTATATTTTTGTTTTATGTATAATTAGTTATATAGATGTTTAAACAGGTTCACTTTTTTGCATTCATACATCAATAATCAGCATTCTGATAAAGCATATGAGAGCAAATATCATCACACTGAAACTTCCTAGTTCCCAATATTCCTGATTCTGAACTTTATATTTTATTATTTTTTATATCGGCTGAATACTCATAACATAAGATTACTGCTGATTTAGCATCCAATGCTTGCAGCTTCAATTTCCAGCATTTGTAACAATCAGGTAATCAGAGGATTATGGTCCAATGTTCTCACTCTTATTGAAATTGCTTGTGGTGCCAGTTTATATGTTGTCCTTGTCATCTGGTTTCCATGGTTACAAACTAAGAGGTAATGTTCCCAGGTCTTTCTTCTGAGATAGATTCTGAACTGTTGTTAATAGCTCATTGTGAAGCTCTAATGCTACATTAGTTCAACCAACCAACCAGAAACTGCTTAGTAGTTCTTATGTGAAACACACATAAATACTAAAAATTGTTTTGGTTCCTAAATAATTTCCCAACATACTATTGTGTCCTTATATTGTTATTTCCGAATATAGAATGTTAAGACATTCCCTGTATCAACACTACTTCTAAACTGCTTTAGATTATTATTATTTGGTGATGATATATATTGTTTTTTAGTTTAACTCTTTGCGATATTTAAAATATTGACCTATCCTTTTTTTCTTTTAGATCCAAGGAATAATGTGGAACTTAATAATAGTTCTCTTGGCTGTGGTATTTTACTGTTACACATCCCCTTTTTACCAGTTAGTCAATCCTGTGAGCTACAGGTAAATTTGTTGAATTATTTTTTTAAGTATTACAATTAAGTATGTTTTAAGGTAATTAAACATTAAACATATGTTACATTTTCTAGTGATAATCCCTGGACGACGTATTCTCTAAATTTTCCTGGTTTTACTTGTCTAAAAATGTCAGAGTTTTTTTTTCTATGGGATAAAAGTTATTTTACCCCACTGATGCTCAAGTATGTAATAGCTTACCAGATTTAGCCACAAATCATGGAGGACAGTGAAAATCTTGTTATTTTATTAAAATTTGAAGAAAGTTTATTCAAAAACAAACTATCAGATGTACAGATACTTTATTCAGTACAAATGTATGCTAAGTAATGTAATTTTTTTTTGTTACTAGGGATGAACAGGATAGTGGTTTTGCCGGATATCAGATATCTGGCGCACCTTAAAATCTGGATATCTGAACAATTGCTAGATATCCGAAAGTTTTTCTTTTTTACGAAAATATCTTCTCTTAACAGTTCTTTAATAAAATGTTCATATTCATACTGATTTTGAAACGGTTGGAGGTGTAATTTATGATGCGTTTGAAAATGTAATTTTGAAATATTTCAAAATTGCTTATCTAAATTATGCTATATGTAAGTGCTAAGACTAGCTCTTACTAGACTGGAAAATAAAACAGTTTCAAATATATAACGAACAGAGATTTAACTATGCACCCTACTTAGCACCACCCATGTGGATTGTTCAAACTCGAAGATACTCCAAGATAGATAGTGGCTAGTTCCAAATGTCTGCAGCGTATCTTCCTAGTACCATCTATTCTCTGTGACCCCCCATGCCTGAAACGTCCCTCGTCAGGTTTTGACAAAAAAGTTATCACTTCACTCCTTACCCACTGCAAACTACAGAATATATTGGTAGTATTTTCAGGAAAATGCTTAAAGTGAGAACAAAAGATAACTAAACGCCGAAAAAAAAATCTACAGCGTTTTATTCATCTGGATATCCGGCACTTTGCTTCCCTATATTAGATAATTAACGGATAGTAAAAATCAGCCAGATAACCATTTCATCCCTAGTTGTTACATTTTTATAATTTTCTCACCAGTAATATATTTTTTTAGCGTTTCACTTCCGGAAAAGTTTGATGGGGGCCTTAAACCGAACGAAGCGTTAGACAAATCAGTTCGCCTACATGAAAACGATCTTCTTTGGCCAGAGTCATTTGCTGTTCACAAAGGTAGAGGATTTGTACATTAATAATATAAATTGTTTATAATAATATAAATTGTTTATAATAATATAAATTGTTTATAATAATATAAATTGTTTATAATAATATAAATTGTTTATAATAACATAAATTGTTTATAATAATATAAATTGTTTATAATAATATAAATTGTTTATAATAACATAAACTGTTTATAATAACATAAATTATTTATAATAACACAAATTGTTTATAATAATATAAATTGTTTATAATAATATAAATTGTTCATAATAATATAAATTGATATTAAGTTGCCTATAAATTGATTTATTATATTAATATTACTAAACTATTTTTAAAATTTGTGTCTAAACTGATTGGAATTTCAGATAAAATTTATACTGGACTGGGAGATGGAAGAATTGTTCAATTTACAGATTCTAAAATAATTGATGTTGTACGTACTGGTAAACCATGTGGTAAGTAAACAGATTTGTTTAAAAATTGCAATTAAGATATTATACTCTGAATTATTTGGATATTGAAATCATGATCAAACAAATAAAATAGACATGAAGAAATATTACCTTATTATTCCATTTCACACCGTTTATTTCTGTGGTTGACACATAGTCATATATGTCTCTTTTCTTTGTAATTTGAAGTGAATATAGTAGATTACTTATTTTCAAGTACAAGGGAAAGTAGACAATTTGAAGTTTGTTTGTTGACATGAAATAATCTATTGTTACATGTTTCCAAGGAAAGTCTCTGAAAAGTGTGCATTTTCAAAGGAAAATTTATGTCTTAATGAATCCCTACATGTTGCAAAAGTTACCAGTAAAGTGGATAGTTGAATACCACTTTTTCAAGTATGAAGAAAAGTTAAATAGATCACCTATTGGGGGAGACGTAAAAAGCAGCAAAGGAACTTACTGTTGAAAGTTAGAAATAAATGCTCGATATTACTATGAAACAGCTAATTATTAGGGTGGAGCTCTGGTTTACATTTTTTTTACTTGAAGTTATTTTGGTTTTTGAAGAAGTTTTTAGGAAACATTTTAACACTTTAGTCAAAGTTGTGAGATTTCTCCTTATATATTTTTTAAATATAAGCAAGTTCTATTAAGTTCACTGAAATCTTGAAACTTCCACATTACATGCATTAATTTAATAGTCAAAATAACCTTTTCCACTGTCCCAAAAATTATATATATATATATATATATATATATATATATATATATATATATATATATATATATATATATATATATATATATATATAATGGGAGCTTGGAAACTTAATGGGTTAAACAGTAATTGTAAAATAAAGGAACTAATGCTTTATTGCAATTTTTTTTTTAAACAAGCCAATTGCCATTTCTTGGGATATATATTAACAAAAGAATATCCTATGCTAGCTTTTTAAAATTCAATAAATGTAGAATTTATTGTGTGACAATAAATGCAACAGGGTTTCACAATCAATGTCAACTATAAGTTTGTCCTGTGCATTTAATAATTTGTACAATGCTGTAGCTTCAGGAAAAGTATCTTTTTGTTTAATGATATGTTGTTTTCAGAGGGACAACATGAAGAACACATTTGTGGACGGCCTCTTGGAATGACCTTCAATAAAGCTGGCCGTCTCTATGTTGTAGATGCCTACCATGGGTTGTTTTCTGTTGATGTGAAAACAGGTAAGCTAAATACAGAGTGGTCACAAATTGTTGGATGATGGTCATTCTTTGGCTGTATAACATTTATCTGTATCGGATTGCATTTTTGCCCAACTATTTCACTTACATTTCAAACAAGTTGCTTAGCTTTAGTAGCAACAAACAAAGTAGTTAAAGTATAGAAAAAAAGTATATTTTATGTGTAGTTAAACAGCTAAAGAATCAATGATCATTGCTCAATAATTTGTGGACACCCTATATTATAAGTTTTATATATTTTTAAAAGTGATTCAGTAAACAATATATGGAATCTTAAATTTTCTTTAACATAAGTTTCATTTTGTTCCTTTACTTATTAAGTATTTCTTTGTGTTTTCTTGATTTATTAAACTTCAAAATTTTTTCCTTAAGGCAAGAAAACTGTTCTCTTGCCTTCCACTACTGTTGTTGAAGATCTACCCTTGACATTTTTGAATACCTTGACACTGGATGACAAAGAAGAAAATATATACATTACTCAATCGAGTAGTCGTTGGAATATTAGCATGGTGATTGTGAGCATCATGGAACATGACTCATCTGGAAGGTAAAACCCTATTTAACTTGGGTTGTTGTTTTTAACGTCATGCACTACATGCACTGCTTGAGGATGATCTGAAAATCAGATGTAATTATCCAGTGGATAGGATAACAGATTCATTATCAGATTTTGTGGTTATGATTTTAGCAAAATTCCAAAAGAAATTCCATTTTATTAAAATATTAAAATTTTCTTTGCAAAATTTAGAATAGCAACAATTAAGTTATTAGCTTTGTTTCTTCTCATGACTAGAGGTTTTGTGCATATTCAAGACCATGTGGTTAAGGAACTGTAGAAAGTATGGCTTAACTTTTTTTGGGTAAAAGAAATTAAACTTTAGCATATAAAGTTGTTGGATGTTTTAAAAATTTGGTTTGAATACTTGATGGGAGGGTTCTGGTAGACCAGTGGATAAGGCTTTCAGCTGGTCATCAGAGGATTGCTAGTTCGATCCCGTGCAATGTACTTGACAAAAAAAAGTAAAAAAGTAGTGATCTTGTAATCGGAGGGTTGCCAGCTTCGCTACAAAAATATTAGAAAGTTGCCCCGAACATCCAACAAATTATACCGACTTGTACACGGGACTGCGGCACAATAAATCTGATTGGGTTCAAAGTCCTGATGCCTATTGAAGGTGTAGGTGCCAGTTCAAGTGTTGTCCTCGTCATCTGATCATGGTTAAAAAATGTGAGGTATTGTTCCTGTGTCTTTCCTTTGGGATAGGCTCCGAACCATCGCCAATATCCCACTTGTATTTATATTGGCATAACCTTTCTTATTCAAGCTGTAAATACTGCTGACCTAAGTTTATTCTTTCTTACTTTGAATGAGTTTATTATCCATTTTTTTAAAAATTATTATTCCATTTTAATTATTTTTATGAAAGATGTAAAGAAATATTTGTACAAAATTATTTCCTTTTCACATTTGTAGTGTATGTTTTTGTATTTAGGTTGCTCAAGTATAACTTGAATACTAAAGAAGTTTCAGTTCTACTAAAGGACCTTGCTTTTCCTAATGGTGTAGAGTTAAGTCATGACGGTGGATCATTGGTGATTGCAGAAGGAAGTAATAATAAAGTGTTTAGGTAAGTAAGTCAAGCATTCATTCATTCATTTTCATAAGAGCAACAATGTCAGTTTTCGATATCTATTTAAGTCAAGCATTCATTCATTTTCATAAGAGTAACAATTTCAGTTTTCGATATCTACTTAAGTCAAGCATTCATTCATTTTCATAAGAGCAACAATTTCAGTTTTCGATATCTACTTAGCTTGGTCAGTATCTACCTTGGGGTGACTTGAAAATATATAGATCCAAAATGTAACTTATTAAACTCTGTTGAACTGGAAATTAAATATGTTTTTTATATAAAAAAAACTAGCACAAACCCTCTGGTGTTAAATGAAAATAAATCCATATAAGTATAAACTCATCTCAATCTGTTATTATAAGTGACAGCATTAGGAATTAAAAGTATGATGTACTGAATAATATAAAAACGTATGCTTTAAAAAAAAATTACATATGTTATTAATTACTGAATGATAAAAGATGGTATAGAAAAGCTCATAACTTTTTCCTGGAAGGTAGATTTTTTTTTTTTTTTGTAGAGAACTTCTTTAAGTTTTAATCTTTATAAACAAGTATTTTTTAGAAGAAATGTATGTTCTTTTAAATACTATGCTCAAATTCCTTTGTTTAGAAAAAAACACATCAAAAATGAAATGTTCCAATAAAACAAATTTCGATTAGTAAATCTTGGTAAACTTTTAAATAACTTTTTATCCAAAATTATCAAAGATAATTGTGTGGTATCATATAGGAATGAGAAAAATATATATATACTGCCTTAAATTAATTATAAATGATCGAAATTAATGTGGGATTGTGAGACAGTAAAGACAGGCTCTGAAGATATAAATACAGGTTTATTTGCCCAAGCCGCAGTCAGGCTATTGTCTTAGAGGATCGCAATCCGACCTATCTCCTCCGCTGCCTAATCTGAATACGTTCCGCCAGTGACACGCTAGGTGTCGCTGGTAGGCTTGCAATTGGTGTCGCCATCTGGTGGTGACCACCAATACTACATTAATTACACTTTTACTATTGCATTCAACTTATTTAAAAAAAAACAAAAAAACTTCTATTTAGCTTATAGTAAGAAAAATAGTTGTTATTTACATTGTCTGAATATAATTCCTAAAATGCATAATTTTCAGGTATTACATTAAGGGTGAAAAGGCTGGCATGAGTCGAGAACTGCCCATCAAACTCCCTGGAGAACCAGACAACATATCTCGCAGCAAGCGTGGCACTTACTGGATTAGTGTTGCTACGGCTCGCACACTAGAGAACCCCAGCTTAGCTGACAGGCTTAGCGATAAACCCTTTTGGCGAAAGTTGGTTCTGCATATCCACAGATTGTCCACAGCTCCTATATCAATCATTTTGAACCTGCTGCCCTATAAACAGGCAAAGGAAATAGGATTTGAGGTATGAAGTATTTGAGGCTATTACAGTAGAGTTAAGTTTCTCATATGAGTTTTTACACTCTGTTCCTCTGGTATCATGCTCTTTAAAAGTTCGTTTCTTTTGTTATAGCACATTGTTTTTGAAGGTCGTTAAAAGGCACTTATTCTATACAACAGTGGTTTCCAAATTTTTTCGCATTGTGGCACCTTTTTTTGAATTAAGATTTGCCTACGGCGCCCTACCCTAAGTAAAAGTATTACTAATCATAAGTAAGATATAAAAATACGTAAAACTCATTAATAACAGTATCACATGCTGACTTTATCTTCACCATACGTTTGACTATCAACTGACTGATTGAATCCATCTGATTCAATCAGTCAGTTGATAGTCATTGACTGACTGAATCGAATCGATTTTACTATGAACTGACTGATTTGATCAAGGACGGATCCAGAAATTATTGTTAGGGGGGGGTAATACAGTATATTGTTATCATGAACACCAAATTTGACCCCCTTAGTTTGAAATTTTTCATTGCCTAAGGTGACTTTTGAATATATAATCTTAGATGTTTGGGGGGGGGGGGGTAATTTCCCCTTTACCCCCCACCTGGATCCGCGCTTGGATTTGATCGATACTTGTGTATATATTTCGCCTGCAAGATCTTCCAGAACAGTCGAAGTCTGTTGCAAAGGGTCTGCTGTGCAGATTTCGGAAGATTTAAGGGAATGGAACTAAAAGGAGGAGCTCTCTTAAGCTCAGCCTTTTTGATCCACCTCACTGTCTGTCACTGCTCTTATGGCTACTGACGTCACAAGAAGTTTCAATGAATCATCTGTCTTAGTATATAGAAGTGTTATTACTGTTACAATATCTTTTTGCGAAATCATCGATTTACCTCATAGTTTTAGACAGCTTCTCTTTGGCGAGTTTTGAAAAAAATTTCTTTTTTCGTTGGCACGTTTTGTAGCTTTTAATTGCACAGTTACACATCTTATATTAGTGCGATTATCTTTATATTTGGGATTATTTTTATTTTTGGATTTACACTATAAGAATCACTGATAGTTCAATTAATTATGAAGCTTTTACAATATTTCGGGGAGCCCCTGTTAAGACGCAATGGCTCCTCAGGGCGCACACCACTGCTATACAAGCTGATATTTACTTAACATACCTGTTGTAGTTGCATATCTACCCACTTGTGCAGATTAGACAGGGTATCCCATATGCAAAACATGTTATATCCAATTTGAACTATTTTGAGAAAATCATGAAACACCTTCAAACCATAAAACTAGTTTTGCTTCTGTGGGTCTTTTGTCTTAAGGGTTTTATCAGCCATTCAAATTGGGTTTTTACTTTTTTATTCTAAGGTAAGAATTAAAGCCAAAATGGTAAAGTAGCTTATAATACTAAAATACCATTTTCGAGCTTTAGGACATAACCTGTTTTGCATCTAGGTTACTCGCATTCAGTGAACAATTAATTTTTTTTTTGCACAGTTGTTCTTTTTTGCTTATATAATTGTGCATATTTTATAGATAACAAAACTCACTAACTATTTATAAATACTTTAAATAATTTTTAAGTGCTTGTGTCATAATAAGAATGATCAAAAGTATATTTTCAAACTTGTGGTTTACAGTGATCTTTTAAATGATCTTTAAGGCACTATTATGATTACAACTAAATATTTAAAAAGTAATAGAAAAAATAATGTTATTTTTGGGACTGGATAAGTTTGTAATATTTCTGATGTTGAGATGTTCTGATGTTCACAAGTTGAGAGTATCAAAAAAGATTTTTTTCAATATACATATTAATTATAATTTGTGATTTATGTATTGTTTTTTTATCTGCATGGGCATCTTCTGGGCCATAGATAGTTGGTTGGGAATTAGTTTTTTAAAGTTTTATGTAGAAGGATCGTTTCAACTACATAACTATGAAATAATTATATATTGAAAAGGAGTGTGTTATTGAAGTCAAAGTCATAAATTGGTTCGATATGGAAACTTTTATGTTTATAATGGAAAGAATCATGACATTAAACAATTCATATTTAAAGGTCTGTTTCATATAAATCTTCATTTTGTTAATAATGACTCCAAAGTAATTCATTAGAGATGTTCATTACAAAACATTTTATTTTGGTTACTTTAACTCGAGTGTGTCCAGCTTATATTGAGGGCACTTGTTTGTATATTTGCTCCTATAATTGTAATTTTTCTATTTTCAGCTACAAACTGGACGTATAGCAGCTGATTACCTTTTGAATTATGGTCTCATTATGGAATTCGACGAGGAAGGAAAGATACTGAGGAGCTTCCATTCTCCATCTGGGAAAGTTACTCACATTTCTGAAATACTGGAGCACAATGGACACTTGTATCTGGGTTCCTGGCGAAATCGCTACGTTGGGAAGTTAAAGCTTTAAAATACTAAAGCTTAATGATTGCATGATTGAATATTTTTCTTGGTGATTCTACTTTTTTCCATTTTTGTAATACTATTTTTATAATTTTTTTATTATACATTATAACTATTTTTGTAATTTTTAATTGCTTAGTTTATATTCATGTTATAATTTTTTAGTGTTCGAAAAAAACTTCTTGCAACAATGAATTCCAATGTTATATTTATACAATTATTGTTTAATTTTTTTAATATGTATTCCAGTTATTGTTAGCAAAGAAAATCTTTTATTATTGCTACAAATTCCTATAAAATAACTGTCCATTCCTACCCAAACTTTACAAGTGGATGTTTGTAATGAATGTTTGATATCTCATTGTGCATAAAATGACACTTATCATTTCTTAAATGAACTACATTACTGTAATCGCATCGTTTCTGAAAGAATTCCATTGATGTTGAGAACTTCGTCGATATTTGGAAAGTGTCAAATTTTTTATAATCAAGAACTATGTATTCAATTATATTTTGTATCGAATTTATAATATATTTGAATAAAACTTTATATTCTTGCAAAAATTTTATATATATATTTTGGTTTTTTTCTGTCAAGAATTTTAGTTTGTTAATGATAGAATTTTGCATAACACTTTATGGGGTTCACTTCATCTACCCGATACTCACGCTTAGGCAAGAGTGATCATTTTGGCCTGATTGGCAGAGTATCGACGTAGCAAGCCGAAGTTCCTCGGTTCGATACCGAGTGTAGCCAACTAGTGCATTATGCAGTATTATCATCGCTACATTGTTGACCTCTGGACTGCAGACCAACGCAACCTTCGAACAAGCACTTGTGACACCACATCGAATCAACTATTGCCACGTGATAACACTTCCCGGCATCAACTACTGCCACGGATAACACTTCACGACATCAACCACTGCCACGTGATAACACTTCACGGCATCAACTACTGCCCACGTGATAAAACTTCACGGGCATCTCAATCATTCGTTCCTCTTTCCGACTCACTGAGAGGGGGGGTACTGTGGGGTTTATTTCATCTACCCGATACTCCTGCTTAAGCAAGTGTGATCACTTTGGCCTGACTGGCAGAGTATCGGCGCAGCAAACCGAAGTTCCTCGGTTCGATATCGAGTGTAGCCAAGTAGTGCATAATGCAGTAAGTATTATCATCGCTACAACTCATAATATAATCATGTATTACAATGAGTTTTGTTAGCTTTTATATACTTTTTCAAAACTACATAAATTAAATATTTAATTTTTGCTTAAAACTTTATTTTAAGATAAGAATAGTGTCGCTTTCAAAAGTTAAACTTAAAGCATAATGTAGAAAACTTTGTTGGAAAAAGATGCTGAAATTTGCTTTGAAAACATTCATATGAGTCACTTTTTATAGAACTCGCTATATTTCTAATGGGATGTGTGGTAAAATGCATAAAATATTATAAAAATTTGTTTTTAATTTGGGAAAATGATTAATGTTGTCGGGTTTATAAATATAAATTTAAAAGTAAATATAAATTTTTATAAATTTAAAATATAAATTAAATAAAAAAGGTATAATTATTATATTATACCTTTTTTCCTAAAAGGTATAATATTTTTTTTTTTATTTAATCAAGCTTGGATAATGCATTGCTATGTATCTAGTAATGTAGAAAAGTATACTAACATATTACAATTATATTTTATTCAAAGAGTTTTAATGTTTCTTTATTAAATCACTAAAAATTCATCTAAAAAAATGTACATTTTACAAAAAATCTTTATAAATCCCAAAACAGAATTCCATATGTAAAGCTATGGGTTTTCGATAAAATTCTGCTGCCATAGTTTATTCTTTAAAAAAGAATAGACATGTTTATTAACTCGTTATCTTTTTTTCTAATGAATATTGAAAAAATATAATATATTTATGTATACATTTATTTGATCATTTTAGACTTATGAAATTTTAGTTAGAAATTTGTTTTATTACAGTTGTTTATGAAACTCCTTAAACATTATTTTATCAAGTGTAAACTAAGTAAAAAAACTTTACTCCTATTTTTAAAAAAAAGTTTTGAAGGGTTCAAACATTGATTATAATATAGAAAATCCAAATGTATTAACGGACTTTATAATTTTACTGATGCTTATTAAAATGTTAAACAAATTGGTATTTTTCTTGAAATAAATATATAGGTCAAATAATGTTCATATAAAACAATTTGTATTTTCATTCACTACAGTATTTTAAAGTTCAGTTTCTTTTAAAATTATAATATTTTTAAATTGCGTCATAAAATAATATATTAGACAATATTTACATCCTTTTAACAGATTAAGTTATGCATATCCTTTCCTAGTCGGCTTCGAAATTATTATTATTTGTATAACATTACTGTTTTAAACAGTAAACATTTGGTCTGGATAGCATAATCAATAGGTAAAAAATGACATAGACATCCTAATCTGACGAACAAGTGGATTTGGGGAGGTTTGAGAGAGGTTCAGCTCGCACATGTATATGCGATTTAAAATCCAATTATATATTTTAATTACGTAAACATTTCAGTACAATGCTAGAACTAGAATTATCAACTTTCAGTCCAACTTTAGAACATTGGACAGGTTTTAGAATTTAGAGAATAAATATATTTTATGCAAAAGCTAATTATCTTTTTTAAAATATATGCTGCGGTTATATATTTCGATGTTTTAGTTTCAGCATGGAATGCGTTTTGCCTATTTTAAAGAAATATTAGGGCAATTAAAAATCATATATAAATTGATAAGATAGCATAAATGTCTAAGATTTTCTTTGAAAACTTGTGTTATTTCAAAATACGTTTTAGAGTAAAAACCCCTGTCCCGTATATTTACTGGTGAGTTTTTCTGTGGTTTAATTTTATTTTGACATATCGGTTTAAAAAAAAAACGAGCCGGTGTGCCTGATTATTTCTTAAGGGCCGTACACAAATGATATCACGCGGCTTTGGACGGGAAGGAGGCGGTTACCAGACTCCAAAAGTGTGACATCATACACATCGCCTTTAAAAAAGTTGCAAATCAAACAAAAGAGCAATAAAAAAAACCTTTTAGTTTCCGGTTTGATTACCGTGCTAATATTATATTGTTGGTAGGAGAACGTGATGTGACAGAAAAGGGGTAGAGGACAAAATATGTGAAAAAGATGTGACAATGCGTATTTATAGTTGCGTTGGGTGTTACTCAGATCACTCACTCGTCACCTCATACAAGGCTAAACTAGATGCACGCGCGTTGACGCTACGCTGATAAGGCTGTTCCATTCCCTCCAAAACCTGCCGACAACTTTTTCTCCGGATCTCATAAGATCGCAGCGCCACTGCGGCGAAAGCGGGAAATAAAAGTATAAACAAATGGATAGCGAAACTAAATATGTGCATGCTTTTTGAACACATATTTTAGATTGATCGTTTTTAAAACTATAAAAAAAATATTATATGTATATATATATAGCTGAATTCGTTTTCATTTGAAGACTTCAGCAGAAGAACACACACACATTATATGAAATATGTTAATTTAAAAATATTTTTATTTTCTTGAAGTTGATCAATAATCTATCCCATTTTGGTTTCTATAATTTAAATAGAAATTTGGATTTAAGAGGGATTTTAATATAAGAAAAAACTAATTTATCTAAATTTCTAGCAATATTTATTAATTTATATTTAAGAAATGTACTTACAATAATACTTGATTAATTCTAATCTTATTATATGAATTAGGCATATTAAATACTTTTATACAAAAAATACTTTATATTTTTGGAGATATTTAAATGCTTTTCATTTGTACATTATAGGTTTATTAAAATTTTAGTTCAATTGTTTTTCCTAGTTGAATTCTATGTATTTTGAAGAATTCAAGGAGAAATTTGTGACATTTCCAAACATTTATTTTCTTAAAAATATTATCAACATAATATATTAACAACTATTAATAACAAATATTATTAACATTTTGGGTAGTTGCGATCAAAATTTTAGATTTCAGGTAAGATATTTTGTGCTATTCCAAGCTCAAGGGAACTGTTTATTTGTTCATGTTATTACTTTATACTGGGAGGAGCAAATTATCAAAATTGGCAAAAAGGTTAATTAAAACAAGCTATTTTATTTACAAATACAAAAAATATAAAATTTTATTTACAAATAAGCAAAAATAATGTATACAATATTTTCACAAGTAGACAGATGACAAGTTCTAACAATTAAATGAAGGAAGGTACTGAAAATCCACAGATTACTGGGAAGATAAAAAAAAATCTTTGTCGCTCTGGCTCTCCTCTAAAATTAAATAAGGGATAAAATTATTATTTTAAATATACAGTGTGAAATATTAAAAAATATGTAATTTTAAACTAATAAATTGTATTATAATGTTTATTTTACATTATTAAAATATCATGATAATTAACATCTATTTAGGTTATCAGTTAGATTGTTATTGTACTATTATTTATTAACTTCAAGGTAATAATCAATTTACTGTTATGTTTTCAATTCTATTTCTGTATCTGTACAACGTTTTTAGGCTTTTTGAATAGTCAAATACTAAATTATCATAAGAGGGAAAACATAAACAAGAAAGTCTGTAGTATGATTTTTCTACTAAAGCATCAATATACGATTTGATGTTATAAACTGATCAACGGATAAAATTTCAGACATATATCGAATTTTTCTTCTATAAAACTTTTGTGAATAAGATAGAAAAAAAATGTACGATTCAACGTTGATATATTTTTAATTGACAACTGTAATAATCTATTTATCGATGAGTCCCTGTGACGGTCTCCTGCACACATTATCCTTTACTCCACTGCAAAGTACCAATACTTTATTTACCTCGATGGTATATACTGTATCATTGATTAAGGTGTCTGAAGAGAAAAATAAACTATTTCAAAAGCAGAATTACAATAAGTGTTTCTAAGAACATGCAATCGGTATCAAAATATAAACACATGAAAGCAAACTTCATTTAGTCATGTACTGTGAAAGATTAAATATTTTGTATATCAAACGTTTACATACCCTAGCACTAGAATTTGTGAGAGTTATAGATCTGTGTTGAAAAGAAGCAGAAGGGTTTGGGAATTGAACACAAAAATAGGTGGGGGATCTTGAAATTGTAATGCATAATGGCTTTGAACATGAATTAACTGAAGCATTTGTCAAATCATGCATTCATCAATCCTTAATGTATGATTAAGAAAAACTAAAAATCCAAAACAGTTACCAGAGATAATCATTAAGAAACTTTTAAAGAAAACATATAAATTAAATAGAAAAGCATTCAAAATCAAACAATAGAGAAAGCTGCAATATATGCTCTCAATTAGGAACGTAATTAAAATTCTAATACAAATGCAGAATTCTCAAAACAGACAAGAATCACAAAACGGTGTCAGAAATGTAGTGAAATCTATTAGCTAAAACACGTGTTTCCAACCAAAAAAAACATGCAATCGGTGTCAGAATATAAACACACAAAAGCAAGCTTCATTTAGTCATATACTGACACATATTAAATATTTAGTCTATTAAACATACATAATCAAAAACTAGAAACTGTCAGAAAGTGGTGAAATCTATTAGCTAAACAGGCGATTCCAAACTATTCATTAGCTAAAGAATAAATTAATTTGACTTACCTTGTATTTTTAATTCTCCCTTTTTCATCGGAAATGTAAACAATATGCATGTATTGCGTTCACTAAATATTTAATGCATGTTAGTATTTACAATCTGGAACAAAACATCACCATTTTGATAGGCTTAATGCGACGAAAGAACAACGTGCATTTTTTATTCAGCAGGTGTTCTCCGAATTCCATTCGTTTATTTTATAATTAGCGATTTCGGATGACCGCGATTTCATTTACAACATATTTCTTCACAAACTTTAGTTTTAATATGGTATAAACAATTTTCTGGTTCTAACAAAACCGACAATTTGAATTTTTGAGCATTCGATTTCAACACAAGCGTATACAAAACAACGCTTAAGATTTTGGCGCCATCTAACGGCGACAACTGTCCCCAGCCAGTTTTTCGTGTCGGCGCTAAATCCATTGTTCTCGGGAGAAATGGGACAGCCTGTTCAGCGTAGCGTCAACGCGCGCGCATCAAGTTCAGCCTTGCCTCATAATGGTTGTAAAATTGGAAGGCGTTAATTGGCTGTGTTACACTTCTTAAACAAGGATAGAAGTAAGCAACCGGAAAAGTTCAAAAATAAATTAAATAAAAGAAGTTCAATTCTCAATTCAACTTTTCCGTACATATACGTAAATGTTTGTAAAGTGAGTTTATTGCTTAAAATTATAGTTTTGCTTATTGTGACTTATCCTCTTTTCTATATAAATTCGAAAAACTATAAATAATAATTGCTATTCAAGATTATTGGGGCGTGAAACATTTTATGTTCGTTTTATCTTTGTCCGATTAGCTGTTAGGAATTTCCCTAAACGTTATTTCCATCAATAACAGGGGCATTAAGCTTTCTATTGACGAAAAAAAATATGTTCAGCTCTTTTAAAATCTAGCAACCTTATTTTGCGACAGAGTTAACACTGTAATGTATAGTAATTTCTATGCAAGTGATTTTTTAAATATTTATTTCAATGTTAAATTAATTAGTAAAGATTAATGTTCTGGAATTGTTGTATATCTTTATGGGCAATTATTGATATATAGTAATAATTAGTAATATTTAAAAATAAAATTATGTTTCTTTATGTATAATTGGTTATGTGTATATATTTCAATAGGTCAGCGGTTCCCAATTAGCATTAATCCGCAGACCCCTTGATAAAATTAAAATGAGACCGAGGACCCCCTTTTTCATATATGCTCATGGAATTCCTCCTGCTTTTTGGACATATACTATATGCGTTTAAAATTTGTTTGAACATGAAAATAAAGAAAACTTCCAAAAATAATTTTATGATTAATTTCCATTTTACACAGCTTTTAATAAGAATATAAACACTAATTTACCCAACAAATACATAGAAAAGATAACACCACAGTCAGAAATGTAATTATAATTAGTACCTAAATAGTAAATTTATCACTCATTTAGACTTATGAAAACATTGTAGGGTGCCTAACATTCAAGAGTCACTGTTTTTAAACAACTACTCATGTGAGGTTATTTTTGTCTCAGGTAGTGTGCAACAGTGAGTGTAATTAAAACTTTCACTAGTGGTTAAAGGTTAACCATTTTTTCTTTGTGACCGAATGGACCTTCTAACATCAACTACCTTTCGGGGACCACTGCTTTAGAATAATTAGTTGGTGATGACATCAAGTTTTTAAGGTTATCTAATTTGTGTTTAACTTTTCTTTCTTTTTCTAGAGCCAAGAAATAATGTGGAACTTCATAATAGTGCTTTTGGCTGTGGTGTTTTACTGTTATACATCCCCTTTTTACCAGTTAGTCAATCCTGTCAGTTACAGGTAAATTTGTTAATTTAATTTTTTTTGGTATTTGCAGTTAAATCTTTTTAGGTAATTTGACAATTTGTCCACTTTTTCTAGTGATAATCCCTGGAAATACATGTTCTCTCTAAATGTTCCTGGCTTTTTACTCATAATTTTTTTTTTCTGAGAAAAGGAAAATGTCTTTTAATCCATTGACAACTTAAGTATATGTGATAGCTCATCTAATTCAACCACAAATCAAGAAGGCCAGTGAAAATCAGATTACCCTATCTAAATTGAAAGAAAGTTTAAGTAAAAACAATCTGATGTATAGATTCATAAAAAAATATATATTAAGTAATGTAAAATTATTTGTTTTCTTTTGGTGACATTTTACATTTCTATAATTTTCTCATCAGTAATAATTTTTTTAGCGTTTCACTTCCGGAAAAGTTTGATGGGGGCCTCAAACCAAATGAAGCGTTAGACAAGTCAGTTCGTCTTCATGAAAATGCCCTTCACTGGCCAGAGTCATTTGCTGTTCACAAAGGTAGAGGATTTATACATCGATTGATTACATCGATATTACTAAACTATTTATTTTTAAACTTTGCGTTTAAACAGCATTTCTTGATAAGTAGATGCCCTTAGTTTTCTAATTTATTTTATCATAAGTTCAGAAAAGCATATTTTGTTCAATGATTAACATATTTACTGACATAAGAAACTTATTAGTTTGAAAAACCTATGTGATTGTGTGTGCCTTGTACTATAGATATTTAAAAAGTTATCAACAGGAATGGATACCCAGGACAGGACATAAATTTCTATAAGCCACATGTCCCCACAGGATGAATATATGTATGAAGCTTAAGAAATAGGTATATTACACAACAGATCCTCCATATATCTTAACAAAATTGAGAGAAATTTTCATACTGATTTCTAAAATATGTTTGTCTTTAACCATAACCTTAATAAAAATATAATTAAGGTTAACTAATAAATAACCTAAAAATGTGCAGAATTCTTACTGATAAAAAAATATTACAAATTATTTTTTGGTTTCTTAGATTTATTGATAATAAATAAATGTTTTTATGATTAAATTAAACTGTTAAAATTAGTTGTGGCTTGTAGGGTTTTAAATCTTTTATAAAGTACCTTTTATTTTAATACAATTTAGTTATTTCTCATGTTTATATTTATGTCTTGTTATAATTATTAGTACAATTGCAGATAAAATATATACTGGACTAGGAGATGGAAGAATTGTTCAAATTACAGATTCTAAAATAATGGATGTCGTGCGTACAGGTAAATCATGTGGTAAGTTAACAGATTTGTTTAAAAAGAGTAAATATGATACTCTAAACTATTCATATATTGAATTCATTATCAAATAATAAAATAGGAAAACATAATAAACTAAAGCTGTCACATCATTCCATTTTACAACTAACTATTTTCTACTTCTAGTTGAACACTGGTTCATATGCGCCTTCTTTTCTATGCACCTCTTTTCTTTGTAACTTAATTAGCAGTTATTATAAAGTACCTCTTTTTGAATGAAAAAAAGAACAGACAACTAACAATTTTCACATGAACAATAGTTACAAGGAAAGTCTCTGAAAAGTGTACATCTTCAAATGGAAGCTTTATGTCTTAATGGGGGCTGATCCATAAATTGTCCTTTCATGTTTCAAAAGATTACCTTAGAAATGAACAGTTGAATACCTCATTTTAAATATAAAGAAACCTTGAATGGATCACCTATTGGAGGAGGAGGGGGGGACAACAAAGGAGCTTGCTAAAGAGTGGAAATATATGCACTTGCTAAAGAGTGGAAATATATGCAAGAAATTGTTATTAAGAACCTTGTTATTAGGGCATGGGTCTACTTTACATTTTGTAATTGAAGTGGTTTGGTGCTTATCTGTGGCGGCCCGTGGTCTAAAATGTTAGTGCAGTCGAAACAACAGCACACAGTAAATGTATCACGAAAACCATTTCCGTTTGGATATAATCTCGTAAGTTCTCGTTTCCCCCATTAGCCAATCAGCATATCGAACCTCAAGTGCAGCTTAAACAAGAAAACTCATTTCGGCTGTACCTTCTCACAAATGCAGTGCATTAGCATGGGGGGAATCTCCATACTATGTAGCGGTTGCCGTGGCAAGGATGCAGCCGATTTCGAATTTTGCTTTTTGGCTGCAGTTTGATTGAATGTTGTTTTTCCCCCTCCTGAATTGTGCATTACGGTAACATGCTTGCTATTTATCGGAGATTTTGTTTACTACCGTAGAAATTTCATTTTCAATTCTAATCTTCATTTAAGAAAATTAGTAAAATATCTGATTTTAGTTTTAAAATACACTAATGAATTTAGGTGCAGCCCGACTGTACTTGCTGTAGTGGGCGAGCCGCCACTGGTGCTTGTTGAATTTTTAAGGAAATATTTTAACACTTTAGTCAGAGTTGTGAGATTTCATCTTGTATATTTTTGAACATAAGCAAATTATTATTATTTTCACTGAAATTTTAAATCTTTTACAAATACATTTATTAATTTAATGGTCTAAATAACTTTTTTCACTGACACAAAAATTGCTGTAATTTACAACAATTCAATACTTTCATATGACATAAAAGATGAGAAATTTATAGCCAAGATTAACTAGAAAAATATATAATGAATGCTCTCCAAAGTAGAGTCTCACTTAAAGCAGTAATTGTTAAATAAATGGACTAATTGGTTAGTGCATTTTCAAAAACAAGTCATTGTCATTTTCTATGTTTATGTGTTTTAAACTATGCTTCAGATTGCAATAAATGTAAAATATTTAAAATTCAAATACACAACAGGCTTCATGTGCAATTCCAACAGAATTTGTCCCAGTGCCTTTAGAATAATTTGTCCAGTGCATATAGAATTATTCTGTGCTCGCAGGAAAAGTATATTTTTTTTGTTTAATTATATGTTGTTTTCAGAGGGACAGCATCAAGAACACATTTGTGGACGACCCCTTGGAATGACCTTCAATAAAGCTGGCCATCTCTATGTTGTAGATGCCTACCATGGGTTGTTTTCTGTTCATGTCAAAACAGGTAAGCATATTATTATAAATTTTACATTCCACAGTATTGATTTGGTAAATAATAAAATTTGAAAATAGATAATCAATAATTTTTGTACATAATTTTTAAAAATCTATAATAATTAAATTTCAGGGAGAGTCTGTGTTTGCTTATATCTCAAATACTAATGGGCCAATTTTGATGAAACAGAGTAAAATCCTAGTTTCCTTTTAGAAATACCTTATTAATTAGAAGATGTTATATAGCTTTAAAAATGATTTCGGTCTATATTTTTATTTAATTGACTTGCAAGTCAAATTTTGATTAAGCTATCTGCAGACCGATGTTAACGAAATACGACATGTTAATTCATATTGGAATGTTTAATGATCCAATTGTGGGGATAATACCTGATAAAATCGTATTTTTAATTTAAAGAAGTTTTTAAAACATCAACTTATAAAAAGATTGCGTCTGTTTTGTTCATTCTAATCTCAGCATTTGTTGGCCCTATATTAATGAAACTTAACAAGCTTAAAATAGTAGTTCTGAAGAAGATTTCCCCCTTTTATTTTTTTGTACCACTACACTAAAAAGGAACTGAGTTATTACAACTTGCATTTTTTTTACTTCCCATTCTTCAGAACACTTTTATATCTATCTTCTCTCTAAGGCAAGAAAACTATTCTTCTGCCTTCCACTACTGTTGTTGAAGATCTACCCTTGACATTTTTGAATGACTTGACTCTCGACGACAAAGAAGAAAATATTTACTTTACTCAATCAAGCAGTCGTTGGAACATTAGCATGGGGATTGTGAGTGTCATAGAACATGACACATCTGGAAGGTAAAAGGCTATTTATGTTATTTTTAACATATGTTCCTTAAAAATGGTAAGAGAACTTTGCATGGTTATGACATAACATGTACTGCTACATAGAAAAATAGTTATAACATAACATGCACTTCATAAAAATATTTATGACATAACTTGTACTGATTAAAGATGACCTAAAAATAATAAGTTGCTAGAATAATAGATTATTCACTATCCTACCAATCCTTTGTGGTTGTGTTTTTAACAAAATTTAAAAAAAAAATACAATTTTATTTAGATATTCACATTTTTATCGTAAAAAATTAGAATAGTAATAATTAAGTTATTATTATCCTTGTTTTTTTATCATGCCTAGAAAATTTGTACATATGCAATGCATGTGGTTAAGGATCTTTGACAAGTAGGGACAAAGCCCTTATTTGATTTAAAAAAAAAAAAAAAAAACTGTCAGATAAAGTCGCTGGATTTCTTTTATTGGGATTGAATACTATAGATGGGAACCCTAAACGAACATTTTAATTTCATTCTGTATTCAAACTAGTTAATTATGAATTGTATTTATATTGGCATAACCTTTCTTATTCAAGCTGTAAATACAGCTAACCTAAGTTTGTTCTTTCTTACTTTGAATGAGTTTATTATCCATTTTTTTCTTTCTATTTTTATTCGATTTCTGTATGGAAAGTGTAGGAAAATATTTATACAGAATTATTTCCTTTTTTACATTAGGTGTGTTTGTTTTTGTATTTAGATTGCTCAAGTATAACTTGAATACTAAAGAAGTTTCAGTTGTACTAGAGGACCTTGCTTTTCCTAATGGTGTACTCTTAAGTCATGATGGTGCATCATTGCTGATCGCAGAAGGAAATAATAATAAAGTATTTAGGTGAGTCGAGTATTCATGCAATTTTATAAAAGCAACATTTTTTGTCTTCAATATCTATTTAACTTTGTATCCCAACTTTACTTGGGACCTGATAACATGTAGATCCCAAATGTATTGTTAATTTATTAATATAATACTTCTGTTTTTTTTATTTAGGATGTTATGTCTTATTCTACTTCTGTGTAGTTTGGGGACCATAAACTTTATTATTTTTTTTTTAATTGTAGAAAAAATAGTCAATATTGAAAACTTTGTTGGAGATATCATCATTTTCAAGTACAGCCTCCTTAGATATAATATTGAAACCATTTGACAAGAAGTAATAACATCAGAAAAACAAACCAATATTAATTGCTCATTTTGACTTTTACATTTTTTTTAAAGAAATTAATACCTTCGGAAAAATATTTCTTAGTTGTTTCTTCTATTTCCATTTGATGCATAGTATTATCTGCCAATTCCATTTTAACATGTACTAATAAAAAAATATTTTTAATAAAAGTAATAATTTTAACATATTTAAAATAAAGTATTAAACACAGTCACATGCTTAACTCTAATGTAAAAATACATGTGTGAAATGCTAAAAACACTCATTTGTTAAACGGTTTGTGGACATTTGGAAAACCGACACAGTTTTTATATAACATAGAAAGACTCAAGACAAACAAAATTAAAATTTAATGAAGGAAAAAAAATCTACATCAATATGTGACCATTGAAGAAAAAATACTCCATTAAAATAATAATAAGTGATCCAAGTTGAATATCTTTACCATTGCATGCTTGTCATTGAAAACAAAACATATTCATTCTATAGTAAGGAAACTAATTATTATTACATTATCTGACATTCTTAACAGTGGTTAGCAAGAAAGCTAATAGAATGTTGGGGTACATCAGGAAAAGTGTTTCATCAAAATCTAAGGATATAATCTTGCCATTGTACAGAGGTATTGTAAGACCGCATCTTGAGTATGCTATACAGTTTTTGTCACTATATCTTAAAAAAGACATTGAATTGTTACAGAAAATTCAGCACAGGGCTATTAAAATGGTCCAAGGGTTTTCAGACATGAATTATGAAGATAGATTAAGAAATTTTAATATGCATACTCTGTAAGAGAGAAGGGTTAGTGGAGATTTGATTCAACTGTTCAAATTTATCAGACAAGGGGATGTGGAGGGTTTAGATTTTAATATGAGTGACAGAACGAGAGGTCATGGGTTTAAATTTAACAAATCTCATTTTAATCGGGAAGGGAGAAAACACTATTTCTATAGAGTAATAGACAAATGGAACGATTGCCAGTGAATATTGTTAATTGTACAGGAGTAAGAGATTTTAAGAAGAAGTTAGATATTCATTGGGGGATAGTTAGGAGGTACTAGATGGACCAATCGGCCTTGAGCCTGTTGTTGGTCGTCAATATTTGTATTTGTAATCCCTAAATTAGATGATTTCAGGTATTACATTAAGGGAGAAAAGGCAGGCTTGAGTCGCGAACTGCCTACCAAATTTCCTGGACGGCCAGACAACATATCTCGCAGCAAGCGAGGCACCTATTGGATTAGCGTTGCAACTGCTTGCACACAAGGCAACCCTAGCTTAGTTGACAAACTTAGCGATAAACCTTTCTGGAGGAAGTTGATTCTGCATATCCACAGATTGTCCACAGCTCCTATATCAATCATTTTGAACCTGCTGCCCTATAAACAGGCAAAGGAAATAGGATTTGAGGTAAAGAGTTTTTAATAGTATTGGAAGCTATTTTGATATTATTTTGTAATTTTTTTTAGCACTCTGTTCCTCTGGTATCATGTTCTCTACATGTTTGTCCTCTTTTAGTATCACACATTGGTTTTATTATTCTATATACAAGTTGGCATTTACTTTTTTATAACCTTTGTAGTTGTATAACTACCTACTTTGTACGTATTGGAACTGGTATCACAGATTCAAAACGAGTTGTATCCAATTTAAACTGTTTTAAGAAAATCACGTAAAACCTTCAAACAATGCAACTGATTTTGCTTCTGTGGAACTTTTGTCTCAAAGTTTTTATAACTAAAGATTTATTTTATTCGCTTCATTGTCAGGGAACAATTGAAGCAAAAGTAATAAGTTAGCTGATACGATACCAAAATATTAAAAAAAAAAAATTGGTATATAATTTGTTTTGCATCCAAGTTACTCACTAACATTCGGTGAACGATTTTTAATTTTTTTTACACCGTTGTGCGTTTTGCTTATATAATTGTACATGTTTTATGGATAGCTAAACTCACTCACTATATGAGGCATTCAGAGGTAAAGTGGATCAAGTCCATAAGTTATAGTTTTGAGATAATCAATGTCAAAGTTAAGTAACACTAGTTGAATCCTACAGTGATTTAGAGGATATTAATGACATCTGTTAGAAAATAGCAATAGCAGGGACTTGGTTCACTATACACCATTAACAAGTATTAATTCGCAACAAACAATTTTTTTAATACTTTTGGACTTGGTCCACTTTAGCTCTGAACGCTTCATTTAGTAATAAAAACTATAACTCATTTTCAGTACTTGTGTCATAATAAGAATAGTAGACTACAGAGTATAGTCAAGAGATGTTCAGTACAAAAGTTTATTTTTGCTACTTTACTACTTTCGGGTGTGTCCAGCTTATATTGAGTGCTAATGTCTTGTTGGTGTATTTTTTACCTTATAATTGTACATTTTCAGCTACAAACCGGACGTATAGCAGCTGATTACCTTTCGAGTTATGGTCTCATTATGGAATTCGACGAGGTAGGAAAGATTTTAAGAAGTTTTCATTCTCCATCTGGGAAAGTTACTCACATTTCTGAAATACTGGAGCACAACGGATACTTGTATCTGGGTTCCTGGCGAAATCGGTACATTGGGAAGTTAAAGCTTTGAAAAACTAAAGCTGAATGATAGCATGATTTGAATACTTTTCTTGGTGATTCTATTTTTTTTTATCGTTTTTAGTAATTTTCTATCACACATTACAATTATTTTTGTAATATTTTTTAATTACTTGATTTATTTTGCTTTATAACTTTTATGTATTAAAAACATATAAGTAATTTATTGCTTATGATAATGTTATATTTATATAATGATTATTTTATATGCATTCCTGTTGAAAATTTATTGTTAATAAAGAAAAATATTGTAGTGCTTTAAATTACAATAAAATAAATGTTCATTTCTAACCAACTTTACATAATAAATGTTGGCAATTTCAATGTACATAAAATTACCTTTATATGAAATGCTGCACTAACGTATCTTTTGTGAATGAATTTGATTAATGTTAAGGACTTCATCAACATTTGGAAAGTGTTCGATTTGTTACAATCAAGAATTATTTATTGAATTATATTTTGTATCAGATATTTGAATAAAACTTTTTAGTTTTATAAAATGTTATATTTGATTAATTTTTTTTCAGTCAATATTTTTAGCTGTAAATAATGGAATTTCGCATAACTCGAAGGAAGTTTCATTAGATTGTATATACTTTCCAATCATACAGAAGTTAAATAATCTCTTTTTGCTTAAAAGTTCATTTTAAGATAAGAATGTGTCTATTATTGGTTGCAAAATAATTAAAATTTTGGGGAAATTAATTAAAATTTTGGGCAACTGGGAGTCACCACAGCTGTCAATGCAGGCACACACAGTAACATCCATGTTCTAAACCTATGTTACGAGAGATGCGCGGTCTATCTACTATGCAATGGGGTTGTAGCGACATGCGGTTCGTTTCCATCAAACTCTTTGCACTTCTGCCATTTCAATTATCTGCAATTCCAGCCACTGCTCTATTTATTTCGAAGTAAACTTCTAGAAGGGGAATATGCAGCGTTGAGTTCATCAACCTCTCATTCACTACCATACAATTCCTGGAAAGATTTTCCACTTAGACAGTGTTTACATCACAGAGCCAATCATATAGCTCTAATGTACGAGGCCCACACAGGGGACGTTCCGAATGCGATAAACGCTGACGAAGAGCAACCGATTCCCAGCCAAACTACCATAGTAATAGCACGCTCTTCTGTGTGCTCATCATGTAAACGCAATATCATCCATTTAACCCTTAATTGTTAAACTTGCATAATTAAATATCATTTGTTTTCTAACTACTATGGCTATCATCAACACTAAACTTAACCTTCTGATCAATGGAGTCTACTATCGCGTAGCCATTCAACCTAAACAAACACGGGCCCCTGCAGGCTCATACTAAAAAATATTATTGATCTATGAGAGTCAATAATTGCTAAGAATGATCGTTTGAGACAATTTAAACTAAAAAGATTTAATTTTAAAAACATTTATGAGGAGCACAAAGAGACAGTATTTAACAAGTAAACATGTCCTTATTTACAAGAGTATAATACAAAAATATAATAAATTCTGACTGTAGATGAACAACAATTGGATTCTGGAAATCCTAGTTAACAAAGGGGAGTAACTTAAAGTACTCTTGAAATGCAAAACTCAAGAGATGAGAATCGACTCATTTAACTCTTCTCGTAGTTATCAAGCGGATAGTGTTCTTGGTATTGCTCTATATGAGATTTTATGGCGTCTAGCTGCTCTTTTATATGGGGTGGCATTTCGTCATAGACGTCTTTCAGCATTTCATCAATCGGGGCTCTTTTCAGTTTTTCGGCTTTCACCACTGTCTGCATAACCTGGGGAAAGCCAATTACAAATGTAAAACAATACATTGTTTAAAGAAGCAAAAGTGTTCAATTAACTAAATAAAGTTTAAACTAAAATACCACAATAACTATTATTAATTAGTTGCACATTTAACATTTTGATTGTACGTTATAAATAAAGTATAAAGTTGTATATTATATAGATGATACTGAAAATGAACTGTCAAATTATAAAATTTAACATGCTGTCAACATGGAAGAAACAAGAAAGTGGAGGTGCGATCAAGTTCAAAACCGGTTTGCAATGCAAAGTGAGCAATCGCTTAAAAAGTAGGTGCTGGCGAAGTATTTGGCGCTATTTCTAAAACCACTTTGTACCAGTACTTGGCGATAATTTATTTTATAGTTCAATTTACCTATGAAGTGGAAATAATTGCATTCCATCGATTTGGAACTTGTACTGCATCTGCTGACTGCAAAAACTGTTATTTTTTTTTAGTTTTTATACTTTAAATTTCATGTGTATGCAGTCCACGTTAAAACGCACTGCCAGCTGGGTTTGCTTGTACCTACTTTAAGGTTGCTATCTTACTTCTAGTGAAATCTCGCCAAATCACCTTTACCTTTTTCTTTACTCCATGGCTGTCAATGCATTCTTTAGAATATCCATAAAACTGTAGGGCAGAATGATATTAAGTAAACACCAAACAATTATGCTTATTAACACTGTCTTGGTAAGTCTTCATTTGGTTAAACTACTAGCCTTAGTTTTTGTTCTTTGATTTTAATTGACTAAGCATTAGGGAGGTCCCTGTCTTAACTTGATCTATCTTTCAGCATTTCATCTGTTTGCCTGTAAATTTGTTTGTTACGCATTTATGACCAAACGCGTTGTTCGAATTTCTTCAAATTTGGCAGAAATACAAATAATGTCAACCAACTACAGGCTCTAGGCCAA
Source organism: Troglohyphantes excavatus (assembly GCA_963932185.1). Classification (NCBI taxonomy): domain Eukaryota; kingdom Metazoa; phylum Arthropoda; class Arachnida; order Araneae; family Linyphiidae; genus Troglohyphantes; species Troglohyphantes excavatus. The sequence continues at coordinate 54,233,620 of OZ010670.1, forward strand.
GCAAGGTGGGTCCTGTCAATCCATCATCCTCACGATTCCCCAATGCCGATCCAATTGCTTTTTAAAACTACCCACTCCTGAAGAATTAACAATATATTCAGGCAAACTATTCCATTTGTCTATAACCCTATTAAAAAAATAATACTTTCTAACGTCCCGATTAAGCTGTGATTTGTATAATTTGAATCCATGACCTCTAGTCACATTGGCAATATTAAATGCCAGTCCCGCCACATCACCCAATTTGATAAATTTGAATAACTGAATAAGATCCCCTCTAATCCTTCTCTCCTCGAGTGTATACATATTTAGAGTTCTAAGGCTCTCTCCATAATTCATTCCCGAAGTACCCTGAATGTTGCTTGAAGTAATTAAAATTAACGTATATGTATAAAAAAATATATTTTATAATTACATTTTTTTGGTCGCAAGATCTACTGTCCTATAACTACTAGTTATACCATACATTAACATAACAATTAAAATATTAATAAAGTTCAATTATAAACACATTAAAAAAAAATTAATAACTTTTGATCTTGTCCCGCTTCCAACCCAAAACCTGGATCCACTTTATTTAGTCTAACTAACAGTGGGCATTATACTTTATGATGCATTCAGATGAAAATACTCATCATTATTTGAATCCAGTAACATTTCAACCATTCTAAAATTTTACAAACAAGAATATTTTTGTTTTTATAATTACGCAATCTCTGTTCTAAAATTTCGGGAGGACTTGATCAGTGAACATCTGCAGGAATAACAGATTAAACCCTAATTCTAATTGCTCATGTAATTTACTTTTGTCTTTTTTTGTATATTTGTTCAAATTGTGTTTTAAATTAAAAAAATATATATTATTTTTTATTTTGTGTTATTTAATTTTGTATCATCCGACCTTTGTTAAATTATGCTGCCAACCTTTGTAAATGGGTTATGGCTCGCTACAGTAAACTTAGTCTAACTAACAGTGGGCATTATACAGAAACCCTTTAAAATTGTCTGGATTATAAACTTTGAATGTAACACATCTTAATACATTCCATATATATTACATTTTTAGGTACACAAAATATTAAAGCTTCTTGATCAGTCCTCATACAAAATTAAATACAAGAAATGCAGTTACTTGTTTCTTAGTTTCTTCCTTCCAATCCTTCTCTTTCGACTCATCCCACCATCCAAGATTTTCCATGTACTTCCTCAACCGTGCAATCGGGTGATCTTTCTGATGCCAAAACCTGACCTCATCAACGGACCTATAAGCGCTGCTGTCATCCGATGTACTGTGGTGACCAATCCTATGTATCAAGAATATATATAGAATGAGATGCAGTTTTGGAATATAATATTGGTAACCCATGCTAGCCTACATATTTTCATTTCTTATCTCAAATTGTAAATTTTAAAAATGTAAACAAATCGACTATCTTCAGTTGATGAATTCCCAGTTATATCTCATATAATTGAAATTAATGTGAACTGTAGTCTACAATAAAGAATCTGGATTGTATTTACAGGTGCTTTATAATTACCTGAGGGTCAGTGCCGTTACACAAAACATATTTTGGGGGGGTTGAAACAGGAAATTTCACAACTTAATGATTCGAAATCCTCAACTCAACTATTCGAAATTCCCAATTCAACAGCCTTGAAAATTCCCTGTTCCAACTTATCGATATTTTTCATCTTTTTTTATATATATTTTAGGTAATATTAAACAGTTCTCTCACAAGCATTGATTTATTGCACCCGTATTCCAATGGAGTGTACATTCTGAGGTAAAGTTTAAATGTAAACTTCCAAGTTGGGCAATTTCTGATCTTCCCTAGCTTTCATTTGTTAATAATATTAATTTTCTGCAGGCATACATTTTCCCAACTCGGGGTTTTTAGAAGTTGAAATTATTATTAGCATTATATATATAATTGTTGATGTTTTTGGCCATTAAGGTATGGAAAGCCATCCATTAACACTTGAATAATTGCCAATATATGCATAGCACCTGTAGGTCATGGCCTCTATAAGAACAGGTTTGGACTCCTCTACACAAAGTTGGCGAGCAGCTTTCGTAACATTGTAGACAGCCAGAATGTCGTTTCCATCCACTCTAATCGATGGGATGCCGTAAGCCGGACCTCTAGCAGCTGTAATAGTATTTCAAGGGCAATTAATAAACTTATATAAGAAAATCGCTGTAATTGGATATTCACTAAAAATGCTTTAAATTACTAAATTATCATACAAAGAATTATGAAGAACATAAATTCAAGCAAAGGTAAATAATTTTCAGAAATTTAAATATATTTATTGTGATAAATACTATCCCTAACTTAAAAAATAATGTCATTTTTTTAACGTTATATTTGAGTCTAATAAATATAAAGGTCTTGTGTTATATACTGAAAAAAAAAGAGAAATTAAGGATTTTATAAAGATTTTTAGGATAAACAAATATACTGATTTCCCAGTAATGGCTATGAACTATGAAAAGACAAACTTAATAAAAAAAATAATACCAATTGATTAATATGTTTTCAAAATTTAATAAAATAATGAAAATAAATACAAATTTAGAAAAATTCTTACCAATTCCATCTCCTTTGTATTGTTCATGTGTAGGAGTCGATATAGCATAACCATTATTACGACTGTAAAAACGTTACATTGTTGAATAACTAATTCTTTTAAGTAAGTTCTAAAGTATAAATTTACTTAAATATTGAAAAGAATGAAGTAATCCACAATTTTAAAGCATGGGCATAAATAAGTTTTATGTAAATGTGTTAAATATGTGTATCACTAAGAATTATGAGAACTATTTTTGAACATGCATTCGTACAAATAATGCTTTAAAAAATCTGTCATAAATGTTTGCCAGTTATTTTTTTAATTTAAAACTGTATTTCTTATAAATAGATAAAATATAACCTACACTATGTGACTATTTCTATGTTTTTCAGAGTAATTTTTTTTAATTTAAAATTGTATTACTTATAAATAAATAAAATATAATGTATACTATGTGAATAATATCTCACAAAATGAAAGGAAAACTAAAATCATCTAGTAAACATATTGGTCATTTAAATTTGACAATTTTGCTATCTTTTCCAGACAAAATGATTGTTTATTAATTAAAATTTTTTTTTGCAAATATTTGAATATTAATTTTTTTTAATATAACTGCTTAAGAAATCAAAATAATTAAAAAAAAAATCATAGTACTATAAATTAAAAAGCCGACATTTTCTATATTTGGTTTATATTTTAAAATATATTTATTTCTTAACAATTTGACATAATATTGAAATGGCTAATCTCAAAGACATTCATTTTAAAATACACACACACACAAAAAAGCTTAATGTATTAAAAAAAAAATGAAATATTAAATAATTAATATATTAAATAATTAATATATTAAATAATTAATATATTAAATAATTAATATATTAAATAATTAATATATTAAATAATTAATATATTAAATAATTAATATATTAAATAATTAATATATTAAATAATTAATATATTAAATAATTAATATATTAAATAATTAATATATTAAATAATTAATATATTAAATAATTAATATATTAAATAATTAATATATTAAATAATTAATATATTAAATAATTAATATATTAAATAATTAATATATTAAATAATTAATATATTAAATAATTAATATATTAAATAATTAATATATTAAATAATTAATATATTAAATAATTAATATATTAAATAATTAATATATTAAATAATTAATATATTAAATAATTAATATATTAAATAATTAATATATTAAATAATTAATATATTAAATAATTAATATATTAAATAATTAATATATTAAATAATTAATTAATATGAAATGAAATAGTAATATTAAAAAAAAAAAAAATATGGAACATATGGAGTATCAACATTTGGCAAATTTTTTTTTTGCGACGAAAAATTGCCGTTACACATAGCATAGGGTTGCCAGATTGAAAGTCGCCACAATAATCGGAAAATACCAACAATGTCAGGTGGGGTTGCCATACTATAAATTTATCGCCCCCTATGAAACACGCCAAAAAAAACCTTGCGTGCCAAATGTCCTATACTACATCTGTACCAAATATATACCAAGTTTAATATTTTATAAAAAGAGTTAGATATTTAAAACATTCTCATTTAAATAAATTTGAATACATGAATTAAAAATAAATAATATGGATACACATACCAAAAGAATATAATTGGGCAATTGAGAGTGGCAGCAAAGTTCAAAGCAGCATGAGCATCGCCTTCACTCGATGCGCCTTCCCCAAAGTAGCAGATAACGCACAGACCGGTTTGAGACCTTTTCAGTGCATAAGCACTGCCTACAGCTGCATAAAGAATAAATAGTCATAATTAGCAATGTTACAAAATAATTCTGTAACATTCAGATAAATTTATATAGTCTTAAAAAATATATTAAAGTAATATGTATCTTACCCTGGGGCATTTGAGTAGCCAGTGGAGAGGATATTGACACAAAATTTAGAGCTTTGATGCCGTAATGCACAGGCATCTGACGTCCTTTTCCGAAATCAAGCTTATTGCCGTAACACTGATTGACAAACTGGTCCAAAGTAAAACCTCGATACATTAAAACTCCTGGAATTAAGCATTTAAAATAAGGTTACAAACATTTTGAAAAATAAAAGATAATTTTATTTACAATATTAATACTAAGTACTTATTCACAATTGTGAATAAATACTTAATATTAATATGTAGCAAAATCAATAATTTTGAATTATCAAGTATTTTTTAAACTATATTTTTATTCATTTTCCAAATTAAGGAAAATGAATTTTAATAATTGACCTTTTAAAACTTTCATTACATTTTCTTAAAATGTAAAAAAATAAATAAAAAAAGTTTCCAAAATATAGAAATATTAAAATATTGAGTGTAATAAACATATTATAATACAAGAAGGAAAATAATTTGAAATTTCCTGTCATTTAGTTTTTTTAGTATGATAGAAACAATACCGATTTACACACATAACACGGACATTTTTTATACAATATTCCACACTATACATTGCTTTACAAATTTCCAAAATAAATAGTTTTCTAATTCTCCCAAAGAATATAAGAGCCTAGAGCAGCTGCTGACAACAGTTAAACAGTTTGGCAAAAAAAAAAGTTTTAGCAATGTTAAAGAAAAATTGGAATTTCACTAGGAATTTAGCAAATATTAAACATCTGTTATTAAAATTGCTTGAGTGGGCAAGTATTTAGTTATAGACAGCCAATTGTTCTGCCAAGTTCTAGAAACATTGGCATTTCATTACGATTTCTATGATCTTAACAGAAAAGAAAAATTAAGTACACATTCTATAATCCAACAAACTTTTTTTCTCCTTTTGATTGCATTTCGAAAGTATTTGAACATAAAGCAGTCAATCAACAATGTTCTATAATCAGAAATCAACTTAAACTATTTTTTGTTTTGTTAATTTCCCTGATTTTTTTTTTTTAATTCCCAAAATTTCTGATAATTCCCTGATTTTTCCGAAACTGACCAAATTCCCAGATATTTTGCGGTTTCCCCCGTTCTATCGACACCCTGAAACACTAAAAGCACAGTAAGTGTAGTCTAACTTCATTTACAATTTGTATTTTTTTCTTTTTCAAAAGTAAAACAGCAACAGCCCCTTCTACCCAGTGAATCTAAAGTTGGATGAAAGTGGACTTGTTAGGTGCAACTAGACTATAACGGCCTGATAGACGGGTAGACCTATTAACCACAGTGGCGGTTCGTGGGGTACAGCAAGTACAGCCGGGCTAGAACTAAATTTATTAGTGTATTTTAAAACTAAAATCAGATATTTTACTTAATTTTCTTAAATGAAGATTAGAATTGAAAATGAAATTTCTACGTTAAGTAAACAAAATCTACAATAAATAGCAAACCTGTTGCCGTAATGCACAATTCAGGAGGGGAAAATACTTCATTCAATCAAAACTGCACCCAAAAAGCGAAGTTAGAAATCGGCTGCATAGTTGCCATGGCAACCTCTACGTAGTATGGAGTTTCCGTCCCATGCTAATGCTCTGCATTTGTGGCGAGATGCAGATAGAAATGAATTTTTTTACTTTGGCTGCACTTGGGAATTCGATAAACTGATTGGCTTGTACATGAATCGCGAGGATGGGTGGGGGAACCAAGAATTTCCAAGAATCTCTCAAAACAGAAATAGTTTTCGTGATAAATTTACTGTGTGCTGTTGTTTCGTTATTTCAGTTCATATTAAAATTGACCGATTCACAAGTTTAAAAGAAAGGAGGATTGCTTTAATTTTCAAAAAACAAGTGTTTTCTATTTTTTTCGAATGTGATTATTTTGTTGAAATTGAAACTTTGATGATTTGAGTAATAAATATTAAAGAATTTCCGTTCATGTATTGTTGTGGAAAATAGGGGGGTATCACACGATTTTGGCTGCAATAACATTTTTGACCAAAGGCACTGATTAACCATATACTAAAGTATTTGCCATTCATATACGATTTATAAATCACAAGATCCATTTCAGTTTTAAAGTTTTTGCATGTAAAAAATTTACTTAATAGTATAATCTAAGATAAATTAATCTTATCCTAGTAATTATTAATGCTACCAGACTAAGTAACTGGCCGTTTTTTTGTGTTAAATTTGAGACTGGTAATTATCCAGATAATCTACTCACCTGTTTCCCGGTATTGGCCATAGATCATGTCTTGGGGATCCAAAGCTGCAGCACTTCCGAAGTGAGTTCCCTCTTCTCCAAAGCTGGTCATGTAAAAAGAAATCCTGCCTTGTCTCTGAGATTCATATAGAATTCTATCCATGGTGTTCAGTAAAGTCATGCCTTTATACATTTTGGTGATCATACCTTCGTCAAGCTAAAGGGCATTGAATAAAACAAAAATTAAGATATAAATGTTGGAAGAAGCAATGTAAGTTTCTCAAATACAACTTTTTAATTCCTTATGAATTAAAAAAAAAGAACACAAATCAGGAGTTGCTATGTCATGGCAAAGAAAGAAGGATTTATATGAACATGGCTTTACATTAGCAGATTACTATATAAATATAAATTGAATCTTCAGTAGAAGGAAGAAATGCAAGCTGTTATATCTGAATCAGTGGACATCAACATTATATGTGCTATACTTTATTTCAATATTTTACACATCAGCCCCTAATTTCCAATCATAAGAAAACAAATGAATGTTAATTGAGTATTTTGTCATGGAGTTATAGTGTCAGAATCGATAACCCCAAATTTTTAAGATAGAGTTTCTATCGTGATACCCCGTTTAGCTGATTTTAAAGACATTTCACAACAAAAACGGTTTTCTGCCACACTGCTATAGTATTTTCTATTACTATTTTTATACAAATACAAATATTGACGACCAACAACAGGCTCAAGGCCCAACAAGGTTGGTCCATCTAGTACCTCTTAACTATCCCCCAATGCATATCTAACTTCTTCTTAAAATCCCTTACTCCTTTACAATTAACAATATTCACTGTCAAGTTGTTCCATTTGTCTATTACCCTATTATAGAAATAGTGTTTTCTCCCTTCCCAATTAAAATGAGATTTGTTTAACTTAAACCCATGACCTCTTGTTCTATCACTCATATTAAAATCTAAACCCTCCACATCTCCTTGTTTGATAAATTTGGATAGTTGAATCAAATCTCCTCTAATCCTTCTCTCTTCCAGAGTATACATATTCAAATTTCTTAATCTATATTCATAATTTATGCCTGAAAACCCTTGAACCATTTTAGTAGGCCTGTGCTGAATTTTCTCTAACAATTCAATGTCTTTTTTAAGATATGGTGACGAGAACTGTACAGCATACTCAAGATGTGGCCTTACCAAACCTCTGTACAATGGCAAGATAATATCCTTAGATTTTGATGAAACACTTTTTCTGATGTACCCCAACATTCTATTAGCTTTTGAGACTCTAAAATGGAGGTGGACTTCATCGACTTGATAGTAAAAATGGACTGTACTGAGAATTTTCGGCATATGCGCTTAGTGCGCCTGAATTTCATTAAAGTTGATAAAAGGCATTGCAGACGCTTTGTTTTTTATGTATGCGAAGAAATTTAAACAGATATACAGAAAAAAATAGGACTCACGAAATTTACCAAGGACACATTTTTTTAAATATAAAATTTCCCCAACAAATATTGTAACAATTATTCTTGTTTTTTCATAAAATAAAAATAACTGTCATTGGGACGGGCGACAGAAGTAAAAACTTCACTAACATCTAGCCAGAAAGACGAATGAAAGAATAATGTTGCACATTAATAAAACAATATAATGAGAATGTGCAAAGTGCCGATTACTGTTAAAAGAATAATATTGCTTCTTTATATTTTCCATTAATTACTATTAATTCGTGTTTTGATAACATATTCTGAAAAAATATCATTGATCTTTTAATATTTTTAGTAGTTTTGAGGAAAATTCTAACGCAATCCCACAAACAAAGGCTCTGATGTAGGTGTGGTCGTTCTACTCAATTACAAAAGGGATTTGGAAAAAAAAAAAACTAAGTAGATATCTTAATTGTAATTTTTATTTTGTGCCTTTAGTAAAACTGTCCCAGAGCTGCCCAAATTTCCCCTGATCCACGTTCAATATTTTGCACCCTTGGAGATATGTATTTTGTAAAAAAAAATGCTTATTGGATCTTTAATACATTAGTATTTTATTAAACATCCTAGGATATCAGTGTGAATATAACTGATCAATCCAAATTTATATGAAAATTAAATGCCAAAAGGTCATATTAGACAATTGAAGTCTTATTTTTCGTTGTTAAAAATTAGTATTAAATTTATTAGTGTATATATAATTAGAAATTAATGTTTAATTATCATTTCATTTACAATTATTTTGGGTGGGAGATTATACCTGCATATACAATCCCACTTATGCTTCTCAAATAAATTTATAATTATGTACTACATTCATCTGCAGGATCAATGGAATTGATTCATAATGTACAGTGATCACTTTTCCCAAAACTTTATTTGCATGCATACAACAATTGGAATAAAAATTACTTTTAAAAAGTAATTTCGATTTCTTTTTAAGTTGGATACTCTTTTATGTTTGGTTGATGTAAAATGTACATTAGTTTGTGGGCATACCTTTGGATCATGAGAAGGATCGATAATATTTCCATCTCGATTTAAAACTCGATATACTGGGATGCCATCGTAGATATCTGACCTGACAAACTCCAACTTTTCAGTCCATTTTGATTGAGAGCCAGGAAATTGAGGCTTGTCGAATTCTTCTAATTTTGGTATTTGTTGAGAAGTACTTTCAAACTAAGAAAGAACATAAAAAAAAGTTTAATGCATACATATTTAATTTTTAACATTTAACTAAAGTTTGTAACAAGATGGATGTGGATATAATATGATAAAAATCTTTGAACATATGAACTTTAAATTGACATCTAACTCTTCACTATTGTGCTATGTTAATTGTTAGCCTACGAATGTCATAAAGTTATTAGACGGTTTCTGAATATGTGTTAAAATGAAAATTTTAACAACATCAGCTGATCTTTATAAATGAACATAAAAATGTAAAAGGTCAGCTAATAAAAGGCAGTAAAAATTATAAATTAATTTAACAATGGGATTAAGGACTCAACTATTAATCTATATCAATGTTTGACAATTTAATGACAGACTGAATGGGAAAATGTACGATTGAATTTGAATTATCTCGGCACATTTATATTTCAGAAATAAAATTGAAAAAGCCAATAATTTTAAACTATATGTTCCATTATGAAATTTAATTAAAGATTTCATAATATTTAAAAAATGTTATGGACTCTCTCTAAAAAACATCTTTGGGTCTAAATCTAGTCTGTGGTACCCCTGTCAATTGAAATATTTGGCGACAGTTGGAGAGCAATAAAGTTTATATTGTGGCAACCCTTATTTATGTTGTACATAAACTTGATTACATTTTGCTTGGAGGGATAGTATTTTTATGGATTAATTGCATAATTGTTGAATCCAACTGTCGACAATAGCCAGTTGTGCAGCTGTAGTGCGATGTTATTTAATCAACCAACCTTTTCCTTTGTTTGACATTTTGACTTGACGACAAACAAAAATCATGTCATTTTGGAATTGGTGCCAATTTTCCAGAATCATTCTAAGGGGTACTGCAATAGGAGGAATTTATCCATCTTAGTTTCAAACGTAGCAAAATAATTCCATCGTATTTATATTGAAGTATTAAACCAGCATTAACTTAGATAACTAGTAATTATACATGTTTTTTTATAAGAAATGTTCAATCTTGTACATATAAAACTTTTTCAATTAATAAAAAGACGTTTGAAATGTATCAAGTCTTCTTCAACTATTGTAGTAATAGTAATATTAAATTGAAATAAACTGAAAACCATGTTGTGGTAGGGAAAACCATGATGCTGTTTGTTCCCTGATGACAAAAAAAAACATTCAACTTGTACACTTAATGTAAATAACACAAGAATATTCACGTTATGTAAAACAATACTGTGTTAAATTTCTTTTCATTAACATTAGCTGTCTTATAAGACTATCTTATTACTTTAACTATCCATAGACATACCAAATTTCTTTAACCAAACTTTTAACTAATAAAAAAATATATAGGTAATTTTATTTGGATCCAGTTACATAGAATACAATTTTAAATGTCTTAAAGTGTTATTTTGTGGGTTTAAATTCATAAAATTTGATGAATATGCAAAATGTACACAAATATGAACCAACAACAGGCTCAAGGCCCAACAATGTTAGTCCAGTGTAGTATCTCTATAATCCAACTTTTTCTAAAAATTAGGGATGAACCGGATAGTGGTTTTGCCGGATACAGGATATCCGGCGCACATTACAAACTGGATATTGCCGGAAATCCGGCAGTTTCTTTTTTATAAAATTATCTTTTCATACACACTAGAAAAAACGGAAATATGTCAGAATTACTCATACCCTCCAGACGTCTATTGAAGGCGTCGGGTGCCAGCTCAGGTGTTGTCCTCGTTATCTGACTACGGTTAAAAAATAGGAGGCATCGTTCCCGGATCTTTCCGTTGAGATAGGCCCCGACGTCACCAATAGCCCACTCTGCAGCTCTAGTGCGACGTTAATTAATAGGTTTGGTTTGGTAACGTCACACTACAGCTGCACAGTGGGCTATTAGTGACGGTTTGGGGGCTATTTCAAAGGAAAGACGATGCCTCGTATCTTTGAACCATGGTCAGATGACGAGCACAACACCTGAACTGGCACCCAACGCCTTCAATAGACGTCGGGACTTGGACCCCAATCAGATTTATCGTGCACCAGTCCCGTATACACACGGTTAATTTTTGCGGATGTTCTGGACAACTTCTCTAGTATTTTGTAGCGAAGCTGGTAACCCTCCGATCACAAGATCACTACTTTTTTTACTTGTCTTTGTTAAGTCCATTGCCTAGGATCGAACTAGAAATGTTCGTATTCCCAGCCGATGCCTTTAACCGTTTGGCCACGGAGGCCTTTGTTAATTAATAAAACCAAGCCAAACCTCCAGACTCTTGACACCCCCAAGTTTAATAAATTTGAACAGTTAAACCGAATCTCCCCTGACCCTCGTCTCTTCCAAAGTATACATTCACATTACTTATACATTAGATCTATAGTGGACTTAGTGGAAAACCAGTTAGGGTCAGGTGGGGTAAAGTGGTCATACTCTAATAAATGTTGTAGTTTTTCCTCCCTATTTTTTATTTTTATCGTAAAGGTTTTACATATTTTTGTTTTAGTTTTCAGTGAAGAGGGGCAATGTTTTTCACACAAAATTATAATTTTAGCAACACATTGAATGCCAATAAATAGCCATTTTATTTTTGTACGTTTCAGTACAATCTTTTGATTCTCTAATGAACTTCTCTCCTACATTTTGTTTAATCAAAATCTTAATATATCAGTTATACAGGAGGCTTCAAACATATCTCAAGACCACATTTCCATTGATAGGCAAGTTGTGTTTATTAAATTTTTTATTTTATAGTGTTTTTAGTAACATGGGGTAAAGTGGTCACATGACTAAGTTTAACGTATTCATGGTAACAATGAGTTTATTTAGGCCTAATATTTAATGATTGATTATTAAATATTAATTTAGAATAATAAAGCATATATTAATTTATCATAGTTTATAACATAAGATAAAGTAAACAGCATTAGGCTTAACTTTTACATTGCTTGGAATGACTTTATTAAGACCTAATATTCAGTGATTAAAATTTGGATAAACTTGTATAATAAAATAATTTTTATTGTCTTTTTTTACGTAATAAACATGCCGAGAAAATATGTTAGGAAAATTGTACCAAATTACTCTAATGCCAGTCTACAATTAGTTATGCTAGCAAGGCTAATTAGCTATGCTGGCAAGGCCAGTTAGCTATGCTGGTTAAAAAGGGCATATCCATTTATGCTGTAGCTCAGAAATTACCCGACTAAGAAGATGGGTCATTAACAAGTCCAGGCATAATGGTTTTAATGAGATTCATGGCTTCGAAGAAGAATCTTGCATCATTAAAAGCTTCAGATTCATTGCCCATGTTGGACATTCATTTGATCGTTCTGATATATCAAATTTAATCCAAATGTATCTTAAATATCCTAATAGAAGAAAAAGTCAATTGGTTGATAAGACCACCAAGACCTGATTACCACAGAATTTGTGAAAACTGTCAACAAACAAATTGACCAAACATAACAATGTCCGTACCGAAATTACAGAATTGCCCATTGACTTCACCAGATCAACAAATAGATATTCATCAGAATTCAGAACCATCAACATCTGATATATGCAATTTAAATTTTAAAAGTGTCAAATATGGCTAATACAACAAGTGTATATCCACTAAAGGACTTTAAGCTAATACTGACAACAATATCTCCACCAGTGTCAATTGTACATAGAACATAACTCTAAAGATGAAAACAGAAGAAACAGTTGCACTTTGTCTACAAAAAACAAACAAACAAAAAAAAACAACAAGGGATGCCAAAAAAAAAAGCTAAAAAAACAGAAAATTATCAAGTCAACAAATTCTTTTGAGCCAATTTGGGCCACAGATATACAAATTTGACAAATCATATTTGTGGGATGTTAGTAAAATATTAAGGGAAGAAATCAATTAAACAGTTTATTGGACAAGATTGAGATAGTAATTAATGCGACACTTCATTAAATATCTAGAAAAATCCTAAATTGGTGACTACTACACATTTTCAGAATATAACGACATTGAAAAATCAGAGAGTCGGAAGTTATTAAAATATCTTTTTAAAAAAAACTTTTTAGCATAGAGAACACTATAAATTTACAATTTAATAATAATATTATTTAAATTTAAATAATAGTTCACAAATATAGAAGTTGTGTAAAATATTTTTAAGTAATAAAATGGCACTGTTTACTTATAATTTCCTTTTTATGTCATATTTCTTCAATATGACCACTTTACCCCACACACTGACCACTTTACCCCACCCATGGGGTAAAGTGGTCATAAAAACATGACACAAAAAAGATGTCATTAAAAGGTGTTACTCTCAAAACATATTTTTAAAGTGTATTCTAATGTACTCTAGAACAATGTAATGTAAAATAAAATCCAAAACAATAATATTTTTTAGAAAATTTCTCATATTTATATTCTTGCAAAGTTAAAAATGCCTGTTTTTATGACCACTTTCCCCCACCTGACCCTATTTATTTAATACTTGTTTTAACCCTCTGACGCTCAAAGACATGATATCACGTCCAGAGATCAGTGGCGGCTTGTCCACTACAATAAGTACAGCCGGGCTGCACCTAAATTCAGTATTTTTAAACTAAAATCAGATAATAAATATATTTTACTAATTTTCTTAAATGATGATTAGAATTGAAAATGAAATTTCTACGGTAGAAAACTAAAATCTCCGATAAATAGCAAGCCTGTTACCGTAATGTACAATTCAGGAGGGGAAAAAACTCCATTCAATTAAAACTGCAGCCAAAAAGCGAAATTCGAAATCGGCTGCATCATTGCCATGGCAACCTCTACGTAGTATGGAGATTCCCCCGTCCATGCTAACGCACTGCTTTTGCGAGAAGGTACAGTCGAAATGGATTTTCTTGTTTTAGCTGCACTTGAGATTCGATATGCTGATTGGCTTGTCCGTGAAACGCTGGGATGGGTGGGTGAAACGATAACTTACGAGAATATCTCCAAACGGAAATGGTTTTCGTGATAAATTTCCTGTGTGCTGTTGTTTCAGGATATGGTCCTGCTGTTGTTTTGTTATTTAAGTTAATATTAAAATTGACCGATTCGTAGTGTCATATAGTTTTAAAAAAGGGCAGGGGGGGGGGGGGGAGATTTGTCAAAAAGGGCACTTTTTGTTATGTAAAAGGGCACTTTCTGTTGACTAAAAGGGCACTTTCCTTACCTTTAACTGGATTTTTTTCAAGAGGGCCAGAATTTTCTCTTTTTTAAAGTGTATAATTTAGAGTTTTTTTAGAAATGTTTAAAATTTCACAAAAAATAAAATAATTGTTTTTTTTTAAAAATGCACCATAAACTCATTACATAAAAAAATCATACATACATAATAATACACATAAATAAATATTTGTAATCTTCTGCATCCATCACATTCTATTTTGGAACAGATGTAGTATAGGACATTCGGCGCGTTTTTGTTTTTGGCGACGAAAAATTGCCGTTAAACAGCTCTATGACGTCATAGGATTGCCAGATTGAAAGTCGCCACAAGAATCGGAACATACCAAAAATGTCAGGTGGGGTTGCCATACTATAAATATATCGCCCCTATAAAACACGCCAAAAAAAAACCTCGCGCGCCAAATGTCCTATACTACATCTGTACCTCTATTTTTTTTAATATTCAAAGAATAACATTGAAAAGACAAATTAATAATAGGTAGTGATTTTTTTTATATGCACAAGTCTGTTTATATACGTTAAAATCACGAAAATTTAATTTCAAAAGGAATCAAAATTTGAAAAGTTGGGGTATCTTGTACAAATGTAAGTGTAAGCCGAGTTTAATCAGACTATTTGGTAAACAATCAATATTCAATCCCCATCAAATACATTTCTTAATAAAACCATTAGATAATTCCCCAATTAATCAAGTGTATGATTAATTTCTTTGTTTTTAGGGGATGGTTTCCGTAAGAATGCCCGCTTGGCGACACTTTGGCACAGTAAGCATTGGTGCAGAATAATCTTGCACCACTAAACCCACTCAATTAATATATATTTTTAGCGGAACTACTACTCCGATCCAGTGGATTCTAGATGCAACAATAATGGCTATTCATTCCTACTATTATAATGCTTGAGGAGAGCATTTCATTCAAGGAAAGAAGGAGGGTATTTAATGTAACAATATGTCCATACCCTTTCAAAAGAGTTCTTTTGAAATTTACTAGATGAAAGAACAGATATTTTGTACGTAGGGTTCCTAAAACGAATTAACGATAGTGTCCGTAAAACAGAAGCCATTCTTGTTTATTTGATATTAATAGTTATAATCGCAATTTTTCTTAATTAACTCTTTTCTTGCAAATGTGCCAGCTTATTATTATTGTTTCCAAAATGTACGTTAAAGTTGAAGTTGTAAAATATAAGGTTTTGATTGATTGATTGAAATTATATGATCTCCCAATCCTTTTAAAGCTTTTTCAGTTAGAGTACTATTAAATTTGAATTATATTTTATAATATTTATTTTTATATTCCAATTTGTTATTTAATGTATTTTTTTAAATATAAAATTTTTAAGTACATAAATGTTGTTAATTTTAATATTTCTCAATATGTTTTAGCTGTCAGTGGCAGCATCTAATCTTTGATGTGAAAATTTTGCTCGTTGAAAACTTACAATGTGAGTTTTTTTTAATAAATTATATTTAATTTACGATTGAAATGTTAGAAAACGTTGAAAAAAATTAATATATTTCCTTAATAAAGTGGATTATACTACAGTGCCTTTGCTTTACATGTGGTTATATTTCAGGTAAAAAAAATCCTGTTAAACATTTTTTCGACATCAGTAGTTTACGTCGTTTTCCGGTTATCTGTAGAAATCTGATAGACGATTTGCCGGCTTGTTTTGTCAATTATGTATATTAGTTGAGTACCTGAAGAGAACTTTTCATATATCATGACTGAATAAAGAAACAATCAACTGGAGGTAAAGAAGAATGCCGGATTTGTAAAACTTTTACTTCGTGTTTTGCCGCTTACGTAAGTAATAATGAACTATTTTGTCTACTTGAATGTACCGCATTATAAACCTTTGGCGGATTTTCTTAAAAACAATTATTCGATTAAATTAATTTCAAATTGCTTACTGAAAGCTTGTTAATTGAACCTCGTGAAGCTAAATTAGTTCCCCAAATTGTCAATGGTTTATGATGTAGAATTGAAATTACTATATTCAATTATGTTCATTTGAACTTTTGTACAGATGTAGGATAGGACATTTAGCGCAAAACCCCAGTAACCATAATCTCCCCCCCCCCCCCCCTTTGTGTTTTATAGGGGCGATAAATTTATAGTATGGCAACCCCACCTGACAATGTTGGTATTTTCCGTTTCTTCGGGAGACTTTCAATCTGGCAACCCTATGCTATGTTTAACAGCAATTTTTCATCGCCAAATGTCCTGTACTACATCAGTTCCGAACTTTTATTTAAAATTATATTCCTATAGTGAAAGTTACTCTGAAATAGCCATATATTGAGTTTGGTTTTTGTCAATTTATTTAAATATTCAATTGGCTAAGAGAAGAAATGATGGTTAATTCCTAGTGTACGGTGCCCCCGCCAAATGTGTTTTGGCGACAATTGGTGGGCGATAAATTTTATAGTTTGGCAACCCTATTCCATGATGTTCCTAGCAATATCATGATGTACGACAACCCTACTTTTTTTTACCGTACCGTTTCACGTTGTTTTGCCAAGAACTTAACACCAATTCTCAGAATCGCGCCAAGGGGGCACCGTACACTAGGAATTTACCGAAATGATTTCTGTTCACTAATTTTGTTGAAACATATGGTTAGAAAAATATCCCGGGACCTCTTGATGAATTTTCAGAATAGGTGATATTTGCTACATTAACATGTTCTTGGTGACTAAAACTGGGTTTTCCTTCTTTAAAGTTACCATAAAGGGTTACCAGATTCGGCCAGAAATCAGAAGGACCATGAAATACATTTGACAATTTAAACTTAAGTATATAGAGGCAATCTGCCAAGGTGTCTAAATCAATCTCGCCAAACAGGATTTCAGTTTGTTGCATAGTGTGTTTTACATGCACGTGCAAATTCATAATGTTTCATTTGGTTTAGAAGCTAAGTTTGCCTTTGTGACAATGAAATTTTGGTATTAGAAATTATAACTCTAAGCTTTTCATGCAAAAGTTGGCTATGAAAATTGATTTGGCAAAATACTTCAATATTCTACCTAGCTTATCGTTAAATATAGAGGGATCATAGCATGCTAGTCGGCAAGGGTAATTTTAATTTAACAATCCAATATAAAGTGCTACTGTGTGGTTAATATTTTAATTTATGTTTGGTGCATAATTTGTGTATGTTCATCAAGTTTTTTTATAGGTTATTCAAATTATTTCTTGAAATCATAATTTTTCTTTTATATAGTTGCTTACATAGTTAAAGTTTAAAAAATTTTGTTAAAGTTTCACTGCCTCTGATTTTTTCTTCTTGAACTTGATTCTGCTGGGTAATAATTCTGCATCAAATGAATTAATAAAAATATAATTTTTGAAGTCGATGTTTAGATTTTAACGATTTTTTGACTGTTTGTTGTACTTACCTCTGACATGAAAAAAAGTTGAGTTAAAATTGTTTTTTGATAGTTCATTATATAGTTCTGAATTTTTGAAAATTTGTACCATTTTGTCATCTTTAAACAGCTGCGACTCCAGAACTATTTGACATAGAGAGCTGAAATATATGTTTTGTTCAATATGGTGTTTAATAAAATATATAACATGATCAGGCTATTTAAAAAAAAATTTAAAAAACGTTGATAAATTAAAAAAAAATAAAAAATTTTGTTTAAAAAAAAAGGGGTCAGATTTACTGTACGGTCACCCTTGGCGCGATTTTTCCACAACTGGCGATCTGTCTCTGATTTTTTCTTCTTGAACTTGATTCTGCTGGGTAATAATTCCGCATCAAATGAATTAATAAAAAGATAATTTTTTTTTAATGGTAACGCCCCTCCGACTTGACAAGGAATTGCAACAACCCTATTGGAGAACAGTTATTTTCTTTAGAACTCGCTCATGCAAAAAGTCGCAAAACTGGCACTTTTGGCGAGATTTTGAAAAAGTCGCCAAGGGTGACCGTACAGTAAATTTTTACCAAAAAAAGTATTACATTTGACCTTGGAAGCAGAAACTCGGCGATGTGCGTCTTACGTCGATGATTTTTTCAAAGGTCGGCAGACAAATTTTGGCAGAAGTCTATCAAACAACTTTTTTTTGTCTGCACTAGTTTCTGTTGATTCATTTTAAGTTAGATAATTACTTTTCTCTCATTTAAGAATGTCAAGGGGATGAGGGAGAAGTCCCGGTACTAGAAAGTGTCAATCGCGATAAGTTAGACGTTTTTGAACAAATCTTCGTAGACGTTTCTTTGTTATCGATTCTCTTTTGTCAACTCCAAGGTACGTTTCAGTACCTGTTATTTGAGAAGATACATTACTAGAAAATAATTAACAAAACCTTCTTTGAGAAGGGGATTTGCTTTAAAGGAAAACGTCGTTTTATAGGGTCAGGTGGGGTAAAGTGGTCAGGTGGGGTAAAGTGGTCATACTCTAATAAATGTTGTAGTTTTTCCTCCCTATTTTTTATTTTTACCGTAAAGGTTTTACATATTTTTGTTTTAGTTTTCAGTGAAGATGAGCAATGTTTTTCACACAAATTTATAATTTTAGCAACACATTGAATGCCAATAAATAGCCATTTTATTTTTGTACGTTTCAGTACAATCTTTTGAATCTCTAATGAACTTCTCTCCTACATTTTGTTTAATCAAAATCTTAATATATTAGTTATACAGGAGGCTTCAAACATATCTCAAGAACACATTTCCATTGATAGGCAAGTTGTGTTTATTAAATTTTTTATTTTATAGTGTTTTTAGTAACATGGGGTAAAGTGGTCATATGACTAAGTTTAACGTATTCATGGTAACAATGAGTTTATTTAGGCCTAATATTTAATGATTGATTATTAAATATTAATTTAGAATAATAAAGCATATATTAATTTATCATAGTTTATAACATGAGATAAAGTAAACAGTATTAGGCTTAACTTTTACATTGCTTGGAATGACTTTATTAAGACCTAATATTCAGTGATTAAAATTTGGATAAACTTGTATAATAAAATAATTTTTATTGTCTTATTTTTTTCCCTTTTTTTACGTAATAAACATGCCGAGAAAATATGTTAGGGATTGCACCAAATTACTCTGATGCCAGTCTACAATTAGTTATGCTGGCAAGGCTAATTAGCTATCCTGGCAAGGCCAGTTAGCTATGCTGGTTAAAAAGGGCATATCCATTTATGCTGTAGCTCAGAAATTACCCGACTTTAAGAAGATGGGTCATTAACAAGTCCAGGCATAATGGTCCTAATGAGAATCATGGCTTCGAAGAAGAATCTTGCATCATTAAAAGCTTCAGATTCATTGCCCATGTTGGGCATTCATTCGATTGTTCTATTATATCAAATTTAATCCAAATGTATCTTAAATATCCTAATAGCAGAAAAAGTCAATTGGTTGATAAGACCATCAAGACCTATAATTACCACAGAATTTGTGAAAACTGTCAACAAACAAATTGACCAAACATAACAATGTCCGTACCGAAATTACAGAATTGCCCATTGACTTCACAGATCAACAAATAGATATTCATCAGAATTCAGAACCATCAACATCGGATATATGCAATTTAAGTTTTAAAAGTACAAAAGTGTCAAATATGGCTAATACAACAAGTGTATATCCACTGAAGGTCTTCAAGCTAATATTGACAACAATATCTCCACCAGTGTCAATTGTACATAGAATGGCTATACATAACTCTAAAGATGAAAACAGAAAAAACAGTTGCACTTTGTATACAAAAAACAAAAACAAAAAAAACCAAGGGATGCCAAAAAAAAAAGCTAAAAAAACAGAAAATTATCAAGTCTTTTGAGCCAATTTGTGCCACAGATATACAAATTTGACAAATCATATTTGTGGGATGTTAGTAAAATATTAAGGGATGAAATCAATTAAACAGTTTATTGAACAAGATTGAGATAGTAATTAATGGGACACTTCATTAAATATCTAGAAAAATCCTAAATTGGTGACTACTACACATTTTCAGAATATAACGACATTGAAACAACAGAGAGTCGGAAGTTATTAAAATATCTTTTAAAAAAAAACTTTTTACCATAGAGAACACTATAAATTTATAATTTAATAATAATATTATTTAAATTTAAATAATAGTTCACAAATATAGAAGTTGTGTAAAATATTTTTAAGTAATAAAATGGCACTGTTTACTTATAATTTCCTTTTTATGTTATATTTCTTCAATATGATCACTTTACCCCACCCATGGGGTAAAGTGGTCATAAAAACATGGCAAAAAAAAGATGTCTTTAAAAGGTGTTACTCTCAAAACATATTTTTAAAGTGTATTCTAATGTACTCTAGAACAATGTAATGTAAAATAAAATCCAAAACAATAATATTTTATAGAAAATTTCTCATATTTATATTCCTGCAAAGTTAAAAATGCCTGTTTTTATGACCACTTTCCCCCACCTGACCCTACACCTACCACGGCAGATTCCCAACTTTGGTTATAATTATTTTCTCTTTTGGATTTAGCGCTAAATTTTTTTCTTAAATAACCCATTTTTTTTCTCTTTACTCATTCTTATCTCATTTATTTGATAGTCAACGATAATCAATGATGCAAGTTTTTCAAAAATCGGCAATTTGACGCCACAATTACTCCGATTTTGGTAACTAAAAATACATTTCTTTTGCGTATTTATTAATTTTTATCTAGCTTTGACATGGGTTTTCTTAATATTTTATTGAGTTTGTTAGGAATTTTATAATTACAAGCTAACCACATTTGTCGATTTTATTTAAAAATTGGTGTTTTAGCCTCGTGACTTTTCCGATTTTCAAGACTGAAAACTTAACCAAGCCAGTTTTCTCGATTTGAAAAACATTTCTTTAGTTTTAAATTTATTTTATAATTTTTTTATACTATTGTGAACCAATTATACCAAGTTTGTCAAAAATTAGACTTCGCTAATTTCTCCATCTTTATAAATTGGTATATATGAACATTCCTGAGGATATTGTGTGAATTCTAGTATTTTAAAATAAACTTATAATACACATATTTGGTTTTTTTATGTCATGATCCTTTTACATGTAAAATGACAGTTTAAACATTAGTTTACATTTAATTAGTTTTACAGTTTTCATTAAATTTTGTTCACTATGCAATTTTTAATGAAAAGTAAGGCATGATTTATCAGACTTGGATGTTATGAAACTTATATAAATGTATAAAAGCATAATAAATTATAATTTAACTTGCTTTAAAAATTAATTTTTGCAATTTTCAGACTTGCATATTAAAGTACTAGCAGATAAAAATAAATGCTTTCTTTTTGCACCCTTTCTTTTTTTTATTTCCAGTATGAACTCTGCAATTTAATTAAGTTACCTTACTTTAAAGTTATAATTTCAATTTACCAAGGAAATTCGGAAAATGATCTTTATCTTGTTTCATTTATAAATTTTGTTTTTAAAAAATGAAATAAAATTTTAATTGGTATTCCTTTCTATAGAAAAATAATATAGAATCCCCTACTTCATTTGGAACTTTCCGCGCTGGCAACCCAACTCAGAGTTTAACTCGTGGTGGTAAGACAGTAGTACCTCTTAACTACCCCCAATGCATATCTAATTTCCTCTTAAAATCCGTTACTCCTTTACAATTAACAATATTCACTGGCAAGTTGTTCCATTTGTCTATTACCCTATTATAGAAATAGTGTTTTCTCCCTTCCCGATTAAAATGGGATTTGTTTAACTTAAACCCATGTCCTATCGTCCTATCACTCATATTAAAATCTAAACCCTCCACATCTCCTTGTTTGATAAATTTGAATAGTTGAATCAAATCTCCCCATAACCCTTCTCTCTTCCAAAGTATACATATTCAAATTTCTTAATCTACCTTCATAATTCATGCCTGAAAACCCTTGAACCATTTTAGTAGCCCTGTGCTGAATTTTCTCTAACAATTCAATGTTTTTAAGATATGGTACCAGAACTGTACAGCATACTCAAGATGTGGCTTTACCAAACCTCTGTACAATGGCAAGATAATATCCTTAGATTTTGATGAAACACTTTTTCTGTTGTACCCCAACATTCTATTAGCTTTTTTGCTAGCCACTGTACATTGATGACTCATTTACTAATACACCCATATCACTTACTATCTCTATTTTTGATTTCTGCACCCTGTAAAACATATGCAGCCTTACTACTTTTGATACCCATGTGCAACACTGGACATTTACTGATATTAAAAGACATACCCCATTTAACAGCCCTTTCTGATATTTTTGTTAAAGGGAACGTCCATTGTTACTCTTGTGACAGTCGTAGAAAATTTTCATAAAAACATACATTTTTTACAATACTAAACATATTTAGGATAAAATTCAAAATTACTATTTAAAAGTTCATGTCATTCCGCTTCATAAAACATATCTAATATGTAATTTAGTATATTTTAGTTTTCTAGGAAATAAATCAACATTTTGTTACTCTTGTGACCACTGGAAAAGGCAAAATACAAAAAGTGTTTTTAAGGTAGAATTCCTGTGAATTATATGAGAATACAAAACTCAAATTTACAAATATAATAGAGTAATTATATCTCTTAAAAAGGGAAAAACTTTTGAATCTCTTTGACAAAATCTGAATTAATGGCATTGTTTTAAGTAAAAGGCTAAGCGTTACTCTTGTGACGTTACTCTTGTGACATTTTGTCCACAATGGAATTTCTGCTTAAAAACCTCAAAAAATCATTAATATATGAGCTAATTCTCGATTTTTTTTTTTATATACAACAGTTTTAAACATTGATAGGAGTCTAAAATAGCTTAAAAGGGTATAGAATTATTATATTAAAAAATAGTTTGCTAAAAAAATATTTTACAAATATAAGAGCAACAAAATTAGCCACAATTTGGTTTCTTTTGTATCAAATAGCATGATCATAAGGTTCAAACTTTTGAATTCTTTTTACTTTTGTGTGTATTAAAGCACCTTATTTGATATTCATCATATACTGTTAGAATTAATGGACCACAACATAGTTTACATTCACCTACTGGTTATATTGCAATTTCTCGGCTCCTTTGCGTTCTGCTACTGAGCAGAATTGCTCTTCATCTTCATCATCGGTTTCACTTGCAGTTTTATTGCTGTTTGCTTTATAAAATATGAACTCTTTGTAGGAATTATCGTGTGTTATGGTCAATGGTAGATAGTGGCATTTTTGGTAGCTTCGACAAAGTGTGTTTTTGTGTGCCCTTCACTATACAATTTCACCAAGAGTAATACACAAATGAATTCTTTGGCTATGATTTCTTCATTTGGTACATAAAGTATGTTTACCTTTGTTGCACCATGAACAAGTTCTGCAAAATCAGCAGCTTTTTGTATAATTGCTTTTTACCATGCACTTCATTTCATGGACATCACTTAAAAAAAGAAAAACAGCACCGATTCCATCTACAGCACTCGTATCATAAGCTGTTGAAAATAAAAGTCCATGAAAACTGTTAATATTTAAGTTTGATTTAAGTGCTGATATGTTTACAACATTATATTTTTGTTTAAATTAGCCTGTGCAACCATCAGAAAAAACTGGATACACTTTTGACCGATGTATTTTCTTGGAGATGCTGCATTAAAATATTGTGCAAACACATTTACAGAAAATCTGTCTTGTATTATATAATAGTCGTTCTATGATATCTTTTCAAAATGCCCATTCTAAATGTCTACCAACATTCAAGTAAGGTATCAAAGCACCAGCGACATAACAAAATTGAAACAACAAATTTCCCAACTTAACGATTCGAAATTCCCAACTCAACAGTGCTGAAAATTCCCAGTTCCAACTTATCATCTTTTTTTATTTACATTTTAGGTAATATTAAACAGTTCTCTCACAAGCATTGATTTGTTGCACCCATATTCCAATGCAGTATCCGTTCTAAGGTCTAATTCAAATGTAATGATACAAGTTAGGCCATTAATAATCTGCCCTAGCCTTCATTTGTTAATAATATTAATTTTCTTCAGGCATAAATTTTCTCAAATTGAGGATTTTTAGAAGTAGAAATTCCCAACTTTCAGGGTTTCCAGATTATAGTGGGGCCGTGCTCCCCTCGGTGCAACGGGCCTGCAGAGCACTCTAAATCAATAAATCTTTAGGAATGGAGAAAATAAATCTGCAACTCTCCTATGAATTACTTTGAAAGTTTTTATGAAAACCACAAATACACACATTCAGAGGACCTGCTGTCATAATTGTTCTGTAATTTTAAAGTAAATAAAAAATTAAGATCATTCATTTTAAAAACATGAATGAATGCAATTTAATTTGTTTTAAATTAATTATGTAATTAATTATGGAAAAACTACTCAAGAACTTATTCTTAAAAAGGGCAAAGGCAAATAAACTTAAAATGTTGTTTTTGTTTTGGTCTGAAGACAACCTATTTGATTTACTTGCCAGAAATGTTATGCGTTACTCTTGTGACACAGTCATTTGTTACTCTTGTGACAACACAACAGAGGATGTTCTATGCATGACACACACAAAATAAATGGTGTAAAATATGTCTTATTCCACCAAATCAGAGATTAAAAGGTTTAAAGTAAAAATGTTAAGTAGTTTTTACAAATTTGAAACTTTTATATGTTTTTTGTTACTCTTGTGACAATTAAACATCACTATTAAATACAGTTAAAATTTTATTCAAAAGCTAATTTAAAATATTTCAACTATATATATATAGGATAAATATGTAACTGGATTATGAATTTGTATATATAATGATTTCAATTAATGAACAAAATTAAGAAAATAATATACTATAATCGAAGTGACATTTTTGGCCCCAATAAAAGTGAAGAAATAAGTCAACTTTCAGAACAATTTCACTGCAGACTATTATTCTTATGAAATAATACCTTACAAATTCATATCCAGCAACTTTCTAGGATTAAATTGATATACCACATTTACAAATTGGTTAAAATTTTAATTTCAGTAAAAAGTTTAATTTTTGGTGGACGTTCCCTAAATCACCTTGTAATTTGCTTTATTTGTTCCTCAGAATTCACAGTCCCCATATTTTTTAAATCATCTGCAAAGATGCTGTCCTTGCTCCCAATCTCTCAACTAATGTCCTCAATAAAAATAATAAATAAAAGTAGACCCAAGACAGAATCCTGTGGCACTCCACTTATAACTTCTGCCCACTGAGAGTAATTACCTTAAATTTGTACTCCCTGACTCCTACCAATTAACCAGTTCCTTATCCATTGTAAAATTTCACCCCCAATCCCTAACCTTTCTAACTTGAACAGCAATGCCTTGTGGGGAACTTTATCAAATGCCTTCTGGAAATCAATGTATACTAACATCTACACTGTTCCTTTTATCTAATTCTTCAGTAACCCTATCGTAGAATATTAAAAGATTCGTTGTACAAGATCTTCCTTTCCTAAATCCATACTGATTATATGACAGCAAGCTCTCTGATTCCAAAAATTATATGATGCTGTTTTTTATTAATGTTTCAAAAATCTTACATAACACTGATGTTAAACTAACCGGTCTGTAATTACCAGGTTCACATTTTGTCCCTTTTTTAAAAAGCGGATTGACATTTGCTATCTTCCAGTCTGTTGGTACATTACCCGAATTATACGTCGTTTTGAAAATTGTTAGTACAACATCTCCTAGTTCTTCCGCACATTCCACTAGTACTTTCCGATTAATTTCATCTGGCCCTGGTGCTTTAAAAGGTTTAATACTTCTTAAATGATAAACTACTTCTTCTCTAGTAAAATTGCGTTCTTTAATAACCGGACGCATATTATCCTCTATTTGCATGAAACCAGATTTGAAGTGCTTATTAAAAACACCCATGCAAATTCATTTAAAATATTAGCCATTCCTACATCATCTTGAATTAAGTTGCCTTGATAATCTTCGAGTGGACCCAGATGATTATATCCTTTATTGTTTCCACTGGCGTAAGGGTCATTCCATGTCAAATCGACACAAGAAAATGCAATTTTTTCCCTCACCATCTCCGATTTTTATGAAATTTGGTAAACTTGTTATACCTACTAAGACTGTAAAAAATGCAAAATTTTAACCTCCTAGGCCTATTAGTTTTTTAGTTATTTGCATTTCAAAATGGATAAAAACGTACAATCTGCCTTTGATGGCTGCATTTAAATTACCATAACTCCTGTTCTAATTAACATATAGAAATAATATTGGTATCGTTTTAAAGCTTTTTAAATGACTTTTCAAATGATGTGAAACACATAAAAGTTTGGTGAAAAACATTTCAAGGTCATATTATTTGACCTTTGACCTTGAATTAAAAAAAACCGAATTTATAATTTTTCACTATATTTTTTCCCTGAATATTATAACATTTGAACTACATGTATACCAATTTTCAGAGTGGGATTACAATGGGATCACACACAAAAAAAAATTAGAAACAAAAATATGCAATATATTGAGATCGTTCCATGTCATGAGTTGTCAAATCGACACAAGAAAATGCATTTTTTTCCCGCGCCATCTCCGATTTTTATTAAATTTGGCAAACTTGTTATACCTACCTAAAAATGTAAAAAATGCAAAATTTTAACCTCCTAGGTTAGTTTTTTAGTTATTTGCATTTCAAAATGGCCGATTTTTGAAAAAAAAATTTAGTGTGTGATCTTATTGTCATCCCACTCTGAAAATTGGTATACATGTAGTTCAGATGTTGTAGTATTCAGGGAAAAAATATAGTAAAAATTGAGAAATTCGTTTTTTGGAAAATCAAGGTCAAATAATATGACCTTGAAATATTTTTCACCAAACTTTTATGTGTTTCACATCATATTAAAAGTCATTTAAAGAGCTTTAAAACGATACCAATATTATTTCTATATGTTAATTAGAACAGGAGTTATGGTAATTTAAATGCAGCCATTGGAGGCAGATTGTACATTTTTAGCCATTTTGAAATGCAAACAACTAAAAAACTAATAGGCCTAGGAGATTAAAATTTTGTATTTATTACATTCTTAATAGGTATAACAAGTTCACCGAATTTAATAAAAATCGGAGATGGTGAAGAAAATGACTGTGTGATTTGACATGGAATGACCACCCGTAAGCAAACAATCCCTTTGGATTATTGTTGATATCCCTAGCAAGTTTTCCCTCCAATGCCAATTTCTGTTTTCTACTGATATACTTAAACTCCCTTCTAGCTTTTTTTATACTCCTTACCATCAGTGTCCCTACCTGTTTCTTTAAATATTTTATATGTCTTTTGTTTTAACTGAAAGAGCTCGTTTTGTTTCCTTTGTAAACCGCATAAGAGAAAGCTTTCGAACTACCTCTTTCTGCCTAAACGAAATATGCTTATTTACAGCTATATTTAATTTATCTTTACATTCCTTCCATTGATGTACTATATGAGAATGTAGCTATGCACCCTACACACAACCACGTCTGTGGATTGTTCAAACTCTAAGATATTCCAAGATAGCTAGTGGCTTGTTCCGAATGTCTGCAGCATATCTTACTAGTACTATCTATTTTGTGACCCACCGTGTCTAAAACGTAATTTTTGGGTTTTAATTGAGAAAGTTACAAAAAAAATCTGAGTTGTTTTATTTATCCGGATATCCGGCACATTGCTTTCGGATATCGGATAATTACTGGATAGTTAAAAATCAGCTGGATACCGGATATCCGTTTCATCCCTAAAATATTTCCATTTTTTTGTGAAACCTAACTTGAGAAATATATATTTTTGAGTACGGTAACGGACATACTAATTTCGGACACGAGTTACACAAGCATGCTAATTAAGGCACAATTCCTCTGAATTGATAAATCTGTTTGACATATATATTTTTTTCAATGATTTGAATTAACTAAGTTAGACAAACAATCACAACATTTCAAGAAAAAGAATTTTATGACGATTAAAAAAATAATTTTTTTATCGGTAATGAACATACCAGCAATGGTAACGGACATATCTTTTCCAAATTTTTAATTAATTTCTGTTCTTTTCACCATTTTGTAAAGAATATCAATAAAACACAAAAGTTCATTTGAGACAAATCTTTTTTAAACGTTAGAAGCATTAATTTACCGAGATAGACATTAGTATAGTACATGTAAAATAAGTATTTCATTGAGAAATGGTGTGCATTCATAATATTTTTGGGAATGACAAGTTTTGGCACGAGAAATGAAGATTCAATGAGTCATACACATAGTTGTGCAGATTATTTCCCAGAGTTTAAAAAAAATAATTAGTAGTTTTATATTTTGTAATGGACTATGTGATGAACTGATAAAAATATAAGTTTATTTCAATCAAATGATAATATAAGTACTTTTTTAAACTGGTTTTATCAGGAAAAAGTTCCCTTTATGAAAATGCATGGTTTTCAGTAACAGACATAATTTTTATCATCATAAAATAATTTTTCTTGAAATGTTGTGATTGATTTTCTAACTTAGTACATACAAATCATTGAAAAAAAAATATGTATTTGTCAAAGAGATTTATCAATTCATAGGAATTGAGCCTCTATTAGCATGCTTGTGAAACTTGTTTTGTTGAAACGGAAACAAAATTTGTACATCCGTTACCATACTTAAAAATGTATATTTCTCAAGTTAGTTTTCACATGAGAATGACCATTTTTATCACTGTGAAAGTTAATTTTGTGCTCTTTTTAAAATATACCAAAAAATTTACCTCCTACTAGAAGAATTTTTTTAATTTTTTTTTATTATTCTTGCAAAAGGTCTGTTACTTTAATTTTGTCCCATTTTTAAAAATAATTAGTATTTTCTATTTATAATAAAATTTGTGATGAACTGATAAAAATACAAGTTAAATTAAATCAGAAGATAATATAAACACTATGAGTTTTATCAAGAAAAAATAGACTTTATGAAGCAGGTTTTCGATAACGGACATACCTGCATGTCCGTTACCAATGATTTACCCTATTATTTTTTTTATGTAAAATTTCTTTTTAAATATAATGTTACTTAAGCCGAACATAAAGTAAACCTAACGTTTTAAGTTTGTCAGTTCAAAAATAAAGTTGCAGCATCAATATAAGTGAAAAATAGTAACGGACATACTAATAAAAGCCATAAAAAATCACTAGCATTAATTATTATGCAATCAAAACATGCTAAAAGAAGAAAATAGTTTAATATTATCCCTTTTAAGTCTAGTCTATCTTTGAAATGCGCTGCCTGTTTCTAACTTGCTGATATGTGTGTAAACATGAATCTGTGAACCAAAAACTACTTAAATTATATAGAGATGAAACGGATATCCGGTAAATATCCGGTATTCGGCCTATCCGGCTGCTTTTTAACTATCCGATATCCGGAAGTAAAGTGCCGGATATCCGATTTTCCATGCCGGATATCCGGATGAATAAAACATCGAAGATTTTATTTTGTGGCAATCAATTTTCTTTGTTCTTGCTTTAAGTATTTTCCTGAAAATTCTACCAATGTATTCACAGTATGCAGATTCCAATAGAGACTTTAAAAAACTCACTTTTTTCAAATTTTTAACTTTAAAATAATATTTTTAACGAATCGTTATAGAGGAGGGTCATCACATCTCACAACTAATATCAAGTTAAATTAAAACATAAATTTCTCAAAAATTTAAGCAAACTTGAGTTTTCATGTTTGGAATGAAAGGGCATATGGTAAAATTATAATTATTCTGAAATTAAGTGTAAAATGTACAAAACATACGACTATTGCTAGCAGCACCCTAGACTAACCCTTTGAAAATAAAAAAGTTTTTTGAATGTTTATTCAATTTTGGTATCACTTTAAAGATAAGGAATTGGGAAATATTACAGAATAAAAAAATATTTTTTAATTTTTGACCGATTTCCGTTTTTTCTAGTGTGTATGAGAAGTTATTTTCATAAAAAATAAACTGCCGGATATCCGGCAAAATCCAGTTCGGATATCCGATATCCGGTTTGTAATGTGCGTCGGATATCCGATATCCGGCAAAACCACTATCCGGTTCATCCCTAAAATTATATATAAGTGTTCACTCTATGCATTTTTTGAATAGCGACCCGCCCCTTTTTCATCTTGATAGTGACCACCCACTTTTCAAAATATTCCGCCCTCTGTTGGAAAATGCTGCCCCTCTTGCCCTTTTCAGTCAAGCACAAGCGTCCTTGCTTCCCAAGCTGTCTTTAAAAAAAGGCATCGATTTTTTGTGTGTGCGTGTAAACTGGAATTAAGTGAATTATGACAGTAGAAAAACTACCTTTTTAACTGTGCGTGTTGTGCAATAGCGATGATTCCGCTTTAATTTTCAGCACGGGGCATTCCATGAATCCTATTGATTGCCTATGCTCTCGTATGAAATGCTGAGTTTTTTTCTGTTTTTTTTTAAAAGAGAATATGGTTTGGGGCAAGGTTACAAGATTAGGCATTTTATTACCAAATTTTGGATTTAAGTAGCCTTTTAATCAGTTTTGTAAGGGGTCTGATTAGGGCAACGTACAGATTTGGTTTTTTAGGAAAAAATTAATTTACAAATGTTAAATTTTTTATTTTAAGTAGTATATTTATAAAGATACACTAATTTTGTATTGGTACTTCCTTCGAGATAGACCCTAAACTGTCAACAATAGCAGGCATAACAGGGTTAAAATTTTATCTTGGTTTTTGAAAGAGTGCCGAGATCGTAATTAGAGAGAAGGTGCGAGTGCATTTTCAAAGTCTTGGGAAGAACAAGGTTTTCGTAATCAGGTGATTGCACGTTCAACCCTAGTTCCCTTCTATCCTCAATTCTTTTAAAACCGAAATTGGTTTCTATTCTCTGATTTAGTCCTTTTTTATGTAATAATTTTATGACAAAAATATTTTGTATCTGTGACACCTATTGATTGGCAAAACAAATGCTTGTGCCGAGTTCGTAGTTAGAATAATTAAAATTAGAATTGCATTAATGTTACATGCCATTCAATTTAACAAAGTAAAACTATTATTCAGTTCACACCAAATCATAAATATATTTGAAAACGTTAAGATCATATAATCAAACTAAATTTTACAATATATCCACGAAAGGAAAAAAGCCCAGAAGAAAGAGAACAAATAAATCAAAGGCGCGTAATTCGTATTTAGCTCGCCAAATTCAATGGTTACTGGACTCGGAGCTTTTTATTCGTTCAAGCTGGAATTACGTAGGCAGTTAATAAAATACGAAAGTGTATGTAAATGTGAAACTAAAAACATTTTATTTAAAGGATTATATGAAGAATTTTCAAATTACATTAAAAGTTTTGTTTATTATACTACCATTTGAGCGTAATTAATATATTGTTTTGGAACTATATTTCTCTGCGGAAGGATCAACTCCTACAGCATAATTGTATATGCCCATGTTATTTTGTCCCCGACTATAGAAGTGTGGGTTATGAAAAAAAAAAGCTACTTTGAACAAATCTTCATTAATAAAATACTTACTTTAAGTAACATGATAAAAATAATTAAAAACATATTTATGGTAAATATCAAATTTACTTTTAATAATGGTTTTAAATTCGACGAAATTAACCTCCCAGTATGTGAAAACCTTTTATTTGAAGTGTTTAGATAACTATCTACACTTTTGTTGAAAACTCTTTTTCTGTTGTTTTATTGTACAATCTCGTTACTCATCTAAGTATCTGCTTGAAATTAAACATGCTTACGTAATCGGAGAAATAATTCAGTATTTAGTTATAACCAGTGCTCGACTTCCAGAAATAGAGGTTCAGGAATGGTAACCTTCTGTGGTGTGTGGGAGTGTAATGCATCAGCCATCAAACCCATGTCTGGAATCGTAATTTTTTTTCTTAAAGAGAGGTACCGGAACACTGTTTTGGTACATTCCGCCTCAGATCCAGCCCTGGTTGTAACTATCCAATACAAGTTAATATCGAAAATAATTTCATACGAGGAGACCCTGCCCCCTGCTCCGCTAACGCTCCCCCAACCCCCGGAGGATTGCTACACAATCCTCATAGGTTTGCTCCGCAAACCACTTCTCGCTTCGCTCGCTAAAAGGTAGGGCACAATAACAATGTGTCCTAGTAACAATACTTTTTTTTTTTAATTATATTATCAAAAACTTTAAACGTTGAAACTGTAAATTTAATTATAATTCATTTTGGCATCAATACATTTTTTCGCCATGTAAATCAATATAAAATCATTTAATTTAATTTCCTTTAAACTTCAAATGGAACCACTGGCAAGCCATTATTTATTATTTTATTTCTACCATTATCTATTATTTTCACATCTTTCCTGCGATTTAGTTTAATTTATAACATTATTGGTAGTTTGTTTTGGCATAATTGACGTTAAGCTTACCATACTCTTGCCTACCAGAAGTGTGTATGTTACTAAGTTGATACGTCATAAAAATGAAGTTCATAGAAATCTAGTTTTTAAAATTGCCAACAGATGGCGCCACCTCAATGCTCCGCACATATCAAGTTTAGAAAAGCGTTTTTCAAAACTTCTATTTTTAATGTAATAGGGTTTATATTAGGGATGAACCGGATAGTGGTTTTGCCGGATATCGGATATCCGTCAGTTTCTTTTTTATGAAAATATCTTCTCATACACACTAGAAAAAACGGAAATCGGTCAAAAATTACAAAATATTTTTTTATTCTATAATATTCCCCAATTCCTTACCTTTAAGGTGATACCAAGATTGAATAAACATTCAAAAAACTTTTTTTATTTATAAAGGGTTATTCTAGGGTGCTGCTAGCAATGGACGTATGTTTTGTACACTTTCACTTAATTTCTAAATAATTGTATTTTTACCCTATGCCCTTTCATTCCAAACATGAAAACTCAAGTTTGCTTAAACTTTAGTGAAATTTATTTTTATTTCAACTTTATACTAGTTGTGAAATGTTATGACCCTCCACCATAACAATTCTTAAAAAAAAAAAAAAATTAATAGAATTTTAAAGTTAAAAACGAAAAAAATTCAAGGGAGAATCTGCACACTGTTAATACAATAGTAGAATTTTCAGGAAAATACTTAAAGCAAAGATAATTGACCGCCACAAAAAAAAATCTTAGATGTTTTATACATCCGGATATCCGGCACTTTACTTCCGGATATCGGATAGTTACCAGATAGTTAAAAATCAGCTGGATAGGTCGGATACCGGATATCCGTTTCATCCCTAGTTTATATTCCTCCTAATTTAAGCTGACATCAACAAAATAATTATTTACTGATGAATTGAAGGGTCTAATCGTCAAAATAGCTTACATAATGGCAAAATAAAAATGCATACGCAACAGAATTTCGTAAACAAACTAACTGTTGCCACTCCGCATACAGAAAAACAGCGTTTTTCAATCACCGCAAAAAAAAGAGAAATATATATAAAGATTGAATTAGCCGTTAAGATTGAATTAGCCGTTGAAAAACAGCGTTTTTCAATCACTGCGTAAGAGAAATATATATAAAGATTGAATTAGGCAGGTGCAAGGTTATTTCGAATAAATCTTTCAATAAAGAAGAAAAATTATTTGAAGTAACGAGGTAAACAAATTTTAACACATTTGTAGTATATGTCAAATTTATATTTAAAAATGGTTTTAAATTTGGTTAACATGACATTTTTATCTTTTCCGTTCTATGGTAAAACCTTTTATTTATCTTCAATCTCCCTCTGCTTGAAACTAAACTTACTTACATAATTCGAGAAATAGTTCAATTTTAAATTATTACTAACTAATACGATGTATTATAAAAAATTATTTCATATTGAATTAGGTAGGTGCAGGGATTGACCTCGCACAATTTTTCTACCCCTGTGACATTCGTTATATGAAAACATCAATTTGAATGATTGCCTACTGTTTTAAATTGAAAAATAAATACATAAAACTTCAGCATTGTATTCACAAGAAAAGGTAATACAGGGTTATTATAAGCATTACATTAAGCATTACATTACATAAGCTACATTACATGTTACATTAAGCATACGTTACATAAGCTGGAAATCAGTGAATTATCATAGAATTTTTAATTCTGGAAATGTAGGGAATTTTTAAAAAAAATCAGGGAAATTTTGAATCATTAAAAGGGCAATTATCGTCTATTATTCCCATTATTCTGGGTAGTTTAGTTGTCAATATTTCCTTTTAGTTCTGAAAAAGATTTTTAAAATAAAAAGCAAGGTTATGTGCATTTTCATATTTTTATTTTTGAAAAAATGTGAACCACTGCTGGAGGGGGACGCAAAAGCAAAGTGTGTTGAACTTTAGATTGTAAGTAACATGTGAGGGGCTAATGAATATGCGATTTATTGAAGATTGGAATAGGAAATATGAAGCATATAAAACATTTAAAAATAAATAATTGGGAAAAACTTTTTTTTGCATATCTTCTTCTAGGGAACATGTTTAATTATTATTATGCCTGTCACAATTGTGTAATTTGTTTTGTATCCATAAATTATTCTTTTATCTAAAAATAAGTATTGCTTATAATTCTTCATTTATAATGCAAAAATACAAAATCAAATACAAAAACAAACCGAAAAACAAATCCGAATTTTAAAACACTTAATTTTTTCACAATTTCTAACATGTGTATTCAAAACTAGAAAACTTGAAATTTGTCTCTGTTTCTTATTTAATACTATTAGAAATAGGTCTATTTATGTACAATTGGTAAAATAAAACTTGCCGAATAACGATGACGTAGAACAAAGTTGTTTTCTAAATGTATTTAAAATTATTTTTTACCTTTATAAATAACATTAATTTAAAAAAACCTCATTCAATTCCGCTGGAATATAAATACTTAACAAATCAATCAAAATTGTTTCTAATCAAACATATTTTGTTTTGAAAATTCCATGTGTTATTTGTAGAAATACGTATACCTATGGCCAACATATATGAGGAGATTAACTGTAGTGGAGTAAATAATAAATTTTACATTGAATAAAAAAGCCTTCATGGTTTTCCAAACGAAATCTTTTATTTATTTCTTGCTTTTGTGTATTCCACATATGATGTCATGTTCATAAGGACAGTAAAATGTCACAGGATTAAATTTGTTCAAGCTTTGATTTTTTTTAATGCCAACTAATTTTGTTCAAGTTATATATATATTAAACACTTATAGTATTTAGTAGACAAAAAAGTCACATAATTAGAATGTGTTTTTTGTTTATTTAAAAACGCAAACGATTTTTTAAAGTTTACTGACGTTTCCTTGGGCTAAGGACGGAGGTTCTGGATCTATCCCGGAAAAAAGAGACCCCAGAATACTGCCTCGTAATTTTGAACCATGGTTATATGACAAAGATCCCACCTGAGCTTCTACCTTACATAACCTTAATAGGCGAAGATCACAACGAATTTTCCTTCTAATAATTTTCGGCGTGCAATGGGCCTCCAGATCAGCAGGGTGTCCACAAACAGGGGAAACTGGGATATCAGGGAACTTGACCACTCTGGAAATATCAGGGAATTTGGTTTTTTTTTTTGAAAAAATCAGAGAATTGGTCAAAAAAAATAATTTTTTACTTGATTTCAGTCTGTGAAACATCGTTGATTGATTGAAAATATTCAAATACTTTTTAAATGCAATCAAAAAGGGGGAAATTGCGTATTGGACTTTTAAAAAGTGTGTAAAAGTGAAAATTTTCTTTCAAGGTCGTAGAAACCGCACCAAAATGCTGATGTTTCTAAAATTTGACAAACCAATTGGCTATCTATAACTAGGTACTTGCTCACCCATTTAATTTATTTTAAAAATAGATCTTTCAAATGTTTAAAACTTGCTAAGTTCCTAGTGAAATTCCAATTTCTTTTGAACATCCCTAAAATGATTTTTTTTCTGTTAAACTTGGCGAAACTGTTGTTGTCTCTATTATTTTGTGGGTACATTTTAGATCTTAGGAAATATATTTTGTGTACTAAGCTGTATATCTTAAGATACTGAATTAGATTGAATAAATTAGTTTTATTATTAGGGATGTGGATTCATTGGGTTTCTACTATTTGAGTGTATTGGATTTTTTTTTTAATTTTGAGGTTACTTTAGTAGTTATCTTAAAGTACAATTACTAATAATCTAAGAGATATATTTCACTTACTTGGACTTTTATGATTTTTAAGTAGCATTTTGAATTATTGATATTTGGTAAAGGCTCTGGAATTCAGAATTTGGGGTACATTAAATTTTTATGCATTGATTATTGATTTTTGGATGTTAAACTTTGGTTGCACTTTTTTGGGAGTTAGAAAATCAAGCAAAATAGTTAGTAAACTTATATATTAAAAATAAATATATTTTTGCGAAATAACAAGATAATGTCAAAGCATATCTTGCATAATAATAAGGAATAATAATACATTTTTAAAATATTGCTGTAAAAAAAAATACGGCTTGCAGGAAAATTCAAAATGCTTTCCCTGTGGACACCTTGAATTGCTACACTCATGCTAAGAATTGAGTAGAACTCATTCCTCTGGGTACGTGTCCAATATGTTAACGGGTGGCCATCCCGATGCCTTTTCAACAATGGGGTTCCCTTTTATTTCCAATAGTGCCCTGTCCCTTTTTATTTCTAGAGTTAACACTGGTATTTAACAGGGTTCCCACGCATCTGGAAAACAGGGAAAACCTGGAATTGTCAGGGAAAATGACCTAAAAAGTCAGGGAATTGTCAGGGAAAATGAATTTTTTTTCAAGTTTTCTGGAAAAGTCAGGATTTTTTTTTTTTTTAGATGAAGATCCTTTACTAAATTCCTTTCCTCACTATCGATGAAATGTTATTTTCGTTACAAAAATATAAATTTGTAAAAATAATAATTTCTCTGTTTTTTAATACTTTGATAAGTTAGCACTTCCTTTTTACGGTTCTCAACATTTCTCTTTAAAAAAAATAGTAATTTTTCCTATTTTTGCTTCTGGAATTTTTTTAACACCTTCTGGAAAACCTGGAAAAGTCAGGGAATTATAATCTGAATTTTGAGTGGAAAACTTGATTTAATCTATTACTACTCGTACACGATGAATAATTTGCAATGGAAAAAATGACATTGAACTTTTAGTCTGCTTATTTCACAAAATTAAATGACATTTTTCATAGATGACACTTATTTCAATCGAATTTTTAGTTGAAAAATTAGTAATAAGCCAATTCTTTTGAGAGTCGTTAGAGCAGATTTCGAGTTCATACAAACAAAGAATGTCATAAATAAAAAGTTTCTTTTAGTTTTTTCCCTTTAATTTTAGAAGAAATTAAATATACATTGGGGAATCGTTGGAAGATACGAAATTAGACCAACCTTGTTGGGTCTCAAGCTGGTTGTGGGTTGTCAAGATTTGTATTTGTTCAAGTAGAAAACTTTTTCACTCAAATACATATTTTTTCTCATGTATAATGCATTCGTATAAGCAAGACGCCTTTTTTCAACCCTACTCAATGTTTGATAAAGCGCTGCAAAGTGCAGGTAAGCGTCTCCTAGGTGCTAAATCTGCCTTTAAGGGATTGTCAAAAATCCAAATTCAATTAACTGGAGTAACATTGTTTTTTGGTTAAAATTTGCAAATCGAGGAAAACCAAAAAACATTTCAATTAGTTCTACATACTTCTACAAACCTTCAGATTTTCAAGTTTTGAAATAAACAGGATATTTTTGGAATAATTATTATTATTACTATATTATGGATAAATATATTCTTATTTTATAAAGTTCATGCTTATATAATTTAGTATATTTTTTGACATGTTCAGTTTTGCATGCACTCTCCTCACTTAGTTACTTACGGCAAAAGCACTGCTTTGTAGCGTTTGTCTAGCCTTTCCAGATGGCTCTTTGAACGGTCCAGGCATTTTAATGAAGACAGTTTGCATTTGATATCATTAATGTTATTTAACTAATAGAAAGGAAAATGTTATTAAACTCTAGAAATAAAAAGGGACAGGGCGCTATTTTCAGGAAAGGGCACTTAAAAAAGAAGTTTAAGATGGGTGTGTCCAAATTAACATATTTGGATGCCCTTTGCCAACCAACAGGACACCCTTTGCTTGAAGTTATTGCATATTCATCGCGAATGCACAACACGCATAGCTAAAATGAAGTTTTTTTCTGCTGTCATAATTAACTTAATTACGATTTATACTTAAAATTGATGTATTTAAAAAAAAATACAGTTAGGGGAACAAGGACGCTTGTGTCTCTCTGAACCAAATATAGATTACTAAAATTTCATTCGCCTTTACTCACAGTGACATGTGTGGTTAGCAAATCTTGAAGTGCTGTCCACACTTCGTGTAGATCCAAACATACACCCACACTCATTGAACTGCACTACCAGATTAACGTAACAGGTGGATGGGTAATACGTGACTGCAAGTCAAGGATAATGAAGACTATATATATATATATGCTGTGCTTGTTCTCGCGCTGTCTGACGGAAGGCGGGGAAAGCACATTTTTGACGTCATAGTGACACCTACCTCGGGCTGTCTGTAGGCGTATTTAATGCTCTCGTTTGTGAGGTGCTGCCATCAATTCGTTTTTTTGTGAACTATTTAAAAGTGATATTCATTAATTTTATGTAGAATTTGCTAAATTTTAAGAGTTTAAATTATAATTTAAGGATTGTATTTAGTATGTAAAAATTGCAAAAGAGTTGCTTAATAAATTAAGCATATTAAAATAATATTAGCTGCCGGAACCATCCGGCCAATGCATTTGTATTGGACATATTAAATGAGTTACAATTTCAATCAAGTAAAATACGGGGACATAACAAAACAAGGACGGATTGGTAGTGAATCTACCTGAACAATTATTTACAGATATTTACATTATTTTGCTAATTAAACATTAAATCACCAGTTGTTACCCAACCGGGGATCAAACCTAAGTAGCAATGCTTGAAACACACAGCCAATAAGAATGATCAAAAACCGATAGTAAGACGAAGCAAAAAAGACGTCAAAAATGTGCTCTCCTTGCGCACTTTCAAAAAGCGAAAAACGAGCGCACCTTCTATATATAGCATGGTTCGCACGGTCCTTAAAAGTCCTTAAGAACTACTTAATTTAGGTGGGCCCTTAATTAAGGGCCCTTAAAGTCCTTAATTTTCAACTAAGGTCCTTATTTTTTGTCCCTAATGATTTTCTTTAATAATTCACAAGGTGGTACTTTTGTGAGTCTTAACTCGAAATTCCAGGGATTTAAAATTTTCGGTACGCGGGTGCATTAAAAATATCGGAATGTAGAATTCCGGATTTTACTTTGACCGTTATGCAGAAGTGTAAATCGGCAAGAAGAGAAAGTCATGAATAGATGGATTCAGCATCAGAAAATTGAACTTTTGATCTTTTTTGTCCGATTTTCAATGGTATTTCATCATATGGACACTTCATTGTTAGAAATCTC
Organism: Troglohyphantes excavatus; assembly: GCA_963932185.1. NCBI lineage: Eukaryota > Metazoa > Arthropoda > Arachnida > Araneae > Linyphiidae > Troglohyphantes > Troglohyphantes excavatus. Next base: position 54,273,707 of record OZ010670.1, read on the forward strand.
AGTTCTTTTGTTGCTTTGTGAAAAATCGATATTCATTCTAGAAAAACGGAAAATTTCACAAGAATATAGCATTTTCAACATTTAGAAATATTTGCGATCCTCGGCAAATGGGCAATATCACTCGAAAGTTGAGATGGTTATAACTCTATTTCAGTTGGTGAATGCAACTTCTAAATGGCGCACTTTTGAGAATTTTTTCATTCATAAAAATCTCGAAATTGTAGAAATTCACGAAACGCGATCTGCTGCGATCTCTGTTGAAAGACTTACAATCCTTTTGCAGCTGATAAATAAATGCTTATGTTTCACTACAACCTATTTTATCAAGATTTAATTTGCGCTACTTAACAAAATTGCATTAAATTTTTCGAAAATATAATTTATTTTACGAAATTGAAGTTTAGAATATTTGAGTATTGAGTTATTTTGATTATTAAAAATGTATTTTTAAAAAAAAAAGCTTTTTTCTTTGACTGGCATTAAAATATTCTAATGTGTTTCTATTTTGTTTAAATGTTTATAAATTATTACATTTAGTTTATTTTTATTTGACCTCATTTAAAAAAAATACCTTTTTTTTTTTTTTTTTTTTTTTTTTACAGTTTTTCAAATTTCTTTTTACACTTGTTTTTAAGGGAATAACTTGGTGGGAGTATATTGGATGTTGAGTGGTGTGTAGATTTTGATCTTTTAGAAAATTAGTGTTTTCAACTCAATGCACATTTCACTTTTATTTCTCATTACTCTTGACTTGGAGATTCCTTTGGACTCATTGGATTTTTTTTTTCAGGGTACATTGCAATTGTGATCTATGACACATTAAACTTTCACTTTTAGTAATTCACACTGGATTTACAAATGAGGGCTATACTCTTGGGGTACATTGGTATTCTACTGTTCAATGCACTTGAAAAAAATTTGCCTTTATATATTGAAAATACATTTTTAGAATGCATTGTTTTCGGATTTTAGGGCACATTAGCCTTTTTAATTTTATTTTTTCAATAGATATTTGAATTAAAAATAGATAATAATTGTAAATTAAAATATATATTTGGGGTTAATTTTTTCCTATGGAGATGCATTTCATTTTTATGCTGATTGAATTTGATTTTTGGGGTGTATTTAAATATTATACTAGAAGTAGATTAGATTTTGAAATTAAAGGTACTTTTGAATCAATGATCTTAAGATTCATTATTAGGGTACATTGGACTTAAATTTTAATGTGAGGACAAAGTAAAAAAAATCATTTTTGGCTGCATTGAAATCTCAGTGTACTGAAAATAGATTGATTGCATTTTAAGGACATTATACTTTTGGAAACGCAATGTAATTTTTATCTTAAATGTAGGTTGAAGTAATTCAATCTTATTGTACTTAGTACTAATATTTTTAGAGCATAACATTGGAAATTTAATGTTGGTTTATATTGGTTGTTTTCGCAGGTGGTTCATGTAGGGTTTTTGCTTTATTTTTTTTTCAACCTACACTCTTGTTCATGCATAAACTTTTTATTATTCATTTTAATTTTAACTCCTGATTTTATATATATATTTTTTATTGTTTAACATTGCTTTGATGATAATTCTATATCCACTATCGTTAAATATAAGAGGTCCTTAAAAAGTATCAAAAGGTCCTTAAAAAGTCCTTAAGAACTGCTTAATTTTTACTTTGGAAAATTTGTATGAACCATGTATAGTCTTCACTATCCTTGACTGCAAGTGACATTTGGTATTAAAAAAAATGGTAAAAAATCATATATTCACATAAGTAGATTGTTATTGACATTAGTAAAAAATCCACCAACTGAATGTACAATCATCAATTTTCTCTGTGTAATATTTAATTTTGGCACCCCAAATTCTAAGCACGGTGAGGTCGCACACCGCCCTAGGGTGTACAGTATTCAAACATGAAAAATCTGTTCAATGCTTTCCTCGATACCTTGAACACCCTAGAACTTAATGTCAAACAATGCATTGCAAATTCACAGTGTTCACTCTAGAAATTAAAAATCTAATCTTTTTGTGTTCAATCGTAGGTGAAAACGCTTGCAACTTGTAAGCATAATTTATTGTAAAACTATATTTTTTTATAACTTCTAGCTGTGTGCCCATAAAGTCAGTAATTCCTCAAATTTATTTATATATGAAATAGCGCCTGGGTAGTTGGACCCATATTTTGGAGATCGTAATTTTCATTTCGCTGTTCCTAAAATATGAGGGTGGAAATTTATGCAAGCTTCTTAATATGAACCTAATGCATTGTTGATGTATTTTTGTTTAATAGCGAAACATTTAAAAATGTGTTTATTAATTTGCTAAAATTTCTTAAATATTTCTAAAAATGTCTTTTTTTTGCTAATATATATAAGGGTAAATAAAAAAAATTACTGTATATGTTAATACAAATATTGCTTGTAACTGTTTTACTCGTATCTACTGAGCATCGTATTACATTAAGAGCCTGCACACACCAAAGACTTTTTGTATAACAACACAAAAATGGTGTAGCAATTTTCTACTTTCTTAATCCCAAGTCTGACATTTTTTGAAAAATTATGTTAAGCAAATGGGCAGTGATAAGTTTTGTTTAGAATATGCCCTGTTTCGAGGACACTGCAGAGACTAATGTAAATATTTTAACATTGCTGTGAAAAATTTATTTTCTGGACTGGGTTTATTTTATTATTTTCTGGACTGGAAAATCTGTGACTTGAAGATTATATTTTTAAAAACTTTCATTGTGCATTTACAATGCCATCGGAATGTGTATGTAGGTATCTTCTAGATTACCTAGTTTCTGCTAAGAAAAGAATCCCATATTTCTTTTGAAAAAAGTTTACCGTGTTTAAAATCTATATAGGAAACCTTGTACCTATTTAGAATAACCAATTACAGAATACAAAGATAAAATTATGTTGGACGTAAACAAAAGTTTATTATAATGATACTATACTCGGGGACAACCTAAGTTGAAGCGGAAGCTATGATATGTATAAATATTCAATTGCTGTAATCTCAAATTAGGTGGTCCCCAAGTATAGGCCTTCAATCATTAGTAGTGTAATGGTTGTTACTTAAATTACTGTCTACCCACTTCAACAATATATCCATGGAACCATATGAAATCTGGAATAGTAATTAAGGAGATATTATACAAATCAATTATAATGATTAATAATTCAAACAGTTTGTAGCTTCCTTTCAGTTATTTAACTATTTTTCAATAGTTGGGTGACGAATTTACTTACCAGTTTCTGTTACTTTGCTCTATTTAGGTACACTAATGAAATTAGACATAAGTTTTTAAAGTTAAAAAAAGTATTTATTATGCTTTCAATTTGGTAAATGTCTTAGTTGACGTCAATTAAGTTTGCTGCATGTCTAATTGTTGTTTTGTTTTCAGTTGCTATGACAGTCCTAATGCCTAGTTGGTATTACGAGAAGAAAGACTTGAAGCGGTCTCCCTCCATAGTCGATGGGATCGATGCGGACCGTGAGAGCAGGTATCGGAGGGAAGGTGCTCGTTTCATCATTAACGTTGGGACCAAAATGGGACTGTATCCTTGCTCTTTCACGTTTTATGAGTAAAACAAAGGTCTAAAATTGTGTAATGTAATATATATACGCTCCCTTATTCTTGTAGAGCAGTAACTTCAAAATAAAGATCATATATAGAAATATGCAAAATAAAATCTTTTCTGCTCACTGATTTCATTGTGTTTAAAGGGTTGCAGAACACACAAGCTTATTATTATTATTATTAGTTTGTACCCTGTCCCGCCCTAAGGACACAATCTCATAGTAATGGCAAATCACATCTATTTCCCCTCTATTTTTGGGCTTCTGATTGTGCAATTTTAGTAATACTATTGCATTAGGTAGTCTTTTTTACATAGTATAGTAAGTTAAAATTCAAAAATGTTCTTTTGGAGTGTAACATCAAGTCAATCCCTGCAATCCTCGAACTCAAATGCATACGGATGTTACGCAAGTCTGTTACTATGCAACGACGTTGTAAATACCTTTCCCTTCAAAATAATGGACAAGATGCCAGGATGATGTCTAATTCGTTTAATGAAGTTAAGAAATTTAGGTTTAATAACTGCATAAATAATTATGGCTTTTTATAAATTAAAAAAAAAAAGAACTTTTGCACACAGACAGGTGCCTTCCAAAAAGAAAATCATTTTGTTTCGTTCTGTGCCCCCAGAAGGTCTGGTTTCTATGTTTCTCTGATGTCAGAGAAACCTCAGTCTAAAAGACACTACAGTTGGTGACTTCACCTAGCGGATTCAGAGTCTTTGTAATGGTACGGGAGTCGCTATGGTAGAATGTTCTGTTAAATGTCTTTACAATTTATGGATTCATAAAGTATTAGGTCATTTTGTATTATAACTTTTGGTTAAAAATATTTTTAAATTAGCAGTATTTATTATTATTATTATGATTTTACTTTTAGTTTTCTAACTGATTATTCTTTAGACCTGTGCAAATAATCCTTAATTTTTGTTCAGACGGTATGACACTATGGCTACTGGAGTTGTATATTTTCATCGATTTTATATGTTTCACTCTTTCAAGACATTCCCCAGATATGTAAGTACTGTAGTGTAGTATTTTTTGTTTTATGAAATGTTAAATATATGTCTAGGTCTTTGTTTATAGACAGTTTGTAAAGTTCATAAATGATTTTTTTCCTCTAATTTTGCTTTAATAAACAGGGCCACCTTTTACAAAGTAGCCTAAAAGCCAATCAGATTTTTTTATCAACTACAATACCCTGTGCGATGGAACGCTCCTCACACCCCTAAGTGTGGCCCTGTTTACAAATACAACTCTTACTGTTATATTATACTTGTACTTTAAATTCTAATAAATGCTTTGTAGTGCAAGTTGTGGTTATGATTAAAAAGCAAGAATATAAAATGCTTGTTTGACTTTTTAAAAAGTTTCATAATTACATTAGAATATCGGGTCATTCCATGTCAAATCAACACAAGAAATGGCATTTTTTTTCATCACCATCTTTGATTTTTATGAAATTTGGTGAACTTGTTATACCTACTAAGAATGTAAAAAATGCAAAATTTTAACCTCCTCTGCCTATTAGTTTTTTAGTTATTTGCATTTCAAAATGGCTAAATGCCCTCCGATGGCTGCATTTAAATTACCATAACTCCTGTTCTAATTAACATATAGAAATAAAATTGGTATAGTTTTAAAGCTCTTTAAATGACTTTTAAAATGATATGAAACACATGAATGTTTGGTGAAAAACATTTCAAGGTCATATTATTTGACCTTTGACCTTGAATTCCCAAAAAACGAATTTCTTAATTTTCACTAAATTTTTTCCCTGAATACTACAACATTTGAACTACATGTATACCAATTTTCAGAGTGGGACAACAATGGGATCATATAAAAAAAAAATTAGAAACAAAAATATGCACTATATTAGGGTCATTCCATCTCAAATCAAAAAAAATGTGGGAGAAAAATGCACAAGAAAATGCATTTTTTTTCCGCACCATCTCCGATTTTTATGAAATTTGGTGAACTTGTTATACCTACTAATAATGTAAAAAACGCAAAATTTTAACCTCCTTGGCCTATTAGTTTTTTAGTTATTTGCATTTCAAAATGGCTAATTTTTGAAATTTTTCTTTAGTGTATGATCCCATTGTCGTCCCACTCTGAAAATTGGTATACATGTAGTTCAAATGTTGTAGTATTCAGGGAAAAAATGTAGTGAAAATTAAGAAATTCGTTTTTTGGGAATTCAAGGTCAAAGATTAAATAATATGACCTTGAAATGTTTTTCACCAAACCTTCATGTGTTTCATATCATTTTAAAAGTCATTTAAAGAGCTTTAAAACTATACCAATTTTATTTCTATATGTTAATTAGAACAGGAGTTATGGTAATTTAAATGCAGCCATCGGAGGGCATTTAGCCATTTTGAAATGCAAATAACTAAAAAACTAATAGGTCGAGGAGGTTAAAATTTTGCATTTTTTACATTCTTAGTAAGTATAACAAGTTCACCAAATTTCATAAAAATCGGAGATGGTGAGGAAAAGGACTGTGTTGATTTGACATGGAATGACCCTATCCTATTTTTGTGCACATAAACTAAAGTATTTTATAAATCTTAAATTTGTTGCAAAATTGCTTTCAAATGAAAAGATTTGCCAAAATTTCACACGACCAATAAATTGAACAAGTTCCAGTGCTAATTTTTTAAGTTCATAGTTTTAAATGTATGTTTGACTTATTCAACTTTTGTTGAATGTTACCAATAAATTTTCCAGGTTACGGCTTGTTGCTGCTTATTTCTTGCCGGGAAAGTGGAGGAAACTCCCAAAAAGTGCAAAGACATTATTAGAATAGCTAAAACATTTATTGAGGAAAACCAATTTCAACAATTCGGAGATGACCCTAAGGTAAGATTTAAGCAGCTCTATTTAACGAAATTTTAGTGAATATTTAGATTAGAATTTTGAGCTTGTAGAAGATTCTGAAAGAGAAAACTCAATTTTTTTACTTTATTGTTCTCTTAAATGCTATGGTGTTCGATAAGTTTTCATTATATATAGGAGGAAGTGATGACTCTGGAAAGGATTCTACTTCAGACCATTAAATTCGACTTGCAAGTAGATCACCCGTATGGACATCTTTTAAGATATGCTAAAAGTTTGAAAGGTGAGTGCTATGTTGGTACTTCATTAGCATAATATTTCATTCCCATCCTGTAATACTTATAATAATGCAATAGTTGCTAGAAATAAGTTCTAGTTCACTCTGGAAATTAAAAGCGGCACGGCGCTGTTGGCTGGAAAGGGGCCCTCGTTTTTGAAACGGCACTTCAGAAAAAAGTTTGGGGTGGGCGCTTTGGCCATTGACACATCTGACCCGTGTCCGGATAAATGGTTGCTCGACTCGTAGCATGAGTGTAATCTATCTGATCATGGGGGAAAACATTGCGTATGCCAAAAATTAAAATCTGTTGTGATCCTCGCTTCTAGTCGAGTTACATATGGGGTAGCAGCTCAGGTGTTGTCATCGTATAACTATGGTACAAAATTACGAGGTAGTGTTCTCGTTTCTTTGTGGGGATAAATTCAGAACCGCCACCAATAACCAGTTGCACAGCTTTTTTGATGTCATAATTCACTTCATTCCGATTGAAATCAATGCCTTTTTTTAAAGACATCTAGAAAAGCAAGGACGCTTGGGCTTGACTGAAAAGAGGCGGAATTTTTCCAAAAAAGGCACTAGAGTGCTATTGAGATAGAAAAAGGGAGGGCAGGGCGGGCTGCCCTTCAAAAAATGCCTACAGTGAACACTGATACAGGGTGGTCACAAGTAGGGATGAACCGGATAGTGGTTTTGCCGGATATCGGATATCCGGCGCACATTACAAACCGGATATCCGAACTGGATTTTGCCGGATATCCGGCAGTTTATTTTTTATAAAAATAACTTCTCGTACACACTAGAAAAAACAGAAATCGGTCAAAAATTAAAAAATATTTTTTTATTCTGTAATATTTCCCAAATCCTTATCTTTAAAGTGATACCAAAATTGAATAAACATTCAAAAAACTTTTTTATTTACACAAGGTTATTCTAGGGTGCTGCTAGCAATGGTCGTATGTTTTGTACATTTTACACTTAATTTCTGAATAATTGTAATTTTACCATATGCCCTTCCAAACATGAAAACTCAAGTTTGATTACACTTTTGAGAAATTTATGTTTTAATTTAACTTTATATTAGTTGTGAGATGTGATGACCCTCCACCATAACGATTCGTTAAAAATATAATTTTAAAGTTAAAAATTTGAAAAAAAGTGTTTTTTTTAAAGTCAATATTGGTTAAAGGGAGAATCTGCATACTGTGAATACATTGGTAGAATTTTCAGGAAAATACTTAAAGCAAGAACAAAGAAAATTGATCGCCACAAAATAAAATCTTCGATGTTTTATTCATCCGGATATCCGGCATGGAAAATTGGATATCCGGCATTTTACTTCCGGATATCGGATAGTTACCGGATAGTTAAAAAGCAGCTGGATAGGCCGGATACCGGATAGTTACCGGATATCCGTTTCATCCCTAGTCACAAGTCATTGGGTGATGCTCATTGTTTGGTTGCTTTAACTACTCATAATAAACCATTCTTTTTTATATGCTGCAGCTACTTTGTTTCTACTTAAATCTAGGTAACATATTTAAAATAGTTGGCAGTTGTAGTTTAGCAAGAATGTTTCATTATTCCAAAATAACTGAATGTGATACAGCCAAACAATGACCATAAAATTGATGCCTTTTTTGCTCAACAATTTGTAAACAACCTGTATTTAATGCATGTAATCCCTTCTCTCCCTTTCCTGTTTCTTATGGCAGAAAATCTATCACAATCACTGGCGCAGCTTGGCCATATTTTTCCTTTGCGCTATTAAAACCCATACAACCAACCATCACAATCACACTTTTTTTTCCAAACACTGCAATATTTTCCGATTTTAATGTGTATATTTTGTTTCATATATATTGAAAATTTTAAACTTATTAAGTGCAAATGGAAAAACAAAACTTACAAAAGATATGTGAAATTTTGACTTTACAAAAATGCAAAGTCTCACAGTAGACTTTTAACCCAGACTCGCAAGCAATTTTTGGAATTGTTAAGTTGTTTTTACTGCTTGGAAATTTAAATAATTTTTCCTGGGCATGTTATTTGATATTATTGTAAAGAGATGGATTGTAGCTTTACCTCAAACCTTTCAATTAAAAAAATAGTGTAAAATTAAGTATTTTTATGAATTTAAAAATTGGGTGCATGACTAGAAAATTTGGAGATCCCTGGACGTATGTATATGACCTCGAGCGTCAGACGGTTAAGAAATATTGGCAGATATTTAAAGCTGAATTCCATACTAAAAAATTAATATCATTAACACTAAACCTACCGATATTTCATGTATACCTAATTCTACCATGAGAGGTCAAATGACCGCTTCAAGAAAAAATATGTATCTTAATATGGAAAAAGATTTTAGCCAATTGGATAGTAAACAAAATATATTTTTTTCTATTTAGAAAGGTTTTATTTACATTTATGCATTTTCAGCACATTTTTTACAAATTACAGTATTTTGTGTTGCACATTTTCCGTTGACGTCAGTGCTGCCTGCCGTGAGTCGGTCTGAACCCGTGCCGCCCGGTTGGGCCGACGTGGTCTGTACAGTGTTGCCTGGTTAGCCCACAGGTTTTGCTTGGTGCTCCGATGGCTGAATTACTGCTACATTGTGGACTCGTAAAACAACTTCAGGAGTGCGCTTTCTGAAGAATATAGTCGTAAATAACATGAATTGTTTAAATGGTCAAATGACCCACTCGTGGTGACTAGATAAGCTATAATTTTTTTTCGAAAAATAAACTATAAAGAAAGTTGTGAATATTGAAAAATGGGTTGTATGTATATTATAGGAAAGGTCAATAATTTACATGGCGATACAGTAACGTTGTATACCAGAAATTCTAAACGAAATTTCAAAGACGGTCATTTGACCGCGCGTGGTAGGTTTAGTGTTAATTTAAGATTTAAATTTTCTCCCGAAAACTTGACTACTCGTCCACCTCTACAAATGAACGTTCGAAACTTTCCAGTATTTTAATGTGACAAGAGTCACTCTGTTGTTTTTAGTTTTGTTAAATATTGTAAATAATTTTATAATTTTTGTAGGAGACAAAGTGAAATTACAGAATATGGTTCAGATGGCATGGACTTTCATCAATGACAGGTAAGTTTCCTGCTCTCAATTTTGGAATGTCTAAGCATCGTAAATACAATTTCTTTAAAAACTATTTATTTTCTGCTGAGTTAATACTCTTTGTGATTGTATTTCAGCCTATGCACTACCCTGTGCCTTCAATTTGAGCCGGAAGTTATTGCGATTGCCCTGATGTATCTGGCTGGCAAGCTCAGCAAGTTCGAAGTTGCTGATTGGGTGGGGCGGACATCAAGGCACTCTCATTGGTGGGATATGTTTGTGGAAGGAATGTCCATTGAGCTTTTAGAAGGTATGTTATTGGTTGAATTATTTTACAACATTTGAAACTTATCTTCGATTTGTTTTGGAATATATTAAGATTAATTAGTAATTTTTTTTAAATAATTCAAATAGTCGAGTTAATTATTTGTTAGATACTTTTGTGCCTTTAAAAAGGTTGCTTTAGTGTATATTTTAGCAGTTTGGTTGTTATACATTTGAAAACTTTGTTGTTGTCAAGATAAGTAAAAGTTTTCTTCTTAATTCTAAGGAAAAGTTTGGTGTACATTTTCATTCTACTATTTTCAGTAATTTTACAAGTTTAATTAGCTTTGATTAGTCATCTAAATAATTTTTTCAGTCTAGAAAAAAACTTTATGAACTTTTATTCGTTTTATGTGGGAATTCCTTATCTAGTTAATGACGATAAAGTAGTCACAGTATAATATTTATACTATGAATAGAATAGCATTTTTTTTTGTAAAGCCAATTTTGATTTCTTTTCATATGAAACTTTGTACGATCTCGATCACAGTGCAGTAATCCAGCTACATCTTACAGCTTAGTTTCAAAACCAAATAGATCCAAAAGAAGAAAAAACATAACTCTCAAATTAACACTTGTACAGAGTTAAATTTTGGTTATGATCTGGGTTTATCTAATACCAATTTGTGAAAGGTAAAAACTCTTCCATAAGTAATGAAATTAGTTTTTGTTTCTCTTGGGGAAAATTTGTTAAAAGTCATGTATCTGTTTTTCAAACTTGAGGGCTCTTATTGTCATTAAATTTTTTTTTAAATTTCATTTTCCAAAATTTGCATTATAAATTATGTGTTGCTAAGTAAAATGTCAGGTGTATCAAAACTAATTCTAGATTGGAATAATGGAAGACATTTTGTTATTCTTATTCTTTTAAGTCTTTATTTGCAAAAATCAACTACAAAACTCTACAAAGGTGGTAATTTGAGGTTATGCTTTTTTCTAAGCACTCCCATAATAAAAAAAAATGTAAATTTATTTCAGAGAAATGATGGAATATCAGACTGAATTAACTAATATAATTAATTGCTTTGCTTGTTTTCATTAACTTTGTTTTAGATTTCATGGTATATAATACTTAAGCATGATAATCTTCTGCGTTTCCACCTAATTTATCTTTTGTGATTTTCTTCTTTTTTCTGAAAATTATTTTTTAATATAATTTTTTCTTTATACCAGGGTTCCCACGCACCGGGAAAACCTGTAAAACCGGGAATTGTCAGGGAAAATGAAAAGGGGTTGAAAAAACCGGGAAAAGTCGGGGAAAATCGCAGAATTTGAACAATTTCTGGAAAAGTCAGGGAATTTCTTTTCAGTTGGCTAATTCTCAATCTGTCACCGAAACCGTTCACCGTCGTTCAATATGTTCCGTAGTGATGATGTCATACTTAGCTCTTCCCATCATTTTTAATGACAGGAAAAATGTGCGCGTGCAAACGTCTAGCTTAGCTGTGCGCTTTCTATAATGATTGTCACAATCTCCATTACGTTAGCTAACGCCGCACCCGTACGTTTTTTTTTTTCCTCTCGTTTCTAGACGATCCTGTAGCAGATTTTTATTTTCTCTACACTCTTTTGTCTTAAACTCCATACTGTAAAAAAAAATTTATGCTCGTATTGCCGAATTTTGTGATGTATTATTTTGGAAGCGATCTAGATATAAATATTCTTTTTCTGCGCATACTCTTTGTAGATGACGTGCGCACCGTGATTGTTTCTGCAAGGGATCACTTTCTTGTTGCCGAATTTTTTAATGAATCTTTTTAGGGGTCATCTCTTCCAAACATTAGTTTTCTGCAAACGTAATTGGTTTCTAATACCATGCAACAAGAATATTTCAGCGCCCTTATTGCCAAATTTCCGAATGCAATCCTTTCCAGGCGATCCTTTGCAGATTTTTATTTCCTACAATAAAGGTTTTCTTTAATTTTTAATTCCATATACTGCGAAATGGATGTTTTTTTTTATTGCAGAATTTTATGATGCATTATTTGTGTGGGCATATCATGTAAATAAATTTCTTTACATCCACCCGTTTCCTTGAATGGATCGTTCCCCTATTGAATAATTTTGTGGGGGCATTATTTTTGTGGCAAACTCTTCAGAGGTCCTAATTTTTCGTAGTCTAACCCGAAAATCCGTTTTTTTTTTTTTTAATTTTTATAATTTGGAGACATTCTAAAGTTGAGATTGTTATACCTCTAAGACTATGCTAAATTTCGTTGTGTCTGGCGAATGCGCGACCTCAATAAAGGTCCAATTTATAGAAATTCACAAAATGCGATTTGCTGAGAGGTCTGTTGAAATGCTTTCAATCCTTTTGCATCTCATAAATAAATGCTTATTTTTCAGTACTTCTTAGTTTATTAGGATTTGCATTGCACTAGTTAACGAAATTGCTTTAAATTTTTCACAAATTAAATTTATTTTACTAAGTTAAAGTTTGGGACTTGTCTTTTTATGTTAAAACGTTGACTTTTGAAAGTAGCTTGTCTCTTTATGTTTGGATAAAAATTATTTTAGGCATTAATATTGGATTGAAACTTTTATGTGTTTAATTTATTTTAATATTAAAAATTTAATTTTATTTAAGTTTTTGAAGGTTTTTTATACAACTATATATTTAAAGGGATTGAAAAGCGAACCTTGCACCTTAATTCAAATTGATTGATAGACGAACAAATACATTTTGCATATTTTCATGTGTGCTCTTTGAAATGATTTTTATTAGCAGTAGCTAATTTGACATAAATTGGGTATTTGCTGCAGTGTAAGCTAACTAATGTTCACGCATGTGTTTAAGAAATTTTGTTGATGGGTTAAAAAGTGCTTAATACAGAAATTTAACTCTGCACACGCTGTTGCATAAGACAGTATTTGATTTTTCATGTATAACAATGATGTCGGTAGTATACTGGAATTTTTTTTTAATCTACTGGAAAACAGGGAAAAGTCCGGGAATTTTGTTTTAGGTTTTGAGTGGGAACCCTGTTATACAGTCAAACCCCGTTATAACGAACCCTCAACGGACTGGTTCAGAAGTTCGCTATAGCCGAGGGTTCACTATATCCGAATTTTCAAATATTGACGATATAAAAACTTCCTAAAGTCCTTAAACACGTTTTGTGCGAAACAAATTACTTACACTGAACACTGAATTGCAATTAGTAATGGGCAATAATAAAGTAAAATAAATATTTGTTCTTAAAAAACAATTAAATTATTTTTACTACTTAAATTTATTTATCTAAAGTATGAAAAGAAGCTTTGATTTTTTGTTGAAAGCATCAAAAGAGTCCATTTCTTATCCACAGTTTCTGTTGCAAAGAAATTATGCGAAATGTTCACAGCTGCCTTTCCTTTAGCATCAGAAATTAAAGGACCTGAACTAACACCCCCTTCGTATGCAATATCTGTAGATAAACGAAAATCACCGTTTTCTATTATCTTAATAATTTTCGATTTATCCTCAATGGAAAAGGCATTAGCAAACAGGAGCGATTTTAAACCTACGCGAAGTCCACAAGTTAAACGATAATCTTCAGCAATATAATGAAAGGAATAGGCAAGGAATGTATGCTAAACCAGTTGAACGGGGGAAGGGGAGGAGCTGAGCAGGGAATTCTATTGTCACCTTTGAGGAACCTGGCTTTTGTCAAAGGAACAAAGGGTAGGAATGTGGTCGGGGCGAGTAAAATTTTTGGGAAAAACCTGAAACTAAACTGGAAAAGTGTGAATTTTAGTTCGCTACATCCGAATTCCTTACTTTTGAAGATCGTTATAAGCATTTGAAAATACATTAGTGACATAGGAGTTCGGTTGGGACCAATTGAAAAGTTCGTTACAACCGAGGGATCGTTATATCCCGGGTTCGTTATACCGAGGTTTGACTGTAATACCTTTTTTTCGAAGAAATTTTTTTTTCTCTAATATTGTTTGTTTAAAATCTGTCTTTCTAGACATAATAGTTCCAAATAATAGTTTTCAAAAATTTTATTCCAATGGAGGGTTTGAAAGAGGTCGGAAGGAAAATGATTGATATTTTAGGAAGTTTTTTTTCTTCTTTTATGCTTTTTCTGAGAGCATTCTTGTTTTGACAGTTCATTTAAAAAGTAAATGATTAAACAGATTTTAAAAAAAATCGATTTGTCATGTACAGATTATAAGTTGGTTTCTGTTCAAAGTTTGTTAAAAAGTTCTTAAAATAAGGGATTCAACATAGAGAATATATAAAGTATGTATTAGTGTTGTATGAAAAATAAAAATATGGAATTTATACTTTACTGTTGTCATATTTTGTACGTGCAAGGGTAGGGCATCCTTTTTGTAATTTTTCTATTTTTTGTTCTCATGCTTGAATACTTGAAAGTCATGTAAGTGTTGTAGAAGTAACAGGCTCATTTTTTGTGGAGATTTAACAGGGTGGCAACATAACCTGGAAAACTGGGAAATCAGGGAATTTTCATAGAAATTTTTAATTCTGGAAATATCAGGGAATTTTTCAAAATTTCACAAAAAATCAGGAAATTTTTCAAATTTGGACCATTAAAATGACGATTATCGTCTGTTATGCTTTCCATTCTGGGTAATTTAATTGTCAATATTTCCTTTTAGTTCTGAAAAAGAATTAAAAAAAAAAGCATGGTTATGCGCATTTTCACATTTTCAGTTTTATTTTTGTAAAAACGTGGACCACTGCTAGAGAGGCAAAGTGCTTTGGACCTTCAATTGTAAACAACATGTGAGGGGCTAATGAATATGCAATTTATTGTAGATTGGAATAGGAAATAGGAAGCCTATAAAACATTTAGAATTATCTATAAAAGTAATAATTTAAAAAAACTTGCTTTTTTTGCATTATCTGCTTATAGAGAACATGTTTAACTACTATTATGCCTGTCGCAATTACTTAATTTGTGTTGTATCCATACATTATTATTTTAACTGACTATAAGTATTGCTTATAATTTTTCATTTATAATGCAATATATTTATAGTATTAAGGTAGCGTGGATACTTTGTTTTTATACAAAGCATGTATTGCAACATTTCTTAATGTAAATGTAAAATTATGGAAATTTTTGGACACCATCGTTGAAATCAGGAAAATATCAGAGAACTTTTTTTTCCAGAATGTTGTTGCCACCTTGTATAAAGTCATAAGCTATATTGTGCTGATTATGCATCCTGCCATTGTAATGTTTGGAATCACTTAATTTCTCTTTACCCTGTGCTCATAACACAATTAAGATTTATTTTTTTGTGAAACCCTTCAATAGTTTTAGGAACATATTTTAAAAAACTTTTTACAGAAGTCATTTTAATATATTAATTATTTTTTTGTAGATATTTGTCACCAGGTTTTGGATTTGTATTCAACTCCAATGTCCAGTACCCCCCAGGACTCGCCCCCTGCCACTCCGCCTACTAAGTCAACTAGGAGATCATCTCAACCTGTGAGTCTATTATGACAAATAGATCCCTTGCTGCACTGGGCAAAAATATATGACTTGGATTTCTTTAAAAAATGAGACTCGTCTTTGTGGACTCGGGGACCAAACTGTATACACAGCTTTTTGTTTATTTGATCATCAAAATTTTTAATTTATTCAAAATCGGCTGAAGTAAAGTTGTGTAGATTTAGTTAATTAAACTATAATTTTTTTTAACACTACATTGAGTTGGTTTCTTGCTTTTGTTTGATTTTTCATTGTATAAAAATGCATTTTTATATTAATTTTCATGTTTGAGACCTTGTAGTTTACTTTTTATGAATTTTAACTATTGTGATTGTAATTTGTATATTTAAGAACATTTTTGCTTGTAGGTATTCTCTCTCTCTTTCTATTTTTTTTCTGAAAAGGATTTATTCAACTATATTTTTGTTATATATATATTTTTTTATTTGAGAGCTCCTGTTTCTCATATCTGAATAACATGTTTCTGTAATATAGAAGGTTTGACTTTTAATTGCAGAAACTGATGAGTTTCTTTCGTTGTCAATCTGCATTGGATTAAGTTTTTATTCATTTGCACTTCAATTGCTTCACAATAGATTGCAAACAAGTTTATATTTTTGTAAAAAAACAGAGCATAATTTTCTAGTGAAGGCGTATTTTTATTGGAGTTAATTAAATTTTGCATGTTTACTTTTGAGATTTACTTATTAACTCTTAACTTGTTATACACTTTAATGTTATAAGTTATTTTTATTCGAACTGCTATTACGCATAATTCAAAGTTATTGCATTTTATTTCATAAAATGTTATGGCATGTATCCTAGAAGTGGTTTTCAAATTTGAAACAATTACTTTCATTTGAGTGTTCAAAATGTCTACCATTTACAAGAGCTTGGAACTAAAAATTTTTAGTATTGTAATTTACTTTTTGAGCATATGCCTGTCCCAATATAAGTATGTAGTTGAGATTTCAAGGTAAGTACTTTATAATGACTTTTGAATACCATTTTTAAAAATAGTGTGTGGGTCCAAGAGTGACATGGAGCACTGCTTCCGTGATTGTCAAAGGCCTCCGTGGCCGAGCGGTTAAAGGTGTCAGCTGGGAATACGAAGATTACTGGTTCGATCCTAGGCGATGGGCTTGACAAAGAAAAGTAAAAAAGCGGTGATCTTGTGATCGGAGGGTTGCCAGCTTCGCTATAAAATCTAGAAAAGTCGTCCAGAACATCCGCAAAAATGAACGCCGTGTATACAGGACTGGTTTACGATAAATTTGATCTCGGTCCAAAGTCCCGACGTCTATTGAAAGCGTTGGGTGCCAGTTCAGATGTTTCCTCGTCATCTGACCATGGTTCTAAAATAACGAGGTGCATGTATGAATGTGTGTGTGAATGTGTATGTGTTCCCGGGTCTTTCCTTCGAGATAGACCCCGAACCGTTGACAATAGCCCACTGTGCAGCTCTAGTGAGATGTTAATTAACCAAACAAAATCTATGATTGTCAACTGATTTCTAAATGATATGTTTGTCATTTCAGTCCAAAGTAAAAGGAACAATGCAGCCTTCTTTCAGACAGTGACACAACTAGTTAGTTAAATGTGTTCTGATATTTCAGCAGTCTATGAGCCTAGAATTTTGTGCAATAGCAGATTAAAATAATATTTAAAATATACTTTTGGCCAAATTATAAGGGAAATATAGAATTATATAAAAAAGAAAAGGTATCCTAAAGAACTATAATGAAATAAAAATAAATAATTATTGGCAGTCTTGAAAAAGAAATAACAGGGTGGCAATATAACCTGGGAAATCAGGGAATTATCATGGACATTTTTAATTCTGGAAAATTCATTGAAATTTTCAAAATCCAACAAAAAAAATTTGAATTTTTTTCAAATTTGGATCATTAAAAGAGCAATTATCGTCTGTTATGTCCTCCATTCTGGGTAATTTAGTTGTCAATATTTCCTTTTAGTTCTGAAAAAGAATTTTTAAAAAAAGCATGGTTATGCGCATTTTCGTATTTTCAGTTTTATTTTTGTAAAATTGTGAACCACTGCTAATGCAATATATTTATAGTATTATTGTAGCATGGATACGTTGTTTCTATATAAACCGCATGTATTGCAACATTTCTTAATGTAATTGTAAAATCGGAAATTTTTGTGACACCATCAGGGAAATATCAAGGAATTTTTTTTCCAGAATGTTGTTGCCACCCTGAATAACTTTAAGAAATATAATGTATTAGATTTTATATGGCCTACTTGGTAGAGCAACAAACTTATATTGGAAATGTTACGAGTGTCTTTAATGTTTACAAAAATTGAAGGATGCTTAAATTTTGTTTAAAATAAGACGAGTATAGATTGCTTATGGGAAATAGCTTGCTAGTAATATCAAATTGTCTAAGAAAAGTGGTTGATTGTTAATTAAAATTTGATTTGGTTAGTTATTTATCCATTCAGATCTATCTGAAGCATATCAATGGTAAAACATAAATATCAAAGAATTCCTGACTATATGACATTATAGAGTTTTGTTTCCTTGATTTTATTTTCTGTATTTATATGCAGTCGAAAACGTTTCTCTACAAATTTAGTTTTTGGTGGTTTATTTCTGAACTTGATCTTTCAATAATTTCAGTCGTCTCCAGTGGAGACAACAACTTCGCCAGCACAACCCAAGTCAAAAGAGATTCCCCTCGTAGGCCAGCCCATTCCTCGGCTAGAGCCCGGCGAATTGAAGAGAAAAATGGCGCCGCCAGAACCCAAGAAAGAGCCACCGGAACCCAAAGCTCCCCGCATCGTTCCTGAGGGCAAGGCCATCCCGACCATCATGCACACCTCGCCCAAAAGCAACAGCACCCAGCCACCTTCGCCCCCTGCCCCTATTCCGACTCTGGATAGCAGCATTAAAACCAAGAAACATCCAGATGCCCCCATTAAGAGAAGCATTTCCTCTGAGACTATTTTTCAAACAGGGACTGTGCCCAGTGCCCAATCATATCCCCAAACTGCCTCTTCCCTGCCTACTGAAGGCTTGCCTCCCAAACAGGTCTCAGCCCCCTTACCAGCAACAAGCCTTACTGCGACGGCACCTCCCCCATCAGGAACATACACCCAATCGGCTCCCTCTTTTTATACATCTGTCTCACACGATGGCAAATTTCCAAATGTCCAGCAACCTCCCCCGCAAATCTATCCCCAGCAGTTCCAGCACCCTCCCCCTCCAGTACCAGGGGCTCCTCCCTTACCCGGAGTACACCATCCAATCGGAGGCTCTCATCAGTTTTCAAACCTCCCCCCTGGCAGCGTCCCCCCTTTCAATGCCCAATACCCACCACCTCCTCCCAGACCTCAAGCTCCGCCCAGACCCCAAGCTCCTCCCCCACCTCCACCAACAACACTCCTCAGCAACCCACCACGTGCCCCCATGCCAGGTATGAGCCAGCACCCTCCCCCTCGTCCTCAAGGTCCGCCTCCAGTGGGTGGGATGATCCGCCCAATGCAACCACCTCATGGAATGCAGAGACCGCCCCGGATGCATGGCGACGCCCCCTATGGGTCTAGACCCGGTTCTGATATGTACAACACTCCCCGACCTGATAGGGGCGGGCGACCGGACTACGGTCCGCCTGAGGGGTTTCACGCAAGGCGGGACAGCGACTATGATGGGTCCTACCCAGACTCATCCTATCAGGAGTACAACCAGGGGTACCAGAGAAATCCTGGCCAGTACAGACAGGGATTTGAGATGCAGATGAGACCGCCCCCGAGGCGGTTCCCCATGGACCCTCAGCAGCACAGAAAGCCGGGTCCGAGACCTCCCATGCCAGGGAATGCGCCACAGCCGCAGGGAACCCCGACAGGAATACCACCTGTACGAATAACAGGGAGGTATTGAAAGCTTTTGTTTCTTTACAATGTGGTTCTTGTGTTCAGGTGTATTATAGATTTTCATTAATTTTTGTCTTGCATTATTAGTAGCTATAAGACAGTTATTATTCTGTACTTTAATCTAGTAAAGATTTTTATAGGGATCTTTTCAAAGGAGTTAATGGGAGAAAGATATTTTACAATGGACTGGATATTTTTTTAAATGTCAGTAACAGAATATACCTATTTCTAATGTTGAGTTTTCGAGCATTTGCTGATAAGAAAGCATATCCTTTTTTGACACTTTATCAAATTTATATGTCTAACTAAAAAAAATATCGTAGAAGTTTGTTCACTGTATTAATAAAAAAGAAATTACCTTAAATTTTAGGCTGTGATTTAAAGTTAATGAAAATTGCTTGATTTGCATCCATAAATATTTTTCGGTTTATATGCAATTTGAATAGTTTTTTTTTAATATGACAATTTTCTCAATGGTTGAAAAAATTAATGATGTTTTTTATAAGTGAAATAATATAGCACACATAGAATTTTGAGGATCTAAACTTGTTATATCTCTGATTTCATGATCATTTTTAATGGAGCTAATAGTTATTCCAGACATGTGTTTATATACAATAACATATTTTAGTCTATGGCAAGATTCTGTGATTTTACATACTGTACTTTTATGTATAAAAAAATATGTGTACATATTTCCCTTAGCACTCTTTACTTTTATTAGTTGGACATAAATAAAAGATTGGCGATCTATTTACAAGTATTGTGTATTATAAGGTATAATTGATCTAAAAATCAAGTGCTTCAAAATATTTAAAAATGCAATTTTAAATGTTTTCAGTTTTGCTTTTGAGATTAAGCTATGTGAAGCATTTTTCCTTTTTATGTTTCGCACATTAGCTACTGGTTTTTTAAACTTCTTGTAAAATAATTTTTGTGGAAGATTGCTTATTATGTATTATGCTCAGTTTATTATTTTTTTTTCTTGCTGGACTAGCCTCATTGAGTTTAAATATTTGACTGTGTACCTAGTTCGGGGCTTAAAAAGTTATGGTATGGACGCTTTAAAAAAAATATATACATATGTAAAACAACAACAACTTTAAACCAATATTTACCTAATCCGTTTAACCAGTATTTTTTGTATCTATATTATCTTTTTTTTTTCTTCAATATATTTTATATTGTTTTGCCATTGTTATATGTAGTCAATGTATATTATATCATCAGGGCATTACTGTAACTATATAACTATAAAACTGGCATAACATGATTTTTTATGGGGATTTATATATACAGCTGATTGGTACCTAGTTGTAGCACTGACCAGAGGATATGTAAAACATAAAATTCAATTCAATCAAGTTGTGTTAGTAGATGAAGAAATTTGTTTTCCTTTTGTTTCTTTTTCACCACTTCAAATTTAGTTACCATTTTTTGTGTGTATACGGGCTCATGTAACTGGTAAATTAATGTGGTTCTATTGAGATGTTTCCGATCTGAAAGATCTAAATAAAACTAGCGTTTGTGTTTTGATATTTTCATTCCAAAATTTATGAATTTTTAAATTGTAATTGTCATATTCGTTTTGTATATTTTTTGGAGTAGCATAATTTATTCTTTTTTTTTACTGATTTTAATATGCAGTGTAATTCCCTGAAATTCTGTTCACTTAATAGTATATATATATATATATATATATATATATATATATATATATATATATATATATATATATATATATATATATATATATATATATATATATATATTAAAATTTGGACATCTGTAAACCAATCGGAAGGGTTCTGACAACTGCCGCTTGGGTAAGCCACTGGGTAAGGATTTGTAGTTATATTTTTTTGTTCGTGGAAGACTCTACATAATATTACAGGTCTGTCTCCACAAAATAGCATTTGTTTTGAATGTGCACCAGTTTGATTTGACATTCATTTGTATGAAATGTGTTGTATTTTATATCATGTGGGAAATACTGTTTGTTGAAATATTATATTCAATTATTATTTTCCATTATAAGCCGTTTTCTTTTGTGTTAAAATTGTGTTAAACTAATGTATGGCTTAATCCCACAATGTCAGTTTAAATTTCATATTATTTTTCTGTTTAAATAGAAATTCATTTCATCTTAAGAAAAATTATTAAGTTCATTTTTTAAGTAAAGAGTCTACTTTGGACTACCTATGACCATTTTGTGTATTTACATGTTATGTATATATACTGTTTTTAAGTTACAATTTTAATTCAAGCTAATAAAAATCTAACATCTAACATAAATGATACATAGTAATTTTTTTCTGTTAATTTCTTTTTTTTTTAAGGCAATCTAATATTTAGATGCCCACCTCTTTCAATAAATAGTAGCTTTACGTCTTAAATTACTATAACAAATGTACTTTTTAATGTATTTTTCATCAAGAATGTAAACTAGTTTGTGCAAAATTGTCATCATATGTGTATTCTTAATATTTTTGTCAATATTTTTAATTAATATTTCACAAATTTTCTATTCCTTTTTTTTCCAGTAAAGAATCATTTGACAGTAATGTATATTGTATTGATGTATTATTTGAAGACAAAAGACATATTTGTTTTAATGTAGGAATATTTCTTTGTTTGAGTTTTCTTTTTAAGTTGTTAAATGCCATAAAATAGTAAAACATCTTAATGTTTTTAATTTTAAATACATTTATGCCTTTTTATACGTTTTTTTTTCTTGTAAAAATTTGCTTATAATGTTATTAATAATATTTTATTGTATAAAACTGTACTTCTTTACTTAAAAAACTGTATCTTAACTTAAATATTGTATCTTTACCTGTGTGAAAATTGTTTCTATTGCATTTAATCGCAAGATTGTACCTGTGCATTGTGTTTATTTTCATAACTTTGCACTATGCTTCAAAAACAAATATAGTAATATACATATTTTCAAAATTGAATTATTTTGTATTAATCATTTCAGTATAAAATGTTTAAGAATTTTGTTAAGTAAGACCGATGAAGAATATTTGATATTCATAAAAATAGATACCCAGACTTATTAATGAGAAATATACATTGAGAAAGCTTTCTTCTTAAAGCCTTATAATTTCTTAGTGGAGGTCTTATTGATTATACCTTATTTTATCCATTTATGAATTTTTATTACCAACTTAACTTTTCAGAGCTGTTTCGGAACCAGCCATAAAAATATATTACTTTTAGTACCAAAGCATTTAATTTGTATTATTAGAAATCAAAATATTATAATTTTTGTACAATGTAAACATATTTCAGGCTTATTGAAAATGATATGTTTTAACTAATTCCATAATTAACAAAGATTTGATTAACAATTTCCTAGTGAACTACAAATCTCGAAGATCTCTACTTTTCTTAATAGTTCTATGTTTTCTTGTCCCTTACAGCATAGTTTTATTCTTTTTTGTACTTATTATTTTTTACCAATTGTTTGTTGTTAAGGGGCTTTGAAGCAGCATTTTGGTTTTCCATTGTGGTATAAAAATAGCAATCATGATTGAAGCTTGCACTTTAACACATGTGTTTGCTTCAAGTTTTTCATTTTGACAATTTCATGAAAAGTGATTTTTAGGGATGAAACGGATATCCTGTAACTATGCGGTATCTGGCTTATCCAACTGATTTTTAACTATCCGGTAATAGAAGCAAAGTATAGGATATCCAAATTAATAAAACAGGTTTTTTTTTTGTGGCGATCAATTATCTTTCATTCTAAGTTTTTTCCTGAAAAGACTACTAATGTATTCTGCAGATTCTCCCTTGAATTTTTCTTGACTATTCAGGTTGGTAGGTCGTGATGGGATAACTTTCTCGTTAAAACCTGACTGGGTGTATTTCAGATACTGTGATGCACGGAGAATAGATAGTAAGGAAGATATGCTGAAGACATTTGGAACAAGCCACTATCGATCTTGGAGTGTCTTTGTGTTTGAACGATCCACTTGGTAGTAGGTTGTGTGTAGGCTGCATAGTTACATCTCTATTCGTTATATATTAAAAATTGTTTTATTCTCCAGCCTAGTACAAGCTAGTTTTAGCCTTTAAATATAACGCAATTTAGCTCAGCAATTTGGAAATATTTTAAAATTACATTTTCAAATACATCTACAGTAGAGCTCCGGTCGTTTCAAAATCAGTATGAATATGAACAGTTTATTAAAGAACTGTTTAGAGAAGTTATTTCTTTAAAAAAAACCTGCTGGATAGAATATCTGATCAGATATCCGGCAAAATCTAGTTTTGAACATCTGTTATCTGGCAAAACCGCTATCCAGTTAATTCCTAGTGATTTTAGACAGTTGAAATATTGAAAGCAAAAATATGGAAAGCAATTATTAATACTCAAATGAAGGACTTTGCCAATTTTGTAAATCATCTAATAGTCTCGGCCTGATGGTTTAAATTCAGATTATTGTGAGATTGACCTTCGTTGTTAAATGAGATCATAAATCGAAAATTTTTGTTGCTTGTTGTAATATATTTAGTTTTTCGTAAATTATCGTGAATCTGCGAATTTAATTTTATTGAATGATTGAATTTAAGTAATTTGCAAATCGCTCACTTTAAAAATAAAACTCCAGTAAATTTTCTGTTTCATATTTTACATTAATTTTCTGTAAATAACAATTTTCTCCTTGTAGTTTGAGTACTTTGCACTGTTACAAAGGAATACATGAGTTTAAGTAAATATTTTTAAAAAAAAAAATCAGATATGGATAAAAGTTGTACATTTTACGTAGAAATGATAAAAGTTGGTTTTGTACAGAATTTAATGGATTATATTATATTCAATCTTGATAGATAAATATTAATTTTTGTACCAATTTAAGTTTGAATTGTTTGGAACTGGGATAATTTATATTTCAGGCATTTACACTACACTAAAACTCGTACTTACTGTTAACATTGTTATGTAGACACTCCCATTTGTTTTAATTGAAATATATTTATAATTTATAAAACAATAATTTTAAATCCTATAAAAGCAGATATTTCTATGTAGGCCACGCCTAGCAGTTTTGTATTTCTCTTTCTTCTCGCTTAATTTGCAATATCTTGTAATTGGCACGCTATGCTCTCAATATCTTTCCTCACTAAATCCACCCAATAATTTTTTCTGTACATATTGTACTGTCAGATTATGCATAATACCTTTGAAAATAATAACTTTTTCCCAAGTCTTAAACAAACTTTTATCAATAAGTTTTCTAAAAATTTAAAGTCAATTTCAGTTTTATATTTGCAGTGTTTGTTTCAATCAAGCTGTCTTCATGATATAATTTTTAACTGTAAAATAACCCAAAAAAATTTCACCCGCTTGTAGTAATCTCATTTTTTTTTAATTCCATATGACTATTTTAAAATAGTTGGACATATAGTTCTTGTTGCTAGGTAGTATTGACTGCCACATAACATGTTTTTTATAATTTTTTTCCCCCAACAGAACAGTCTACAACATATTTCTATATATAAAAACTATTTTTATTTTTTGGTATTATTAACATCAGTAAAAAGTGCAACTAACTTAAAATAACAAGATTCTGTTCTCTTGCACTTTATTATAAGTTGGTTTGTAGCTTTTCAAACAGTGTTTCCACAGCTTTATAAAAACTTGCTACTGTAAACCTTCCTTATAACAACCTTTTGTTGTCACAACTACCTCGTGTTGGTTCCATGTTAAAGAGTTGTTGTACCGAAAGTCTACTGTAGTATTATATAAATGCAAAATGGTATTCATAAATATATTCAAAGTTTTTTTTTTTCAGTTATCTGGTGTTAACAATTTATTGGAAACAAACACAAAATTCTAATTGATTCAGTGAATCTCAAATTATAAATGTTAGGCAAGCATTTCTTTGTGACAAAAATTACTGCTTTATTATGAAATAGTTTACTTCATTAGGTGTATAAATATAAATTTTATTGCTTTGCAGCAACGTTCTGGAATATGATAAGCCCAATTCTTCGTTCTTCCAAAAATTTCAACTATATATAAAACACAAATTTATTATTATTTTTTTGTACTAGAATTGTGAGATTTGAAAATTTGGTAAATGGAATATGATATGACAACGTTCTTATACATCCGTAATTCAATTCGAATAAACTTTGACACCTTAACTCGTTTTTAGCTGCTCCTAAAATCGATTGAATCCATAGAAATTCCTCTTTCGTTTATGAGCATAACAACTTTTTTCTTATTTAAGCTACCATTTTGCCACCTATTCCACAACAGCATGCAAAAGAATACATTTAAATACCAAATTTAAGTCAAATTGACTCGATAGTTTTTAAGTTAACGGCACACATTTGAAGTAGAATGCAGCTATTCTTAATTTTGGAGAAAAAAATCTGCCACCCATTGTTGAAATTAATTGGTATATTGTAGATACAATAAAGGCAATAATTGCACTGTGACTATCGCTCGACGATAATCAACTAAGTGACTAAAAAATCAGCAATTGCCGGCGATTATTTTAATTGCATTCGATTCAAGGATGCCGCGTTTCAGATTTCGAAATCGCCAAAGTAAATTTAAAAAATCGCCAAATTGTCGATTATGTGCCAAAGTTAGAACGGTAACGGGTGAAAGGATATTTTGTGCGATAGTTGCATGTCCGATAATTGCTGAGTGAGCGGATTGAATTATAATTTTTCAATTGCATGCAACTAATTAGTTACGTTGCATGTTCGATAGTTGCCAGTGCGCGGCTTTCCTACAATGGCGACAAAATGGATTCAGAAACTAAAATAATTTGAAAAATTGTAATATCCAAGTCAATTTTTGTAACTTAGTATATATTAAAAAAAAATCCTTTTTTTTTTTTTAGTTTACAAGGTATATGAGAAGCTTGTTTTCAAAAGGGAACCCTTTGGAAATACATTCCTGTTATTCAAACTTTCTTATTTCCAGTAGTTCTTATTTCTTATAGCCAGTTTATCGTATTTTAACACGACACGCCATAAAAATAAAAAAAATCTATGTACCGTAATTAAATGAGAAAAATATCAATATTAATAATTTATTTGAATACTAGTCATTTTTTTTCTCTGGATTTTTTTTACTAAAAAACTTAAGGGGTGGGATCACTCCTATATATTAAAAACAAGCATGGTGAGATTAGCATGAACGAAATATTACTTTTACCTCAGTTGGGAAATATACACAAGAAAAACCTTTTTATTGTTTTAACTCATCTTCTTTAAAAACACACTTAATTTTTAATAACAACAAAATTGTTAATTTCTTAAGAATGCTAATTAATAACTAATTGCTTACTAGCATGACCGTGCGATAATTACCCCATGAAGAATCCCTACACACCCATTCGTTAGAGCCAAAAAATAAAATTTAAATGGCAGCATTATCAACGGCTTGTTTAAAATAAACGTTAAAATGAATTACTTTAAACGCATTTAAAAAAAACACATAGATTTTTGAGATGACAACACGATTTATCACTGGTCCATGAAATTCTCTTTCTTTTGACACACCGTGTGTTAATATTCGTTGCGGCCAAGGGATCTTTATAACAGAAATAATATATATGATTAATGGATAATTATTTAACGACTAATTGACGTTTATTTTGTTATTGACAAATATTCTGAGTATAATTAGTTGAGCCTGCCCCCATAATTTTTGAATTGCTACGCCACTGCTTCAAAACTTCAAATTTATATTTCTTAAGTAATTTCGTGAAAATCGGATCAGGGAATATCATACCACCATTCCCCTTAGTACGGTATTTTACACTATTATGGCGACAGAATAAATTTTTGTAAATAAAAAAAAAATACGTCTTATCGCTAAATTTCAAACTGCATTTTCTCTGTATTAATATATTAACTGTAGCCGAGTATGTTTCATTTTCCTTTGTAAAGAGTAATGCTCTTTTTTAGGAAAACGGAAAATTTTAAATTTATCTGCTGAAAATTTAACAAATGCTTTTCTGTCCTTGGGTCTCGTTAGCAAAGATTTATCAGAAACTTAGTTGAATATTTTAAATATAGATTTTTTTTTAAATATTTTAAATATAGATTTTTTTTTAAATATTTTAAATAAAACTTTATATTTTATTTAAAACAATATAGAGTCGTCGTTCGACGCTTAACTATGTTCAATTTAAGGCCTAGTTCACATAGACGAGTTTCAAACATTCAAAACGTGTTTTGTCTAACATTTCTAAAAAATTAGATTATTATATCACTGAATTCACCTTCGAATTACACAGTGAACTGTACACAGTTATTAGTCAGTAAATTTAGTACTATGCGAGAGTTTCACGTGACGTAGTAACACGAATTCCCTACTTGTAGTTTCGATTTCTTCTCTTTAGCAGACAAGCCTGTGGTTTGGTCGCTCCGCTCTCTCGCTTATTCCACTCAACTTTGTAATGTATTTTAACGAGATAATTTAGCTGTGTATTTTCATCGTTTATTTTTAACAATGCAAAGTTTAAGTAAAAGACCCTTATTGTTAGTAAATTTCGGCTTATTACATATTTATTCATATGCAGAAAAACTAAGTGAAATTGTCTTTTTCTATATATCGTTTGATATTTCCTCTTGTTTGAAAAAAACATTTTGGATCAAAATGATCGGAGCACAACTTTGAATATTTCGTAGGAACGAAGTTTTCTCGTTTTATCCCTAGCTAGCCATGCTTTCATCAGATTAGAATCAGTATGAGGGAAACTGTAAAAAAAAACTCTTCTTGCAATACAATCCGCTTTCGAAACAGTGTTAGAGCAACCGAATGCACTACACGAAATCACCATGTTAGTATTTTAAAAAGAAAAATCTTAAAAAGTATATTGCAGCAGCTGTACTTCCATACTAATTCTACGGAACTTTTTCGGCGTCTAGAATACGTCTCCATGTTCCGTTGGAACAGCGGTCTTCTTTTGGCGTGATGGGGGACACTCGTAAAAAAAAAAGTATTGGGGAAAATTAAAAACAATGCATATTAAGTTCACTGTACATCTCAAAAATAAGAAGGAAAAAAAAATTGGGAATATTGATGAAAATTTGCAATAACAGTAACTAATTTTTAAGATATAGGGAACTTTTCAAAATTGTATGGATTCAATGAAATTTGGGGCCCTAGCCAGTGTACACTGTGTAGAAAGCCTCATGCACTTTACGTCACAAACTGAAGGGCGGAGAAAGGCAGAATAGTAACTCCTATTGGTCACGAACTTGCAGTTGGTGACGTAAAAAGCATGTGCAATACGGCTTTCTATACAGTGTGCGCTGTCCTAGTGGGTTTAATGGTGAAACAGGCTCCTTTTGTATATGTGAATGTGTTTCCGAAGAATTATTTGACTAAGCATGTTTTGAATGTTTGCTTCTAAGACTGCCATCGATTTCAGCAAAAGGGTGGTAATTCTTTTTAACCGACTTAAAGCGCGCCAACCCAAACCACCAGAAGGAGAGGTTATCAATTCGACCTGTTATGTATTTTTTATTTTATGTATGTTTGCGCAAGATTTCTGTTCTAATTCAAATATTTGGAAAATTCTTTTTTGTTCGATAAAGGATGTCTCACATGAGCACCTTTTGAAAAAAAAATATCCGGTTTTTAACTATCCGGAATTCTTACATAATCGGACCATTTGAAAACAAATATTGTCCGATTTCGAATTTTTTTTTTGTTGGAAAGAAAAATCCATTTTTGCAAAAACTTTATAAAAAAAAATGGATATCCGGAAATATCGATTATTGGACTTTTTTTTTTGTTAACAATTTCTCCGATTTTAAAATAGTTTCATTGTTGAATAAAGTCATACAACAATGACATTTGGTTCACCCGGCATTTATTGGTATGGACAGGGATTGTTTTACAATGTTGAAACAGTATAGTTTTGTTTACCCGAAATTTATTAAATCGGACACAGGACGTGGAAAAATGTGAGCAGCAACTTCAGTTTCTTGGTGAATAATAGCAAAAGGCGGAGCTCACTGCTAAATTAAAAACTAAAAAGGGACAAATAAAGTAATCTTTTTTTTAAAAAGAAAACCGACTATAAGATGCGCTAAAAAGAAAAAAAAAATTAATTTTACGAACAAGTTGCAAAAATTAAGTTACTTAATATCAATTTTATACTTATTACAACTTTTTGAAGTTGGTGTCAATTTACAAAAACCATACCAATATTTTGAAGCCAATTTCGAAACGTTGAAATATGTATAACATTAATATTAAATAAATTTTTTCAACTTGTTCCTAAAATTAAAAATTATTTTTTCTTGGGGTTGACAATTCTGTACCAGGAGCCAGACGAGCGTAAGTCCAATGTTAACGATTTTCGTTTTATTGTAGATTATATCTTAAAAGTTCGTTTTTTCTATATAAGCATATCGTCAAAATTCACTCAAAAATTATTTTTTAGCCTTTATCAAGAGCTATAAAACCCCTTTTTGTAATAAGAGTAGTAGTCAATTTTCCACTGTTCTGTACAGTTGCCCAAATGTGACTTGGCATCGTCTGGCTCTGAGATACAGAATAAATAGATTATTATAAGACTGGATTTTTTTTTACATTTGAAGTTATTTTTTCCCCAACCTTTGACGCTAAATAAAGTTTATTTGCATGTCGTCGGCGTAGAAATAAAACCACTTATATTTAAACTAAAGATTTAAGTTTCGAAGTTGGCAGCAAATTCCATGTCGATGTTCTTTCCTCTCTATAGTGCCGCACCAAGGTCATTCACATTTCCAAGTTTATCCCTTTTATTCCGTTTTAAATCCAAAACAGTTACGGTAATAATATGTTCCGGGTTGTCTTAATTACCTAAACGTTTGCTTTGTACATAATAGGATGCAAAAATCTTAACTCCTCTCTTGACAACATGGGTAATGTACAGCCGCGGAAAAAAAAACGAACCACCGATGATTATTTCGTTAGTTTTTATAGTAAAGCTAAACTTAATATACCATTTTGTACGGAATAAAGTCTACTATACATTGATATACAAAAAATTTTCATATCTTCATACTCTAATCCGCACCAACTTTAAAATTTTCAATAGCAACACCTACTTTTGATAGCGCAGATAGAAAATGTTTTGGCGTTAGCCGTGGTTCTTTTCCCGTGGTCATTAATTCCCTACTCCCGTATACCCCTCGCCTTTATAATAAGAATTTAGAATTTTATGCCAACGCGATCACAGCGATTTTAATTCTCAAAATTAGTAGATTTCTGTTAAGTTCTGCAGATTTTAAATTTGTGTATGACCCCTTAAATGATCATTTGATCCACATTTTAATATAGCCAAAAAACTGCAAAGAGGAAAATCATGAAATTTT
Source organism: Troglohyphantes excavatus (assembly GCA_963932185.1). NCBI lineage: Eukaryota > Metazoa > Arthropoda > Arachnida > Araneae > Linyphiidae > Troglohyphantes > Troglohyphantes excavatus. The sequence continues at coordinate 54,304,532 of OZ010670.1, forward strand.
AGATATGCATATAAAACGTTTTTCTGAATTCATCGCTATCAAAATATAGCATGGTTGCTATTCATAAATTTTGTGAATATTAATATCCTAATTTAAATAAAATTAAAAAATATACATATAAGTAATGAAAGTTAGTGTATTTTATTTGGGTTGTTTAGAAGTAACACATATAAAAATATCAGCTTAATAAAATTATTATTTCGAAAGATATGATTAAAAGTTAAAGAAATTCATTTAACATTACGAGTTCTAAACTTTCGATATTCATAATTAAAAAACTACTTAACCAAATGACTTGCAAATTGATATTCAACGATAAATTTTGTCGTAGATTCTAAATATTGAATCAAAATTGGGTGTTGCTGTTGGAAATTTTAAAGTTGGTGCGGATTTTAATATGAAGATAGTCCCTTATGCAAATTTTTTGTATATCAATGTGTAGTGGACTTTATTCCTTACAAAATGGTATATTAAGTTTAGCTCTACTATAAAAACTAACGAAATAATCATTGGTGGTTCGTTTTTCTTTCCCCGGCTGTACATGTATGTGCATTAAAACAATAGTAACGATTTATTTTTATGTTATAATCTATTTTTTGCATTTTAAATTTATAAGGAAGACGTGTTTCTTTTATATTTCCACAGTCGATTATTTAATTCTCTGTATTTAGGAAAGTTGGCTGTTACACTTTTCAAATAATCGGCTATAAATCGGAAGTTTTACAATATTTGTTGCCTCGAAAATTTCGTTTCCAAATTTGAAATTTCCAAAGTTTCTAAAATGTTGCAAAGTTATATAGTGATAAAAAACCGGATGGAACGTTGGGAAAAATTTGCGAAAGTATATAAAAAAAACCGCAAGTATATGTAAATTTTAGAAAGGCATTTCTTGGTTAATTCTCTTTTAACTTTGATTTTTATTTTAATTATTGTATTTGATATGTTAAATCAATGTTTCTATTTTGTTTAATACGAGTAAATTTGAGGCATAACCAATTAAAGTTTTTTGGTTGATCTCACTGAACAATTTTAATAGTTGAATGAAATACTTAATCTCAGTTCCAAGTTCTGAATATCCAAATTTAGAAGACGTTTTTACTAGTGATTAATTTAATTCTATAATGTCAGTTATTTTTGCTATTCAAAATTATATTAACAAAAGATGTTTTAAAAAGATTTATGGAACAGATGTAGTATAGGACATTTGGCACGTTTTTTTTTTTTGGCAACGAAAAATTGCCGTTAAACATAGTACAGGGTTGCCAGATTGAAAGTCGCCACAAGAATCGGAAAATGCCAACAATATCATGTGGGGTTGCCATACTATAAATTTATCGCCCCTATAAAACACGCCAAAAAAAACTCGCGTGCCAAATATCCTATACTACATCTGTACCAGATTTATTACGAAAGCCAAGGTATTTTATTTGCATTTCGGAACTGAAAACTATATTCTCCAATGTCAATGTCACACAAGTAGGGTAGAATAGGACATCCTCCTTATTTTTCGACCTAGAGTGTTCTTGTTCGAAAGCCCTAAAGATGGCAGCACGATAGCTGTACCACGATTGTCACTGAATAAGTTTTAGAATGTTTTTAGACATTGAAAAAAAGGTAAACCAATAATTATTAACTCCTTTTTGTAACTAGTACTCATGCGACGCGGCATCACAAATTACGCGATATATACAGGTTTTTAATAAACTAATCTTAAAAAAAAAATTGATAAAAAGAAAAATAAGCTAAAAATTAAAAACAATTTTTAATTTTACGAACGAGTTGAACATATTGAATTATATAATATCAATTTTATATTTATTAAAACTTTTTGAAATTGGCGCCAAAATTTAGGTATGATTTTTGTAAATTGGCACCAACTTCAAAAAGTTGTAATAAGTATGAAATTGATATTAAATGGTTCAATATAAAATATTCCAACAATTTTTTTTTTCAACTATCTGAATTAGAACGGAAATTTTGCGCGAATATACATAAAAAAAACGTAACAGTCGAATCGATAACCCCTCTCCTTTTGGCGCGCTTTGGTGGTTTTAATTAAAAAAAAAAATTGCAGTTTTGATTGGCTCACATACTACTATATTTATATTATGGTTCGTCAAGCTATATTCTACTAACTAAAAAAGGGTCCTAAAAATTAACTGTTTTATCAAGCAAAAATAATCTTTTATTACGCCAATACAGACGTAAAAAATACAGCCATGCAACGACCACCTGCCAAGAATATGTGACCACCTGTATAGTGTTGTTTTTAAATTCAGTAGATATTGAATTGAACGATCCCTCATGGAACTAGTACAAGCTGGATTATAACGAAAAATTCGTTGTAATGTGTTAAAAAAAAATATATATAACAAACTAAGCAACCTATTGTGATTTTCATTGACAGTCGTTGTAAAGAAGAGATCGTGTAAGCGCAAGGAAGATTTGCTATATAGATTGATAGCATTTGTAATACATGGTAGTCCTAAATTATTGAGCAATAGTTATTGTTTGGCTGTATGACATTTAACCGTATTGGCTTAATAAAACGTTATTTTTGTTGAACTACTTCGCTTGTATTTTAAACAAGTTGATTAGCTTTATTGGCAACTAACAAAGTAGTTAAAAACATCGCCAACAGAATGGTTTATGTGTAGCTAAACAGCCAAATAATGACCATCGCCCAGTAGTCTGTGATAGCCCTGGCCCAGTACTTCAAAATGGAGCAACTGTAGACCATGAAACGGAATGGATTGAATAAGTTTATCAGTGACACTTTCAAATATGTATTACAACATTTTATTTAAAAATATTTGTAATTTTTTATATGTATTTGTAACACCCAACAATTTGTGACCGCTCTGTATATTTCATGTATAAAATCTGTATGCCAGTAGAACTCTAATTATCCAGATCTCATCCGGATAATTGAATAATTCACGAAAAATAAATGTTATTTCTTAATAAGAAAAACTAATTTTGGTTTATAAACTGCTTCCGATTAATTGGCGGCTGTGTAACGCCCCTTTTAGCTCGTTCCAACGAATCAACTAACGAGTTGGGGTGAATTGACCAATAAGCTTATCTAAAACCTGTAAACAATGTGACGTCAAAGCGGCCATTTAGTCGAAGCCGAAACTATAGTATAATGCAATTTAATGACTATTAAAAACAATATCATTCACCGATAAGAACGTTTTCAAACTTGTATTTGGCTGATTTTTTTCCCCCTCAAAGCGATCCGGATAATTGGCGAACTGTTCAATCCGAATAATTGGCGAACTTTTCGATCCCGATAATTGGCGAACTGTTCGATCCCGATAATTGGCGAACAGTTCGATCCGGATAACTGGAGTTCTACTGTATCTGTATAAAATTGTTATCTATTCCGTGTATAAAATTGTTATCTATTCCGTGTATAAAATTGTTATCTATTCCGTGTATAAAATTACTTAGTTGCAATATTATGCTTAAGATATCAGTGTTCGTAGTTCATGTAAAATATTTAATTACTCTAGATAATATCAAATATTACTTTTAACACATACTCTAAATTAATGCATTTTTTTTCTTGCAGTATGTGACATTTTGATGCAGCTTGATTGACATTCGCAATCGAAATGGACCAGTCCAGAGAAGTCACTTCAATCCTCAGGATTTATCTTACAGTGAAATTCATCTCTTAAAAAAGTTCCAAACATATTTGTTACCTTAACTATTGGAGAAAGTTAAAATATTTGTTACCTTCACTATTGGAGAATGTTAATTATACGGTATCGGCCAGCACTATTTCATCGCCAAGACAACCGCAGAAAAATTCTAGGTTACGATATGCTAACTCGAACCATGCGTTGTGGTTCATGATTAGGGTTATCAAACAAGGAAAAATTGCGCACTTTTGGCGGAATATGGCGAAAGTTATACTGTTACCAAACAATTCCATATATTTTCTGAAAGTGGAGGAAACTACCTTTGTACGTGTACATTTTGAGATATATTGAATGTATTAGTTCTCTATGCTGTTGATTGTATGACCAATGATTGTCTAATTGTTTTGAGGTGATGTTGCTAGTTGACTTAAGCTACAAAATATGACATTTGTTGTTTAGGTTTTCCATGACATAAATATTATGGTATTCTATAAATTTTATAATAAAGGGTGTTTTTGTATTTTCTAATAGATTTATTTAAAAACTGTGTACCTATTAGGTAATAAAAATATTTTTCTGTAAAATTCTATTGTTATTTAGCATTTAAACTTTGCATAATAACAACACATCAGAGCGAAAAAACATTTTACGTTATGCAATTGATATTTGCAAGGAATGCGAAAATCCGATTAGTTGCAATGATTAAACACAGTTAGATATTTTATAAAACGTATTTTACCTCTAAATTGATATATAAATTAGAATTTCTTTACGAAACAATATTGAGAGGAGCTTTATGGACCCCAACAATTTGAAAATGTCTCGGTTTAGTTTTTTCTGAAATGTCTGAATTCTGAATGAAAATATGATGCTGAATGAATATATGATATCATTAAACCTTTAATGCATAGTGTAGTATATATGCTACACAACTTTAAAATAAACACTAGTTGCATATATTGAGTTTTATCTTAACTATTATAGTACAGTCATGTGCCTAGCTCTTATAACCGCCGCTAGGTGCCTTTATAAAAATTATTGTGATAAATACAATCAGTTACTTCGAGGTCTGTTGTTCTAAAACTGGCTCGTGAAGGTAAAATTTTCAAAGATTGTTTTATTATTTATAAGTTTAATCTGGCACTACAAAAAATCCTAGCTAATACCAGAGGTATGTAGATTGTATTTAACTATATTTTCATTCTTTTAAAAAATTTAGTAATTATACACATGTTGCATATACGGTACACAACGGTTTTAATTAATTATTTAATTGTCAATGTCAATCAAGTTGCATCAATACACTTAGGATTTTATGTATATTTTTTCAGTGGTCTAGAGGCAAAAAATAAGCGATTTTTTTTTATTTCATTAGAAAAGAAAAAAGTCATGCACTATAGGGTTAAAATGAAGATGATTAGGGAACTCGGACTCGGAAAATATAGAATCTGTTTTAATATTTCAATAATACGTAGCTCAAGTGCGACAATCGTAACTTTCAGCTAGCCATGTTTCCAACTGGTAGAAATTGTGGTAAATATAGGCAATTAGACAATATTGGCGTATATGTAGGTACGTCGCACTGGGGTGGAAACACGACCTAAAAGTTAGGAAATTAAAGTTTTAAATATCCCCGAATTGGGAAAATTTTAAGTCTGAAGAAAATTTATATTATTAGCAAATGAAAGCTAGGGAAGATTAGAAATTGCCCAACTAGTAAGATTGCATTTAAAGAACGAACACTGCATTGGGACGCGCGTGCCATAAATCGATGGTTGTGAAAGAACTGTTTAATACTAAAAAAAATTAAAAATGAAGATAACTTGGAACTGGGAATTTTCAACACCGTTGAGTTGCGAATTTCAAATCGTTAAGTTGGGCTTTCAACTTTCTATTCGAAATGGGTTTCAATGGAAACTTTTAAAAAAAATGGTCAAAAGTACTACAATTCGGGATAGTTTAGTATGAACACAGGGTGGCAACATAACCTGGAAATCGGGGAATTATCATGGAAATTTTTAATTCTGGAAATATCAGGGAAATTTTCAGAATTTCACAAAAAAATCAGGGAATTTTTAAAATTTGGATCAAAACGTCAATTATTGTCTGTTATGCCCTATATTCTGGATAATTTAGTTGTCAATATTTCCTTTTAGTTCTGAATAAGAATTAAAAAAAAGCATGGTTATGCGCAATTTCATATTTTCAGTATTATTTTTGTAAAAATGTGAACCACTGCTGGAGGGAGAAACAAAAGCAAAGTGCGTTAAACCTTGACTTGTAAGCAACATGTTAGGGGCTAATGAATATGTGATTTATTGAAGATTGGAATAGGAAATAGGAAGCATATGAAAAATTATCTACAAAAGAAATAATTTTAATTTTTTTTTCATTATCTGCTTCCAGAGAACATGGTTAATTACTATTATGCCTGTCTCAATTGCATATTTTGTGTTGTATCCGTAAATTATTATTTCAACTGTCAATAAGTATTGCTTATAATTTTTCATTTATAACGCAATATATTTATTGGATCATTGTAGCGTGGATACTTTGCTTCTATGCAAAGCATGTATTGCAACATTACTTATTGTAATTGTAAAATCAGGGAAATTTTTGTGACACCATCATGGAAATCAGGGAAATATCAGGGAATTTTTTTTCCAGAATGTTGTTACCATCCTGGAACAACAAACGAAATATAGTGGTTAGAAATGAAGTGAGCTACAGTTTTTTAACCTTTAATAGGCTTCAAGTCAACAAACTGCCTTGCCCAATCCAGAAGTTACAGTTAGAGGTTAGTGGTTTCAGTCAATGACCGTTGTACCCGGACCGATTTTAAAGACGCATTCACATAAAAAACGGAAAAGTAAACATTGCGTGTTAAACGGTAATAATTTTCTGTAGTTTGTACCTTTACTTACCGGGTTTCGGCTAAAATAAGAACCGTTAAAAATATTCTAAATATCGGAAGAATTTTAAGATACCAATACTCCTCCCTCATATAGGAAAAATATTTGGCACACTCTGCTGCTTCAAGAGTCCCTTTCTGGGAAATTGATGGTTTGCTAATCGATGCTATTGTTAGTTATGCCAGTAAACTGGGATTGCTTTACGACCGTCTGCTGTGAGATATTTCCCAGATTGTTGCTTGTACGTGCCGAAAGTCGTTTCCACTGGTGTGTTTGAGTACTTTAATGACTTCCTGTATATTTATTTTAAACACGGTGCACATGACCTTGGATAAATTGAATCGATCATTTTGAAAAGGGGTCAAGTGGCCTCCGTGGCCGAGCGGTTAAGGCGTTCAGCTACTAATCCGAGGATTGGTGGTTCGAATCCGTGAAATGGACTAGACAACCAATGTATTAGCAGCGCAACTGCGGCTGGCCCGCCCATTGATTTAGGGCATACAGCGCGATGATGGCCGGGGATAATTATGTGTCGCCACGACGGCAACCCTGCTCAGTTTCAATTATTATTTAATTCTAAGTTAAATTTTGTTTCTATTTCTAATTTGACTGGAAGATCCGTTTCACGCAACGTTCATTTAGCTTTATTTATTAAATACAAATTTTGATTTTTACATGTTATATATTACATTCACATTGCTATTTTACGCGTTTCCAATTAACATACGAACGCCGCAACGGCGGCGGCAATCCCAACAATGAGAGGCGATTTGGAAACGAGCATCGTGACAAATCTGCAATGAGAGTTCAACATAAAAACACATTAATACACAATATAGATTAACTTTTTAACATATATACAAGACATATCCAAAATTTGTTGGATATAACTAAGTGGTGAAGAGAATTCAAGCTAGGATAATCGAACTCATCTTCAAATGTAAACTAAAGAATAAGGTGGAAGACCTAGTTCCACTCTGGCCGGGGGATCACCATCCCTTTCAGTAGCCGACCCATAATCGATGGACTAGACAAAAGAAAATTAAAAAAGTAGTGATCTTGTGATCGGAGGGTTGCCAACTTTGCTACAAAAATACTAGAAAAGTCGTCCAGAACATCCGCAAAAATTAACGGCGTGTATACGGGACTGATGCACGATAAATCTGATCGGGGTCCAAAGACCCGACGTCTATTGAAGGCGTTGGGAACCAGTTCAGGTGTTTCCTCGTCATCTGACCATAGTTCTAAAATAACGAGGTGCATGTATGAATGTGTATGTGTTTCCGGGTCTTTCCTTCGGGATAGACCCCGAACCGTCGCCAATAGCCCACTGTGCAGCTGTAGTGCGACGTTACTTAACCAAACCAAACTGAAAGGGGGTCAACTCAAATTTTTCTGGTTGGTTTGGTTTGGTTAGTTAGCGTTGCACTAGAGCTGCACATTGGCTATTGGCGACGGTTCGGGGTCTATCTCGAAGGAAAGACATAGAAACAATTGAAGTTGCGTGGGGTGCCTACTCAGATGTCGTCCTCGTCGTCTGACCATGGTTCAAAAATACGAGGCATCGTTCCTGGGTCTTTCCTTCGAGATATGCCCCGAACCGCCGCCAATAGCCCACTGCGAAGATCTAGTGCGACGTTCATTAACTAAACCAAACCATCAGCTGGGATCGAACTCTTAATCCTCTGAATACTAGCCCAATGCCTTTATCTACTGGTTAACTGGAAACCCCAAATTTTTCAGGAGAAACATAAAATGTAATTTTGTTCTTTTCTTAAAAAATATTTATTTTTAATTTTTTTAAGAGAGATAAAACTTACTTGAAGTTACTACGATTCCGAAAATTTGCTGTAATAGTTGTCTAAAAAACAGTCCGTGAAAACAAAATGCGCGGGAAACAATGCCTCGTATTTTTGAACCATGGTCAGATGAAGTTTACAACACCTGAGCTGGCACTCGACTCAACTCAATAATCATCAGGACATTGGACCCCGATCAGATTTAAAGTGCACTAGTCCCGTATGCAAGTCGTAGAAAATAGAGGTAAGTGCGGACGACGTATTATTACTTCGCGACGAATCTGGCAACCCTCCGATCACAAATTCACTGCACTTTAACATTTCAGTCAAGTCTCTTGTATCAGCCGTGTTTGAACTCGCAACCCTCTGGTTGCTAGTTGGAGTTACCCTCTGGTTGGAGTTACGGACCCCTCATTGTACAGCTCTAGTACGACGTAAATGCAACCAACCAGCGTTCTTAAATATAATTTCGTTTGATATTCCAGCGATCTCTTTATGTTCTAAGAGGATTCCAGTTACCCAGTGGATAAAGGCGTCCAGCTGGTAATCAGAGGATTGCTAGTTCGAGCCCGTTCGGTTGCGGTTAAAGGCGTCAGCTGGGAATACGAACATTCCTGGTTCGATCCCAGGCGATGGACTTGACAAAGGAAAGTAAAAAAAAGTAGTGATCTTGTGGGCTATTGGCGACAGCTCGGGGTCTATCTCGAAAGAAAGACCCGGGAACACATTCACACACACATTCATACATGCACCTCGTTATTTTAGAACCAAGGTCAGATGACGAGGATAACCCAACGCCTTCAATAGACGTCGTGACTTTGGACCCCGATCATATTTATCGTGCACAAGTCCCGTATACACGACGATAATTTTTGTGGATGTTCTGGACGACATTCCTAGTATTCCTAAAAATTATCTGTGTTACTTCTAAATGACCCAAATAAAATACAATAACTTTCATTACTTATATGTATAATTTTTATTTTTATTTAAATTAGAATATTAATATTCATAAAATTTATGAATATCAACCATGCTATATTTTGATAGTGATGGATTCAAAAAAACGCTTTATGTGCATACCTAAAATTTCGTGATTTTCCTCTTTGTAGTTTTTTGCTATATTAAAATGTGCATCAAATGATCATTTCAGGGGCCATACACAAATTTAAAATCTGCAGAGCTTAACAGAAATCTTCAGTACGCGTTGGCATAAAATTCTAAATTCTTATATAAAGGCGAGGGGTATACGGGAGTGGGGGAATGATTGACCACGGGAAAAGAAGAACCACGGCTAACGCCAAAACATTATCTACTAGCCGCATTTCGTAGTCCATCTAATACTTTGTTCAATGTGGAAGTAGCCCCTCAAATAAGATCGATGATATTGTCTAATATCTCTGCATATAAATGTAGGAAATTAACGAAAATTTATATTTAGATTATTTTGAGGGCGGGGAACATTTCTGCGCTATCACAAGTAGGTGTTGCTATTGAAAATTTTAAAGTTGGTGCGGATTCGAGTATGAAGATAGTCCCCTATGCAAATTTTTTGTATATCTATGTGTAGTAGACTTTATTCCATACAAAATGGTATATTAAGTTTAGCTCTACTATAAAACTAACGAAATAATCATTGGTGGTTCGTTTTTTTCCCCTGGCTGTACAACTTGTCGTTCTTTTCAATTTAAGTACAATTAGAACTAGCGACGGCGGCCCTAGTGCGGTGTGAGGAACTGAATTCTAACTGCAACATCTGGAACGCTCATAACCAGTTTCTTCTAATAAGAGCGCGGTAGAAGCGATACTATATGCAGTCATACTGTACCCAAACTAATTTGTAAAAGTGATTCTGTGTGTTTTTTTTCTTCTCAAACCGTTATAGAAATGCTAAATATGTACAGACATTTAATTTTTCCTGCATATAGGATTAATTTGTATATCGCCAAAAATATAGTTTTGCTTTTTGCTGCTTATCCACTTATTATCGTATATACGGACTTCAAAGAATAGGCATTCAAACTGGGTTTTAATGGAAAATTAAAAAAAAAATAGCCAAAAGAACTACAATTTGGCATGTTTTAGCATGAACAATATACGAAATATAGAGGTAGAAATGGAAGTGGGGTACAATTTTTTACCCTTCGATAGACTTCATCTCAACAAACTGCCTTACCCAATCCAGAAGTTACAGTACATTGCACCGATGTGCTCTGAATTGGAGTGGGGGGGGGGGGGGGGGGGGTGAGCAACATAAAATACCACACGGACAAAATATATAGCTGTTTGCACATTCAGTTGGTGCATTTGTTACTAAGTTTATTACTTAGCTTTTTAACACCAAATGTCGCCAGCGACTCAAATAACCCCAGTTGCCTATCCACCAGTTTACTCAGCCTGGTAGCACAGTTAAATGAATTTGGTTGCATATGAAGTGTGGATAGATCTTCGAGGTATGCTAACTATACATGTCACTGAGTAAAGGTGAAGGAAATTTTTGTAAATTAAAGCTTATTTAACTTCGATTATGTGTCAGAAAATAGGCTTTCGAATCTTACAATTATATCCATTGAAATATGATATTACGCACAATATCAATTACTCCGACGTAATTCATAATTTCGCCAGTGTTAAATCTGAGAAATGTTGATTTTTTATGTAATAGAGATCTGATGTTTAACAAAAAAATCTATTTGAATAAAGGTTGTTTTTTAACAAAAAAATATCCTAATTTATGACGCGCAAGTTCCTGCCAATGGCCGCTGTACCCGTACCATTTTCAAAAACGTATTAATGTCAAAAATGTTTACTGGAAACGCAGATTACAGAGAACTTGTAGTTAGACGCCAACGTAAACCCCGAAAACATAAGAAAGACATGCAAGGTGTTACGTCTAACGCCGTGAGGCCCTATCTCTTAACATGCAAAGTGCTTTACTTTCTTCAAGAGTTTACATGCATCAAATTCTAATTTCCTATTGAACGAGAACAAATGCATGGCAATCATGCTATTTGTCACGGAGTTATAGTGTCGGAATAGGTCACGCTCAAAGCGATTTCTAATCTGGAATTCCATATAGTTAATTTTAACTTAGAAATAGTAAGTTGCCGCGACGGGTACTTGTGTAAAAGTAATCGTTTCATAAACTATACTACTATGCAGGGTTAGAAAGTTTGACGTCAAAATCGAATTGTGTGTAATTAAAACTTTAAATTATATATTTTTAACACGTTCGATGCCGGTGTCTAAAAGGATGCCAGTCTTCGAGCATGGATCCCTCATAGTAGAGAAATCATAAGGTTGTAATCTCGCTAACATCAAAGTGAGGTCAACATGTATGGCCCACATGGTTTACTACGTCCTCCATCATAAATTTTTTCTAGTTCATTCATAAAAATATACTGTACTTCATGAAGTAACACATTTACTATTATTTCCGAATCAGAAGTCAATCGCGAACGTTTTTTCATTCATAAATTTTGAAAGGAAGTCACGTGTCTGGTGCCATCCGGTCTGAGATGTTTACATCACGATGATGACGTCATATTCGCTCTACGACAGTTCATTCATGCTCGAACCTTTTACGTGTTCTTTTACCCCTCCAGAACTCGCGCCGTGAGCGAAATACACCAAGAAGAAAAAAAGTATATCTGGTATTCTACGACAAAAGCGAAAGTGCTGCTCTCTCTATCTTCTCCTTGTAACCTTCTCTTTCCGCAATCAATTACATATTATAGTTTAGTTTAAAATATTTCATTTACTAACATTTGTTTAAGGAAATAGGTGGTGTGAGAAAAATTCTCACGCGCGAGTTCTGAAGGGTTAAAGAACGTATCGCGCGCGCGTAAGGGAACTGGCAGTGAAATTATCAACAATTGTTTGTGTAGCTCTAGCGCGACATCACATCAAGCAACCATTAAATACCACGTGCATTTTAAATTACGATACCTGAACGCATTCCGGTTACGGCATCTTTCGAAAATATCTTGCACAAACCGTAGGAATAAGATTTATAAACTTTTTAATTTTATATTAAAGGAATTTGTAATAAAAAAAGTGGTAAGCAAAATAATAATAGAAATATTTTAGGGACTTTAAGGTACCGAGCCTGGCCTATTCACAGCTCGAAAATTAAAAGTACGAAATGACCAGTACGGTCAATAGAAAAAAAAATTGATTTAAAAAAAAAAACCGGAGGAGTTATTGCATAATTTTTGACATAATCATTTTGTTATTTTTGACGAGAAAACGATGCGAATTTAATAAAAAAGTTATCTGGAATAAATAAAATAACATGCTTATAACAACTTTATTAATGAAATATAATTTTGAAAATATCAAATCACATATTCTGCTTCCTTATGACACCAAGAGCTTATTTTTCGCACAGAATTTTCTAGCGACAAAGCTAAAGACGCAAAGTCTATGTCCCAATAATTTTTGTCTGACAAAAATATTTTAGAATCACTCTGTAATAACCGATAGTCAACGAGGAATTAGAAGACATATTCTGACAAATCAATTAAATTGCACTGTGTAGAACACTGAACTCTAACTGTAACTGCTGGAAGGCTCAAACCTTATTTCCTCTATGGGCGCGTTGAAGCCAATTGAAAGCAGCCATGCTGTGTCCCAATATTTTTTAAAAAGTGATTTAGCGGTGTTTTTTATTACCATAGCATTGTAGAAATATTAAATGTATATAAATATTAAAAATATCTTCTTATAGAATTCATTTTTATATTGCCAAACAAATAGTTTTTGCTCTTGCTTTTTATCTACTTCGACTTTGACTTGCTAATGCCTTTCTATTTTAATAGCAAATTGCATTTAAAATGGGTTTAAAAAGAAAATAGAAAAAAACTCAGCCAAAAGCAATACACGTCGACTTATTTTAATATGAAAAATATACGAAATATTGCGGTAGCAAAGAAAAAAGGGGGGGGGGGCACATCATGGGTGACTCTACATCGGCTTCAAGTCAACAAAATGTCTTGCGCTATCCAGAAGTTACAGTTAGAGATCAGTGGTGTAGAACTTTTGAGCTTTATCCAATCTCAAAATTCTTCGTCGCTAATAAAAAAGACTTTCTTTAGATTTTACATCGCCAATCAATTAAAGTGTTCACGGAAAGACAGTTTTCTAGTTCCTTCCAAGTACTTTTTATACGCAATCTGAGCGAGGTAGACGGTAGCAAGAAATTACCAGTTAGAAATGAGTTATAGATATATGCGTTATTCCTTATTCAGTACCTATCAATATGAAGCTTTATCCAGTATCGGTAGCAAATTCTTTATCCGGTATCAATATCGAATTATTTATTCAGTATCAATATGATACTTTATCCAGTATTAAAATATGATGCTTTAACCAGTATCAAAAGAACGACATGCTTATAATAACTTTATTTATGAGTTACACATTCTGCTTCATTATATTCTTTCGCTAAAACGTTCAATTAGAAACTAATTTTCGATCGTCAACGCCATAAAGTTTTACTATCCGAATAATTAGCTGTCAATGAACAGAAAGGCAGCGGAATTATAAGCCATATAAAAGCATGGAAGTTGCACAATACATTACTTAACCTTATTCATATTTTTGTTTGTCAATAAGTTCCAGTACTCGCCAAAAGACAGTTTTATAGCTTGCTCCAGGTACTGTTTGTATGCCATACGAGCGAGGCAGATGCTAGCAAGAAATAACCAGTAAGCAATCAGTTGTAGATAGATCCGTTATTCTTTTACCAGTATCAATATGATGCTTTATCCAGTATCAATAAGATGCTTTATCCAGTATCAATATGATGCTTTATCCAGTATCAATATGATGCTTTATCCATTATCAATATGATGCTTTATCCAGTATCAATATGATGCTTTATCCAGTATCAATATGATGCTTTATCCAGTATCAATATGATGCTTTATCCAGTATCAATATGATGCTTTATCCAGTATCAATATGATGCTTTATCCAGTATCAATATGATGCTTTATCCAGTATCAATATGATGCTTTATCCAGTATCAATATGATGCGTTATCCATTATCAATATGATGCTTTATCCAGTATCAATATGATGCTTTATCCAGTATCAATATGATGCTTTATCCAGTATCAATATGATGCTTTATCCAGTATCAATATGATGCTTTATCCAGTATCAATATGATGCGTTATCCATTATCAATATGATGCTTTATCCAGTATCAATATGATGCTTTATCCAGTATCAATATGATGCTTTATCCATTATCAATATGATGCTTTATCCAGTATCAATATGATGCTTTATCCATTATCAATATGATGCTTTATCCAGTATCAATATGATGCTTTATCCAGTATCAATATGATGCTTTATCCAGTATCAATATGATGCTATATCCAGTATCAATATGATGCTATATCCATTCTCAATAGAACAACATGCTTATAATAACTTTATTTATGAATTACGATTCTCTGCAACGTCATATTCTTTCACTAAAATGTTCAATTAGCAAAGAATTTTCGACTACCGATGATCGTCAACACCATAAAGACGCAAAGTCTTACTATCCGAATAATTAGCTGTCAAGGAAACAGATTGACAGCAGAATTAGAAGCCACGTTAAGGCACGGAAGTTCTAACCTATTTATATTTTTGTTCGCCAATTAGTTCCAGTACTCGCCAAAAGACAGCTTCCTAGTTCCCTCTAGGTACTCTCTGTACGCCATCCGAACGAGACACAGGCTGGCGACGAATTCCATGGCCATCATCAAAACGAGGCAGTACACCCACTGCTTGGTCTGTACGAAGGGGTTGATCATGAGGGGCCCCACGGTGGCTCCGAGGGCCCCCGTGCCCTCCACGATCGCCGCGACGGTGGCCAGGCCCCTGTAACCCCTCCTGATCATGCTGTGGGTGCCAAGATCCACTGAGACTGAAGTGCTCAGGAGGATGAAGGGCCCGTCGACGAATATGCCAAGAAGAAGCTCCAGTACCGCAATGACATACATGTTGTCCTGCAAGAAAGATTCAAGTGACATTTTAAAGTTTGGTTGGCGTACTGCGAATTTAAAACGGAACTGCTTTTAAGATTTACTAAGGTTGCCCATCTTGGGGGGCATGGTTTTTTTTAGCATTTCAGGTATTTTTATAGATGGTCTCTTGTATGGGAAGACATGCTTATATATGTATATGGTTTTATATTTTAACATGTTAAACTAGTAAATCAGTGTTCAATAGTTGCACTGTGCATAACATTTCAATATTTTATTTGTCAGTTCAATAGTTGTTTAAAAATATGCAATTTAATTTCTAGGCTAATTTCTGCGAGGATGCTAAATATGATATTTTTGCTAATTTAGTACGAAGATGGCATTTTGCTCGTTGCTACACAGTAGGATATGTTCGTCGTGACCTGAGTTTGTATTTAGATTGGTCGGCAACAAAATCAGAAACCTCGCAACCTGGACTTGAATACAACTAAACACTAAAAGAAAAACAGTTGGCGTGTGATTTTTTAGGTGCTCAGTGTATCAAAAGTTGGTTTGGTTATTTAACGTCGCACTAGAGCTGCACAGTGGGCTATTAGCGACGGTTCGGGGTCTATCTCGAAGGAAAGGCCCGGGAACCCATACACATTGATACATGCACCTCGTTATTTTAGAACCATGGTCAGATAACGAGGAAACACCTGAACTGGCACCCAACGCCTTCAATAGACGTCGGGACTTAAGACCCCGATCAGATTTATCGTGCATTAGTCCCGTATACACGCCGTTAATTTTTGCGGATGTTCTGGAGGACTTTTCTAGTATTTTGTAGCGAAGCTGGCAACCCTCTGATCACAAGATCACTACTTTTTTTACTTTTCTTTGTCAAGGATCGAACCAGGAATTTTCGGATTCCCAGCTGACGCCTTTAACCGCTCGGCCACGGAGGCCTGTATCAAAAGTTACGTTGTCATTGTTGCAATGGGCGGCTAACCTTCAGTATATATATTAAAAAATTTTTTGGGAGATTATGGCTGCAAAATCTGGAAAATCTTCTGGAAAATCGAAGCCGGTGATGGCACTGGTGCCGGATGAAATATTATGAAATGAGAACTTTTCACGGCGTCCGGTACAGTAAATTTGCCGTCACTGGCAACGAAAAATACAACCGGCGTTGAATCGACAAATCAGATGCCTGTCCGGCATCCGATTCATCGGTTTCAATGTTTCCTTATGTACACTTTTCAGTATCTATAGTTTTCGGTACCGGTGAGGTATTTGTGTTTTCTTAAATTTTTCTTTATCGTGACCATAAAATTTTCTTTCATTGTTTTCGAATATTTCTGTCATTGAGAAAAGTGAGTAAATTTATCAAGAACGATGTCATGACACTAATAGAACTTCAGGAGAGGTAAATTATCTTTATGGGAAAAACAATTGGCTGTTTAAAATAAAATAGAAAAAACCAAAAGTGTGAGAAAAGAAGTTATGCATTTCAGAAGATTTTCAACAACAAAAAATAAAAGAATATTCAATATTATAGTCAGTATTTATTAGCATTTTAATAGCCATTTTGATCGTCACCTCAACCCCGAAAAAATATATTTAAGCCGCCTTATACAAAATAAAAAATAAACATTTGTCAGGAGGAACAGGACACCGGCTCCGATTTAGCCGGCGTGTGAAAAAAGCCACCAAGACCTTCGAGCATGGATTCCTCATATCAGAGAAATCATAAGGTTATAATATCGCTAACATCAAAGTGAGGCTAACATGTATGGCCTCAGACATGGGGTTAACTACGTCATCCATTCATAAAAAAATTCTAGTTCATTCATAAAAATATCCTGTACTTTATGAAGTAACACATTTACTACTATTTTCAAATCACAAGTCAATCGTGAACGTTTTTTCATTCATACATTTTGAAAGGAAGTCACGTGTCTGGTGCCATCAGGTCTGATATGTTTGCATCACGATGATGACGTCATATTCGCTCTACTCCAGTCCATTCATGCTCGAAGACCAAAACCGGCAGCTGCGACGTCACAGTCACCGGCTCCGGTTTTACCGCTGTGTGAAAAAGCAACTGAATACTCACATTCTCATTCCTAAGTATCTGCAGGGCTAGTACAGGAATGGCGCCCATCAGGAACGAGATGCACACCAGGGCTCCTTTCCTGGACATGTCTTTGAGGAACCCCGTCGCCACACCGCCGATTACACTTCCCAGTGCGAACCACATCGAGTAGTAGGCCGTCGTGGACGCAGTGTGGTGTTCCGTGTGGAACATGGGGTACCAGAAGAGCACGGTGTAGCTGGCCATGCGGGTGAAGAACATGCAGGCGCTGTACTCGATGACGCCTGGTATGCGGAAGGCGTCGTAGTAGTCGATGGATTTGCTGGTGTCCAGCCAACCGGGCATTTCTGTGTCACTGTCTGTGGAGACATGTGTTATAGTGTATAGACATATGTTATAGTGTATAGACATATGTTATAGTGTATAGACATATGTTATAGTGTATAGACATATGTTATAGTGTATAGACATATGTTATAGTGTATAGACATATATTATAGTGTATAGACATATAGTGTATAGACATATAGTGTATATACATATGTTATAGTGTATAGACATATAGTGTATATACATATGTTATAGTGTATAGACATATAGTGTATATACATATGTTATAGTGTATATACATATGTTATAGTGTATATACATATGTTATAGTGTATATACATATGTTATAGTGTATATACATATGTTATAGTGTATAGACATATAGTGTATATACATATGTTATAGTGTATATACATATGTTACAGTGTATATACATATGTTATAGTGTATAGACATATGTTATAGTATAGACATATGTTATAGTGTATAGACATATATTATAGTGTATAGACATGTGTTATAGTGTATAGACATGTGTTATAGTGTAAAGACATATGTTATATGTGTAATATTTAATGTATTAATGAATGCCAGAAATGCGTTTTTAAATCTACGCAAATCTATGAAGGGATTTGTTTTTTGTCAACCTTTGCTCAATAAGAAGTAAAGTGGTCGGCTACGCAAAATCCTCACTACAGAGCTTATAGTTATGTTATTTTATAGCTAAGTGGTAGCAACAGATAAAGTAGTTAAAGCACGTAACAAATAATGGTTTATTGTGTGTAGTTCAACAGTCAAACAATGACCATCCATTCGAGCATGAATGGTCTGCAGTAGAGAGAATATGACGTCATTATCGTGAAGCCCTCATCTCAGAGCGAAAGGCCCATATCACGTGCCATCTCTTCAAAATTATGAATTAAAAAATACTCGCGATTGGCTGATGAATTGGGAAATGTGTAACAGTGAAAATTTATGAATGGAATGACGTAATTAACCATGTGTCTGGGGCCATACATGTTGGCTTCACTTTGATGTTAGCGTGAGTGACATCATGACTTCTCTACTACAAAGGATCCATGCTCGAAGGACCATCCTCCAGCAATTTGTGACCACCCTAAATGCATTGAACTCTAACTGTAACTGCTGGAAGGCTCAAACCTTGTTTCCTCTATGGGCGCGTTGAAGCCAATTGAAAGCAGCCATGTTGTGTCCCAATATTTTTTTTAAAGTGATTTAGTGGTGTTTTTTATTACCATAGCATTGTAGAAATGTTAAATGTATATAAATATTACATTTTCTTCTTATAGAATTAATTTTTATATTGCTAAACAAATAGTTTTGGCGCTCATGCTTTTTATCTACTTCGACTTTGACTTGCAAACGACTTTCTATTTTAATAGCAGATTGCATTTAAAATGGGTTTAAAAAGAAAATAGAAAAAAAACTCATCCAAAAGCAATACACGTCGGCTTATTTTAACATGAAAAATATAAGAAATATTGCGGTAGCAAAGAAAGTGGGCACATTATGGCTGCCTCTACATCGGTTTCAAGTCAACAAAATGTCTTTCCCTATCCAGAAGTTACAGTTAGAGATCAGTGCACATAACAAATAATGGTTTATTGTGTGTAGTTAAACAGCTAAACAATCACCATCCTCCTACAATTTGTGATCACCCGAAATGTAAATATGATCAACTGTACTTAAGATCACGATCACTTTCATTTTATCCGACAAACGTGGAGTCTCATTATAATAATGAAATATCTTAATGAATTACTGTTTCTGAAGATATTTAATTATTGTTTCTGCAGATATTCGCTTCTGTTTCTTATCTACATGTAAACTTCGAACTGATTTGCGTAGCATTAAAATGAAATATTTGGATCTTTCGAACCTTCCGCTTCGAATATTCCTTTCTTTCGTTCGTCCAACTTCTGGAGATCAGAAGGATGCACCACCAGAAAGAAGAAAACAACTAAACTCATCAGTGCGATGATGAAACCTGGTACTAGAAAGCTCCAGCCCCAGTCGTCTTTCACGTAGGCCGCGGCGATGAAAGTTCCCAAAATACCTCCTATAATAAAAATCTATTAAAAAAGGGTTAAACAATGCACAATTTATGATATGAACAGTCTATAGTTTCTGAACTAGATAAATCACTTTTGGCAAAAATTTTATCAGAAACAAAAAAATAATTAATTGCATCAATACAATACAATCAAACGTGATCTTGAAGGACATGGGCTTGCGGCCCTTCACCTCTAGTATGACTAAATATAAATACATAACTTGAGCTCAAGGCAACACATGATTACATTATAAGGGGGTTAGGGAAGAGAATTTCGCAGACATTTTGGCAAGATTTCCATAGACATGGTGGAACTAAGGTCGTATATGTTCCAAAAGAGTGAATGATTTTTTTTGTAGTATTTCTAAGCAATTTTTTTATGAGATATCACATATTTACAAGTTAAGAGGTATCCAATAAGAGCGATGCCCTTGGACGGCAGCTGTTTCTCATAACCGAATGGTTGTAGACCTCGAGTTTAATCAGTTCATCATAATTAATTACATCATTATTTATAGAAGAATTATATATATATTTTTCTTTTTTTACAAATTGGTATTAAATAAACATCTTAACCAAATTTTAGCTCTGTAAAAATATTACTTTTTGAGAGAGAGACAGAAACAAAAGTATTTTGGATATATATTGGTAACCTGATCACGCTATCTTTCGAACTGCCTCGGGACTGTGATGGTCAAAGTCCATTCTCACCCAAGGATAGTGAAGACCATATATATATAAGGTGCGTTCGTTCTCGCGCTGTCTGACGGAAGGCGGGGTAATCACATTTTTGACGTCATAGTCACCGCTACTTTCGCGTTCTGTGGGCGTGTCTAATGCTCTCATTTGTACAGTCGTTTTAGAGTCTACAGAGCAAAGTTAATTTAAAAAGAATTCTTGTTTGTAACTAATCATGAATTTATTTAAAAGAAAACAGTTAAAATTTGCTTCAAAAAACAATTTGAATCGATTTGCAGAGTAGTTTAGTTAATAAAATGTCTCGAAATTAATTGCAGTCAATTTGAACGAATGGTTCGTGACGTGCTTGTTTCTATTCGTTTTTTTGTGAACTATTTAAAAGTGATATTCGCTATTTTATTTAGAATTTGTTAAATTTTAAGAGTTAAAATTATATTTTAAAGATTGTATTTAGTATGTAAAAATTGCAAAAAAGTTGCTTAATAAATTAAGCGTATTAAAATAATATTAGCTGCAACGAGAGCATGTCCATGAATTTTGAAAGAGTAAAATGGGAATCGGAACTATCATGTCAATGCATTTGTATTGGACATATTAAATGAGTTACAATTTCAAACAAGTTAAATACGGGGACATGACAAAACAAGGACGGATTAGTAGTGAAGCTGCCTGAACACAATTATTTACAGATATGTACATTATTTTGCTAATTAAAAATTAAATCACCAGTTGTTACCCAACCGGGGATCGAACCTAAGTAGCAATGCTTGAAACACACAGCCAGTGAGAATGATCAAAAACCGATAGTAAGGCGGAGCAAAAATGTGCTTTCCTTGCCCACTTTCAAAAAGCGAAAAACAAGCGCACCTTCTATATATAGTCTTCACTATCCTTGATTCTCACCAACGTAAGTGTGCGTGTTCCACAGGGCAAAGAACAGGCCCCTCCTCAACTTGCTGGAGTAGAAGTGGGTGGCGCAGGACAGCAGCACTGGCCACGACGTGGACTGGGCAGCCCCGAGTAGAACGATCCCCATCGCGAAGAACTGGGCGCTCTTGATCATCCACAGGTCGGCAAGTCCGACGACCACCGAGAAGAAACCGACCATCACGCAGCCGGTGGTGAGGAAGTACCTGGGGTTGAAGGAGTCGGCGATGACGCCACTGAAGAACTCGCTCACCTGAAAGAGAAATACGTGATGCCTTAAAAAGTAGTTTTCAGGTTTTAGTTTGCGAACAAGAGGTGGTTTATGCGTCAGTTTGGTTTGGTTTGATTTTTATTAATTAACGTCGCACTAGAGCTGCACAGTGGGCTATTGGCGACGTTTCTTGGTCTATCTCGAATGAAAGACCTGGGAACACATACACAATCATACATGCATCTCGTTATTTTAGAACCATGGTCAGATGACGAGGAAACACCTGAACTGGCACCCAACGCCTTCAATAGACGTCGGGACTTTGGACCCCGATCAGATGAATCGTGCACCAGTCCCGTATACACGCCAGTATAATTTGTTGGATATTCTGGTTTGGTTTGGTTTTTGTTAACTAACGTCGCACTAGAGCTGCACAGTGGGCTATTGGCGACGGTTCGGGGTCTATCTCGAAGGAAAGACCCGGGAACACATACACATTCACACACACATTCATCTCGTTATTTTAGAACCATGGTCAGATGACGAGGAAACACCTGAACTGGTACCCAACGCCTTCAATAGACGTCGGGGAGTTTGGACCCCGATCAGATTTATCGTGCACCAGTCCCGTATACACGCCGATAATTTTTTCGGATGTTCTGGACGATTTTTCTAGTATTTTGTAGCGAAGCTGGCAACCCTCCGATCACAAGATCACTACTTTTTTTTACTTTTCTTTGTCAAGTCCATCGCCTAGGACCGAACCAGGAATCTTCGAATTCCCAGCTGGCGCCTTTAACCGCTCGGCCACGGAGGCCTCGGTTTATGCGTCAGAGGTTCGTAATTAGCATTATAGTCCGGGAGGTAGCGACATTGAGAGTCCGGGAGAGACTTTGAGAGAGGATGATTATTTTACACCGGCTGGGGCGGGGGCATGTAAAATTAAGTTCAAACATAAAATACTTTACTCCGGTTGAATTTTTTTACATGGTATTTGGACTATTTTATTTATTCACATGGTATTTGGACTATTTTATTCGACCAATGTATCTGATTATGTGCAGTATTTTTGGACTATTTTATGAAGAACTAAACATGAGCTGAGGACCAAAAAAAAGGGTCAAAAATTACAAAGAAAAGAGAAAAAAAGCTATGTGGACTATTTTTGGACTATTTTATGAAGAACTAAACATGAGCTGAGGACTCAGAAAAAAGGGTAAAAAAGTGCAATGGCAGGATCAAAAATTCCAAAGAAAAGGGACAAAAAAGCTATGCGGACTATTTTTGGACTATTTTATGAAGAACTAAACATGAGCTGAGGACCCTGAAGAAAGGCTACATGAGATTTCAAAGTACAGATAATTTTTAGGAGCAATGACGAATCGTACGTTCATCTCATAAATATCAACGTGTTTTTCGTTTTTTTTTTAAATCGTTAAAAATAATTCATTTAAACGTATTTTTTTAAATAAACCGTTGATAATGCTGCCATCTATGAATGAGCAGAAACGTTAAATTTTTATGAATTTTTGGAAAGGTAATTATTTCTATAGTAAAAGGGATTTTTACTACAGAAATAATATAGAAAAAATCATATACATTATTTTAGTAGTACAGATCCCTTTTACGACTAAATATGAACGGATTTTAATACATGAGATTTCAAAGTACAGAGAAATTTTAGCAGCAGTGACAAATCGTACGTTCATCTTATAAATATCAACGTTTTTTTTTTTCTTTTTAAAAATTAGTTAAAAATTATTCATTTAAACGTATTTTTTTAAACAAACCGTTGGTAATGCTGCCATCTATGAATGAACAGAAAGTTAAACTTTTATGAATTTTTTGTAAAGGAAATTATTTCTATTGTAAAAGGGATTTTTACTACAGAAATAATATACATCAAATCATATATATTATTTTAGTAGTAAATATCCCTTTTACGACTAAAATATGCAACGGATTTTAATACATGAGATTTCAAAGTATAGAGAAATTTTTAGGAGCAGTGACGAACCGTACGTTCATCTCATAAATATCAACGTTTTTTATTCTTGTTAAAAATTATTCATTTAAACGTATTTTTTTAAACGAACCGTTGGTAATGCTGTCATCTATGAATGAACAGAAAGTTAAACTTTTATGAATTTTTTGTAAAGGAAATTATTTCTATTGTAAAAGGGATTTTTACTACAGAAATAATATACATCAAATCATATATATTATTTTAGTAGTAAATATCCCTTTTACGACTAAAATATGCAACGGATTTTAATACATGAGATTTCAAAGTATAGAGAAATTTTTAGGAGCAGTGACGAACCGTACGTTCATCTCATAAATATCAACGTTTTTTATTCTTGTTAAAAATTATTCATTTAAACGTATTTTTTTAAACGAACCGTTGGTAATGCTGCCATCTATGAATGAGCAGAAACGTTAAACTTTTATTGATTTTTTTTGTAAAGCAAATTGTTTGCTGTGTGTGTAAGGGGGGGGGGGAGATATTAATCATCCGATAATTATCGTTGTCGCAGCTTAGCCATAACTGGCTCTTGCGTCATGAAACACCAACCAACCGATAATTATTGCCCGGGCATGCTATTTGATTCAAGAATCTGGAGTTGAACACCCGTAAAATTACTTCAGGGAGTACACTTTTTTGCCTCATTTTTTTTTCTTTAGTCGCCAAACTTCGCCAAGGTGGTTGCGATAACACACAAGTAACACCAGGATTCCTTACCGCGTACGTTCCGATGTAAAGAGTTCCCAAATAGTACGTAATCTGCTCTCTGTCGCCTGCGAACACGGTTCCCTTGCACCAGTTTTTCGGTTCCTGTTCAATTGCGGTCGAGTTGCATTCCTCGAACACCTTGATCTTCACCACGTCCATGGGTTTCTTTGCGGCACTGAAGAACATATACGTGACGTAGGTGAGGGCCAGGGTCAGAGGGCGGATTGCCCGTATCCTGCCTCTTCTGTCCGAAGGCAGGAATCTCTTGAAGAGTCGGATACCCAAAGGTATCCCGCCAACTTCTGAGTCGTTCATGGACGTTCAATCTGATGGGAATCGAAGCACGAATTTTAATTTACAGCATGGAAAAAGCTACGGCTAGTCGCTCCACTAGTTTATATCATAGAGCAGTGGTTTCCAAACTATTTTGGCCGTGGAACCCCAAAATTTGTTGCCAATGATCGCGGAACCCTGAATATTTTTTAATCAACGACTTTTCAAAATTTAATATCTGATATTAAATGAAATAAGTATTATTTGGGTATTTCAAATTTTATTGAATTAAGCAAAACTAAAAAAAAAAAAAATCATCATAGAAATAATAAGTTTTTTATTTTTGTATACATACTTTTACTATTTTTTTTCTTTTCCATCTAATCGATGTCGTTTAAGAATATGCAATGCAGACAAGTCAGTGATTATGATGAAAACAAATAAAAACGTGCTTTGCATGGATCAACTGGTGCGGTTATAAGAAGCCAAAGGACATAGACAATCGCCAAAGCAGTAGCCCCGGAAAAGAAGTTTGGAATATGCCACTATTGCCATCTATTAGTAGGATCGAAAGTTTGATCCCGGTTAAACATCCATACACCGGTATATTGCACAAAAAAAATACATAAATTTTGGGGGCGATTGTAAACTTTCCGAGGAAAATGTGAATATATTAAACACCATTCTTATTTTTTTTTAATCAAATCAAATTTGTCACGCGGAACCCCTAAATTTTTTCGTGGAACCCACTTTGGGAACCACTGTCATAGAGTAATGATACAAATAGAGGAATAAAAATGCTGATTTCCGTGTGTCCATCATTGAAACCACGTGATAAGTGGAAATGCCAATTCATTCATGCCTTGGCGACTTTAAAAACTAAACGAGATCGAAATATTGTAATTATGGTTGTGTGTTTAATTTTGTATTTAAATATCGTTTTTTTTTCGAACGAGTGGCACAATTTAAGGGAGTTTAACAGATATATTGAGGAGATTTTTCTTACTTTGTAGTTTTGAAATAATTGCATTACGTTTTTATGTAAAAAATTTACCATAAGCGAAGTTCTTTCAATTGTTATTTTGTATACTTCATAAGAAAATAGGAACAATAAAACCTGAGAAATATAAAGAGTTTCGCTTCTTCGAGTATTGAACACAAATAAAATATTTTCGTTTCGTTAATAATTAGCGCATATTGTTTGAAAATAAGTAAATACGTACATATATGTTAAGAAGTTGAATACGGACAGACTTATCACCAAAAAAGAAGAAAATGCGCCAAATTTGAAACTCCTGCAGATGTCTGAACGCCAAATGTGGCAGCGCTATAACCACGTGATGTTGGTTTTTCTTTTCAATGTTGACACCGCGGCCTTACGAGAGTCTGGTATTGAAGGCGCTCTCTATTTAATATTACAACTCTCTGGTTTATATCGGATATGGGACTAAACTATTTATTGCATGCAACTGGGTGACTAAAATTGCATTTGCTCGCTTACCAACTTTTAAATTGCACAAAATATCCTTTCACTTGTAGGGACCGACTGACAAATTTAGGGGTCCAGGGCTAAAGTACATTTGGGGCCCCTCAAAATAAAATTGTTAAATTTATATATAGGCACACAATGCAAAATAACATATAATCAATCGGATCTAATGAAAAAGTAATACTTCTTAGTAAATACTGTAATAAACCTATATTATTAAAATTACTAAAATAATTTTTTCTAAGAATTTAAATTAACGTTAGTGGTGTAGTAGTTTTTTTTTAATAATTTTCTCATTCTCGGGAATCTTTCGGGAACCGAAAGAAAGAATCGTTATGTTGTCGCCTGAGCCGCGCCAACGGAGTGCAAAGGGTTAAAATGTTGTTTGAATAATAATATTTAATGTATTTAATCAAAAACTTTACAACTTTGTTTACAATTAAATATTGGAAAATTACCTTTTGTCTTGCTTGGCGACATTGTTTTTGTTAATTGGTGATTTTAAATGTTTTATATAAATTTAAAATATTTCAAGTTAAGTGACTTAATCATAATAAATTTATGGTACAGATGTAGTATAGGACATTTGGCGCGCGAGTTTTTTTTTGGCGTGTTTTATTGGGGCGATAAATTTATAGTATGGCAACCCCACCTGACATTATTGGTATATTCCGATTCTTGTAGCGACTTTCAATCAGGCAACCCTATGACGTCATAGCGCTGTTTAACAGCAATTTTTCGTCGCCAAAAAAAAATCGCGCCAAATGTCCTATACTACATCTGTTCCAAATTTACTTTATGCGTATATTTTAGAAATGAAACATTTATGATGGCTAGAGTCGATCCACTTTTTGTAGGATTAATTCAATAAACAAATCATTCTGCTATATGAAATGAAAATTAAGGATTTAAATTAAGCATGTGGGTACAATGCTAATTTTTTTAATGCTAATGCTTTTAATTTGTTAACAAGTTCTGGGTTAAACTTAAGTATGGAAGGGCACTCCGCCAAAGAAAAAAATCATCATCGCCAAGTTCGACTTTATTTCCATTTGGTAACACAATGCAATTCTAGTACAGTGGAGATATTTAGTACAAGCAAATATGTATAATTTTTCTTATTTGTAATAATTTTTCCCATGCTCTTTCTTTTGGACAGATTTATAATAGTTTTTTAAATCACCATTTATTTTTTGTTTAATGTTAAGTTTAACATATTTTGGGTAAAACTTAAAAATAAGGGGACACTTCGTCAAAACAATATTTGATCGCCAACTTTCTTGACAAAATGTGCTGTGTTAACAACATAGTGTATTAAACCGTGTTTAAAAATTCGTAAAATATGTAATCATGTGATGTAACCTTTTTACAAGTTATAACTCCAGACATTTTAGTAAAATGTTGGCGATCAAAAATTGCTTTGGCGGATTGCGCCAATATACTTAAGTTTATCCAGTCTTGCATTAAATTACACAAGTTCGCCTGAACTGAAATACCCATTGCATAAGTATTTCATTAGGTTATAAGATGGAAAAGTAGAAAGAATCTTGGCGACAACGATTTTTATACCTTGGCGGAGTAACCTCCTATACTTAAGTTTAACCCGTATTTTTTCTGCTGTGTACTAATCCATAATAGAAAAAATGGTTTTATATCAAAATTTCACATTAAATTATGCACGCTGAAGTGTTTATTTATAATCTCTGATAACTTATAACTAAAAAATAACCTTAACAACACTTTTTTACATCATATGCCTATGATTTTAAAAGTTGTAACCCCAGACATTTTAGAAGAAATGTTGGCGAACAAAAATTGTTTTGGCGGATTGCGCCCATATACTTAAGTTTATCCAGCCTTGCACTATAACGCATAATTACAGTTAGTAAAAATTTTCAACTCAATTTTAGGATGTTGTTATACTTGTAGAGTATATTTATTTTGACAACGTCTATTTACTGAAAATAACCAACACTTTATTTTATTCAGCAATACAATACATACCAAATATTCCTAATACAACTTTTTTATAAACATCAAGTCACTAATAAACAAGAAATTAAATAGTGAATGTAAATATTTAATCTAATTTATTAGTTGTCTAGTCTGGAATTTATAAATTGCCAAATCTTAAAAGTTATTCTTTAGTTAAGTTATTAAATAGTAAGCTATAGCAATGAAGTATGTCAAAAACAAATTTAATTGTTCTATCTGATTTTTATGGAAATATCATCAAAAATGTATTTTTCCACTCAATTCTGAAGTAGAGCCCCAGTTGCTCAGTTGGTAAGGCGTTCAGCTACTAATCAGAGGATTGGTGGTTCGAATCCGTGAAATGGACTTGACATAGAAAAGTAAAAAAAGTAGTGATCTTGCGATCGGAGGGTTGCCAGCTTCGCTACAAAAATGCTAGAAAGTCGTCCAGAATATCTAACAAATTATACTGGCGTGTATACGGGACTGGTAACTGATAAATCTGATCGGGGTCCAAAGTCCCGACGTCTATTGAAGGCGTTGGGTGCCAGTTCAGGTGTTTCCTCGTCATCTGACCATGGTTCTAAAATAACGAGGTGCATGTATGAATGTGTGTGTGAATGTGTATGTGTTTTCGGGTCTTTCCTTTGAGATTGACCCCGAACCGTCGCCAATAGCCCACTGTGCAGCTCTAGTGCGACGTTAATTAACAAAACCAAACCAAACCAATTCTGAAGTAGTTAAAAAAAATATTTTTATATAATTAAACGATGTTCTTTCCATTTTTTATGTTATTTATCTATTTTTAAAAAAATTACATAACTATAAATATCGTCTGCTTGGTGGAGAAACTCACTAAGTTCCATTCTACACGAACGTAATGAACGTGCGCGCGCTTGTGCAGATGGTTCTGTAATTGGAGCATCGCATCGCCATCTGCATAAGCTCATGTGCGTTTATCAAGTCAGAACGGCCTATGTAGCGCCCACTGCATAGAAAACCGTATGGCACATACTTTTTACGTCGCAAACTGAAGGCCAAAAGGGACGTAGGAGGGTTAAATCGTAACTTCTGTTGGTGACGAAGCGTTCAGATACTGAATTCGGCCTCCAGATGGTGATGTCAAAATCACGTGCCATACGGTTTTCTATACAGTGGGCGCCGGTCTAAACCACTGAACTCTAACTGTAACTGCTGGAAGGCTCAAACCTTGTTTCTTCTACGGGCGCCTTGAAGCCAATTGAAAGCAGCCATGCTGTGTCCCAACATTTTTTTAAAAGTGATTTAATGGTGTTTTTTATTACCATAGCATTGTAGAAATATTAAATGTATATAAATATTATATTTTCTTCTTGCAGAATTAATTTTTATATTGCCAAACAAATAGTTTTTGCTCTTGCTTTTTATCTACTTCGACTTGCAAATGACTTTCTATTTTAATAGCAGATTGCATTTAAAATAGGTTTAAAAAGAAATTAAAAAAAACTCAGCCAAAAGTAATACAATTCGGTTTTTTTTAACATGAAAAATATACGAAATATTGCGGTAGCAAAGAAAGTGGGGCACAGCTTGGCTGCCTCTACATCGGCTTCAAGTCAACAAAATGTCTTGCCCTATCCAGAAGTTACAGTTAGAGATCAGTAGTCTAAACCGTAAAAGGCTGTTTTGAGATAGTAGTTTTTGTTTTGATCGAGCCGAAGACTGCGTTTACAGGTATTTATTTCTCTACGGCATTCGAAATGGACCTGGGGATTTTTCCTTAATAGCAGTTTACTTGTTGCCTTCTTACTTAGGGAAAAAGGGAATAGAAAGGGAAGAAGTTCCTCCACCATTCCGGCAATAAGTAGTTCCTTTTTTATGTCCTTAAGATTCAACACAGTTTCCTGCAAATGTTCAATTTAATTCTCAAAAATCATGGCATAATGGAACAAATAAAATGTTTTATTTATAATTAATAAAATAATCTTTTTTAAAAAAAAAAGGGAAACCGACACTAAGGAAAATACGCTAAAAAGTCAAAAATAATTTTTAATTTTACGAACGAGTTGAAAAAATTAAATTATTTAATATCAATTTTATACTTATTACAACTTTTCGAAATCGGCGCCAAAAGTTATGTATGATTTTTGTAAATTGGCACCAAACGTCAAAAAGTTGTAATAAGTATAAAATTTATATTAAATAATTAAATTTTTTCAACTCGTTCGTAAAATTAAAAATTATTTTTTACTTTTTAGCGCATTTTCCTTAAAGTCGGTTTCTCTTTTTCTTTTAAAAAAGATTATTTTATTTTCCCCTTTTTCGTTTTTAATTTAGCAGGGGGCTTCGCCCTTTGGTATTAATCATCAAGAAATTCAAGTAACAACTTGTGCTTACATTATGTCCCAAAAATGTATATTGTAAAACAATCCCTATCCATGCCAATAAATGCTGGGTAAATAAAATGCCATTGTTGTACAACTTCTATCAAACAATGAAAACATTTTGAAATTGGAGAAAACAGTTAAAAAAAAGTCCGGTTAATCGATATTTCCGGATATATAAAAGACGGATAACCGATTTTTTTCTTCAGTTTTTGCCAAAGTAGATTTTTCTCTATCCAACAAAAAGAGAATTTTCGAAATCGGACAATATTTTTTTTTTCAAACGGTCCGGTTAATTGAGAATTTCAGATAGTTAAATGCCGGATAACCGGATATTTTTTTAATGGTGCCCTAGTAAAACATCCCATATCCAACAAAAAGAGAATTTTCCAAATATCGGAATTAATACAGAAATCTAGCGCGAACATACATAAAAAAAATTACAGTCGAATTGATAACCTCTCTTCTTTTGGCGCGCTTTGGCGGTTTTAATTTAAAGTTTTGGTTGGCGCTCTTTAAGGTCGGTAAAAAAACATCTTGAACAGTTTATAACAAAAAGATTGCTGGATTTGTATTCTAAATAACGAGTCATTATTATTTGTACAGTATTACTTTTTCATCTTAAATGTTTTACTAATAAGGTTCTTTTTATTTAGTTCCAAAATTCTTTCGTTTTATTTTGAAATTGTAATTATAATTTCTTCATTTCTTTCTTTGTCACGAAATATTGAATATTCATTTCCTTTATTTTGCATTCAAAGTAAGCTTTTTTTATTCCAAATCTCGCGAGACGTTCGAATGTGTACATAGAAATAGAACAAAAATAAAATAAGAAAACAATTTTAACGTTCTATTTTTCCTTTCCATTCTTTTGTCATGCGATATTGAATATTAATATCCTTACATTCCCAGCACTAGCGTATCGAGTATTCGAATATGCAAACACAAACGAGAAACTTGAGGTAAGAATTATTAGAAGGAAAAAAAGTGACGATCCGATTCAGAAATAAAATCTCACCAGCGCCATTTTTATTTCTTATTAATTTCCATGACAATGAATCTTTCCGAGCAGACAGTGCGTCAAATTCCGGGACTACTTGCCAACACGCTATGAGTTCCGATAAGTCTTATTTTTGCTAAAACTATAATATTTAATAAAACATTATTTAACATGTGTATGGGAATAATCGATTTTTTTAGCACTTATTGCGTATCCATATTTAATTATGTGGAAAAACATGAAACGAAATTCGTTTGGAATCGAAATCAAAGAAAATATTTGTTTGTGTTGCATAAAAAAACTTCTTGTTCTAAAAAAAACTGAGATCGAACAGTTTTTGCAAAAAAAATTTTGTTAAATGTTGTTTTTATCGTATGTAAAGGGGGGTGAATTCAGTGCCGTTACACAATTATTAATATTAACTATTCGAAATTTCCAATTTAACGATTCGAAATTCTTAATTTGAACGATTCGAAATCCCAACTTAACATCGTCGGGTGCCAGTTTATGTGTTGTCCGTTATCTGACCATGGTTAAAATATACGAGGTATTGTTCACGGGTCTTTCCTTCGCGATTGGCCTCAAACCGTCGTTAATATCCCAATGTGCAGCTCTAGTGAGACGTTACTTAACAAAACTAAACTTAACAATTCGAAATTCACTAGTCAACTGTACTAAAAATTTCCAGTTCCAATTTATCGACATTTTCCAATTTTTTTTTAATAAATTTGGTTACTTATCTCAAAAGTATTGATTTGCTGCACGCATGTTCTAATGAAGTGTCTAAGGTCTAATTTAAGTTTAATCTTACAAGTTGGGTAATTCCTAATATTCCTTCGCTTTTATTTTTTAATAATATTAATTTTCGTCAGGCATAAATTTTTCAAACTCAGGGATTTTTCAAACTCGTAATTCAGAGCCCCAGTTGCTCAGTTGGTAAGGCGTTCAGCTACTAATCAAAGAATTGGTGGTTCGAATCCGGGAAATGAACTTGACATAGAAAAGTAAAAGAGTAGTGATCTTGCGATCGGAGGGTTGCCAGTTTCGCTACATAAATACTAGAAAGTTGTTCAGAATATCCAACAAAGTATACTGGCGTGTATACGGGACTGGTGCACGATTAAACTGATCGGGGTCTAAAGTCCCGACGTCTATTGAAGGCGTTGGGTGCCAGTTCAGGTGTCTAAAATAATCTGAACATGGTTCTAAAATAACGAGGTGCATTTATGAATATTTGTATGAATGTGTATGTGTTCCCGGGTCTTTGCTTCGAGATTGACCCCGAACCGTCACCAATAGCCCATTGTGCAGTTCCAGTGCGACGTTAATTAACCAAACCAAACCAAACCGAACTTATCTTCCAATTTCTGTGACTCGTATTTGGGACTGGTGCATGTTTAATATGACCGGGATCCAATGTCTTGATGCCTATTGAGATTGCGTAGGGTGCCAATTCAGGTGTTGTCCTCGTCATTTGAGGATGGTTAAAAAATACGAGGCATTGTTCCCGGGTGTTTCCTGCGAGGTAGGCCCCGAACCGTCGCCAATAGCCCAATGTGGTGTTCTAGTGCACCGTTAATTAACCAAATTAAACCAAACCGAAACGTCAACAATAGCCCATTATGTTACTCTAGTACAACAATATATAAACCAACCAAGTGAAAGATGCAAAATCCCAGGCTACTAATCAGATTTTGGTTTGGTTAATTAACGTCGCACTAGAGCTGCACAGTGGGCTATTGGCAACGGTTCGGGGTCTATTTCGAAGGAAAGATCCGGGAACACATACACCAACACATTCATTCATACCTGCACCTCGTTATTTTAGAACCATGGTCAGATGACGAGGAAACACCTGAACTGGCACCCAAATCCTTCAATAGACGTCGGGACTTTGGACTCCGATCAGATGTATCGTGCACCAGTCCCGTATACACGCCGTTAATTTTTGCGGATGTTCTGGACGACTTTTCTAGTATTTTTGGACGACTTTTCTAGTATTTTTGGACGACTTTTCTAGTATTTTCTAGTATTTATTGCGGATGTTCTGGACGACTTTTTTGGAAACCCTCCGATCACAAGATCACTATTTTTTTACTTTTCTTTTGTCAAGTCCATCGCGCGGGTTCGAACCACCAATCTTCGGATTAGTAGCTGAATGCCTAAACAAATGCCGCATGCACGCCCCGTTAATTTTTTGTCGTTGTTCTGGACGACATTCGAGGCCTCCGTGGCCGAGCGGTTAAGGCGTCAGTTGGGAATAGGAAGGTTCCTGGTTCGATGCCATGCAATGGACTTGACAAAGAAAAGTAAAAAGTAGTGATCTTGTGATCGGAGGGTTGCCAGCTTCGCTACAAAATACTAGAAAAATCGTCCAGAACATCCGCAAAAATTAACGGCGTGTATACGGGATTAGAGTACGATAAATCTGATCAGGATCCAAAGTCCCGACGTCTATTGAAGGCGTTGGGTGGCAGCTCAGGTGTTTCCTCGTCATCTGACCATAGTTCTAAAATAACGAGGTGCATCTATGAATGTATATGTGTTCCCGGGTCATTCCTTTGAGATAGACCCCCAACCGTCGCAATAGCCCACTGTGCAGCTCTAGTCGAAGTTAATTAACCAAACCAAAAATCGGGACGACATTCTAGTATTTTGGTAGCAAAGTTGGCAACCCTCCGATCGCATAATCACTACTTTTTTTTTACTATTCTTAGTCTAGTCCTTCGTACAGGTTCGAACCGGGAACCCTCGGATTCCCAGCTGACGCCTTAATCCACTCGGCCACGGAGACCGTGAGGATTGGTTACACTGCAGTTGGACGGTTTTGCCCAGTGGATAAAAGCGTTCGGCTAGCTGTTTGTTTGTTTTGTTAATTAACGTCGCACTAGAGCTGCACAGTGGGCTATTGGCGACGGTTCGGGGTCAATCTCGAAAGAAAGATCTGGGAACAGATACACATTCACACACACATGCATACATGCACCTCGTTATTTTAGAACCATGGTCAGATGACGAGGCAACACCTGAAATGGCACCCAACGCCTTCAATAGACGTCGGGACTTTGGACCCTAATCAGATTTATCGTGCACCAGTCCCGCATACACGCCAGTATAATTTGTTGGATATTCTGGACGACTTTCTAGTATTTTTGTAGTGAAGCTGGCAACCCTCCGATCGCAAGATCACTACTTTTTTACTTTTCTATGTCCATTTCCCGGATTCGAACCACCAATCCTCTGATTGGTAGCTGAACGCCTTACCAACTGAGCAACTGGGGCTCGCGTGTATACGGGACTGGTGCACGATATTGGTGTTCAATGTCCTGACGCCTATTGAGGTTACATTGGGTACTAGCTCAGGTGTTAATTCGTCATCTGACCATGGTTAAAAAATAACGAGGTATTTCTGTGGATGTGTGGCTGTGTTTAGTCTGGTAAATGTGGACAGAAGTAGGCAGCCAGAAGTATATCCAAATCAACAGTCTGACGTTTCGGCATTTTCGGCTCTCATTTTCTGTTAGGCCGTCTGATTGTGTTGTTGTGATGTAATTATAGACCAAGTTTCTTCCATTGGAAAAGGTTGTCGCATTTACGTCAACCACGCGTGCCCTGTATAAGGTAAGTGAGCCATTGTAATGTATAACGATCAATTTTAAAGTATACTAATGGGCAAATTGATCTCTTGCTTCTACAGTGGGGGAAATAAGTATATGCACAATCTTTTGTTTTTACAAAGGTGTCGTTATAAGTAAATGAAATGAATTTATATTTGTTTAGTAAAATCCGTTTATTACGATGGCGGGCATAACGATAGGCCGGATATAACAATGTAAAATGCAATGGAAGTTTGGATTTCTATAGCAGTTCATGTTAATTTTTCCAGATATTACGATGCCGGTTATAACGATAATCCGCATGTAACGATTGAGTTTCCCCTTGTTATGCTGATAACAACCGCTTATAACAATGAAGACGCAAAGAGGAATTGCCGTTTGTACAATAAACACGCGTCAAGCGAATATTATTTGAACAAAAACGCCCGAAATTTGCGAAGAGATCCCTGGTCCTTCTACAATGTGAGCAAGAATTTGATATTTTATGGAAATTTCCCATTATCCTGTCAAATCCAAGCAAATAAAAATTACTGACCATTCCTCATCAAAATAGTAGTTCATATAACTAACTTTAACTAGTATATGCATGGAGGTAAGAGTAACAGGAGAGAGCATTGGACGAATGCTTTTGATCTTTCGCTGTAACCGCGGCGCCATCTTTGCTACACCAAGAAATACTATTTCGACTAGTTTAACGCGCTGAGTTTTATATTATTTTAACGATATTTTTGGTTATTTGGGCAGTATGGGGTTTTGTGTAGCTTTCAATTGTACAAATAGTATTTTTAAGAAGACCCCAAAGATTAATTTTTAATATTCTTACAGCAATTTGTTTGTTTGTTGGGATTGCAGGTGAAAACTATGGAGAATATTACATTATAAACTGATTTCCTAAACGTTACAAAATCTGAATTTTGAAATTGATTGTTACAAATTTCTTATAATTTATAAATTTGGTTGAGTTCTGTGGTTCAGATTACTGCGACTTATTTTCACGACTGAAGTTTGTACTGCGGGGTAAATTTAGATTGAGCAAGTTTTGATACTTAAGTTTTTTTAATAAATGATCAAAACCACTTTACTAATTACTACTAATTAGCAAATTCCGTATATTTATAAATTAGTACTAAATTACATGTTCTATATACAACAAAGCTTTAATTTGAGTTGGCAATGGTCATATTTTACTTTTGAAACATTTACATATGCTGTGACAAACTTTACTCCATAATGTATGCAACTTAAAAGAAAGTTTATAAAAATATTGAATTTAATAAAAATCTACGGTTAAAAATCTGTTTTGTTGCGCAAACTATTTGCGAGTTAATATTTTTTAAAACAAATTTATGAAAGCATTAAAATAAAAAAATGTCACAAGGTTCATAATGGAAATATGCCTGGCTTTCCATATTTTCTGTTAAATATTTCTATGTTTTTAGTTTAAATTAACAACACAGTGTATCATCATTCAACGTGAAATACGATTTTTAGTAGATGAACGATAATGTTTTAATTTGTGTGTTTTTTAAACAAAATTTTTTGTATTTTGTGATTTTTTATTGATACATTGTTCCTACAGGAGTTTTAGAGAGTTGCGAAATATACAATCACTTACACTATAACATTTGTAACATAAATTAAATAAAACACGGAATATATTTTTATTATTAAGGCAGGAAGTATTGACTATTAATTTAAAACCATGCAAGAAATGCTTTTGGCTTCAATCGGTACGGTGGGTGTCGTATTTGACCCAATGATTAATTTTTCTTCTCACTTATAGTGCTACATCGTGTTTCTGAACTTTTAAAGTGTTTTAACATAAATGTATTATAGGACATTTGGCGCGGGATTTTTTTTGGCGTTTTTTTTTGGACGATAAATTCACATTGTGGCAACCCCACAATGACTTTTCTGAAAAACATTCAATTTTCCGTTCTGCATATATATATTTTTTTTATACTGTTGTATTTGTCAGTTAAGTAAATTGAAAGGAATATAAAATTTCTGATAAATTTTCCTGGATACTATAGCTGTAGGAAATACTTTTTTTGGAGTTGTTTTATTGGTCAGTTTTTTTCGGATTAATGCACCATAATCAACTGCTCGACAGGGGTACCAGCTTTGATTCTGAGTAGTCGGAGGCCGAAGGCTTGAGCCCACGATTTGCCCGGAGCCATAATCGAGGTACAAGTCTGACATTAGGGTCCAGTACGTGTGTGCGCTTAAGAGTGTGGGTCAATAATTATTAACACCCGGAAAGTCTAATAATCGCTTCTGTTGCATAAAACTACTAAATTCTAAAATTCATCGGCGTAAATAAAAAAATCGTTTTGGCGACTTTTTTCGTCGCCAAAAAAAACCGCGCCAAATGTCCACTTTAGCTCCGAACGCTTCATGTAAAAATTTTAATTTTCTGTTTAATCATTAAATAGTTTTAACTTTAAGTCAGTTTACTAAAAATAAAATTGATTAAAAAAAATGCGCTCAACGTAAAGTTTTTTAATATAACTTTTGTAAGACGATTCAGAACCGAAACGCCACTGAATATCTGTTAGAAAGCGAGGAATGCCACTATACAATGCAAATTAAAATATATATCCGGTTTACGAATATAAGAGGATAGATAAAGGTAAAATGCCCTCCAGTTAGTTTAGCGCCCCGGCCCTGCGGTTGCTAAGGGCAGCACTGATTCTGGTCGCAATAAACTCGCTGACATACTCGAATCCGCGCCGCGGATCGAATTCCTTCTTGCGTTAATAACCGATTGGGTGGGTGGATCCAGGGATTGAGAGGACAGTCGATTTATGTCGGAAGTTACCCTCCGTGAACGATATCCCGATGGAGCCATTTTCTGTTCTTTACTTCTGCCGGAGATTGTTGTTCCCTGGTTTATTATTTGCAGATAGGGCTAGGTTGGTAAAAATATTAAATATACTAGGAGGCTCCGCCCCCTGCTCCGCTAACGCTCCGCCAACCCCCGGAGGATTGCTACGCAATTCTCATAGGTTTGCTCCGCAAACCACTTCTCGCTTCGCTCGCTAAAAGGTAGGACACAATAACAATGTGTCCTAGTAACAATACTTTTTTTTAAATTATATTACCAAAAACTTTAAACGTTGAAACTAAATTTAAATTATAATTCATCTTGGCATCAATGCATTTTTTCGCCATGTAAATCAATATAAAATCATTTAATTTCTTTTAAACTACAAATAAAACAATGGAACCACTGGCAAGCCATTATTTGTTATTTTATTTCTACCATTATTTATTATTTTCTCCGTTATTTTCACACCTTTCCTGTGTTTTAGTTTAATTTTTAACATTATTGGTAGTTTGTTTTGGCATAATTGACGTTAAGCTTACCATACTCTTGCCTACCAGAAGTGTGTACGTAACTAAGTTAATACGTCATAAAAATGAAGATCATAGAAATTTAGTTTTAAAAATTGCCAACAGATGGCGCCACGTCAATGTTCCGCTCATTTGAAAACTCAAAAGCGTTTTTCAAAACTTCTATTTTTAATGTAATAGGGTTTATATTCTTCCTAATTTAAGCTGAGATCAACAAAATAATTATTTACTAACGAATTGAAGGGGTTAATCGTCAAAATGGCTTACATAATTTCAAAATAAAAATACGGGCACAACAGAATTTCGTAAACAAAGTAACTGTTGCCACTCGGCATACAGAAAAACAGCGTTTTTCAATCACCGCGTAAGAGAAATATATATAAAGATTATCAGTGGCAGGCCCGTCGGAGCGAAGAGAGGGGTGGGGGGAGCACGATCCCCCCACTCCTCCAATAATCTGTAAAACCTAAAAGTTGGGAATTTCAACTTTTAGAAATCTTCGAGTTTGAAAAATTTATGCATGAAGAAAATTAAAAGTATTAGCAAGTGAAAGCTACGGAAGATTAGAAATTGCCCAACTTGTAAGATTACGTTTAAATTAGACCTCAGAACGAATATTGCATTGGAACATGTGTGTAACAAATCAACGCTTGCAATAGAAATGTTTAATATTAATTATTATATAAAAAAAAGATGATAAATGCCGATAGGTTGGAACTGGAAATATTCAGTACTGTTGAGTTGGGAATTTCGAATCGTTAATTTGGGAATTTCAGATCGTTAAGTTGGGAAATTTCATGTTTCAACCCCCCAAAAAACTTTTTGTGTGACGGCACTGCCTAAAAGTTGAAAATTTCAGCGTTTAAAAATCCCCGAGTCGGAAAAATTTATGCCTGAAGAAAATTATAATTTGGCATCGGGTGCCAGCATAGGTGAGGACAGCACCTGTGCTGGCACCCAATGCAACCTCAATAGGCGTCAGGACATAGGACCCCTATCAGATTTATCGTGCACCAGTTCCGTAAACGCGCTAATATAATTTTTTTGGATGTTCTGGACGACCTTCTAGTATTTTTGTAGCGAAGCTGGTAACCCTCCGATCACAAGATCACTACTTTTTTGCTTTTATTTTTCAATCCATCGCACGAGCTTGAATTAGCATTCCTCTGATTACCAGCTGAACGCCTTTATCCACTGGGCTATTTTAGCAAATGGAAGCTAGAGAAGATTAGAAACTGCCCTGCTTGTAAGATTACATTTAAATTAGACTTAAGACCGAATACTGCATTGAAACATGCGTGCAACAAATCAATGCTTGTCAGAGAACTGTTTAATATTACCTAATAAAAATAGATGAAAAATTCCGATAAGTTGGAACTGGGAACATTCAGTACTGTTGAGATGGGAATTTGGAATAGTTATGTTAGGAAATTTCTTGTTTCAATCTCCTTAAAAAATATTTTGTTTGACGGCACAATAATTGATCAGAGGGACGTCTTAATTCCCAAGCAATCCAGATTCACTGAGATGGTCCCCAAGCTTCCCAAGCGATTCAAGTGGTCGTTTGAGGCGTCGGATTTGAAAGAGCGCCAAATTTTGCCGAAAAAAATATGAAAAATTAGGGAACTTTCAAATCTTCATATATTCATTAATTATATGTATATGTATATGCATATGTAGTTAGATTCACGTCAAAAAATGTCTATAACCAGTTTAAATTTTCATATTTTTAAAAATAATATCTTCATAACAATTTACATGTTACATAAATATCAATATTTATTTTGCATCAACGATTAATTTATAAAAATACTACTTAGCATGCAAAACGTGCTATATCATCAAAACCATTTGTACTCATCCGGAATTTTCGCTTGCTTAGTAAAGAATTTTGTTCACAACAAATCACTGACAAGCATCCAGCAGCAGACGAATAAATAAAATTAAACTGCATCTGCGTAAACTCCTGATGATATTTCCGATGCAGTTCGTTCTCCGAGCAGATTGGAACACATCAAGCGGATGAAATAAACAAAATCGAGTTAACGGAAACGGATCGAAAACTTCACCTCTGATTAATTCTGCAGTGTCATCAAAATGGCGGAAATTCAGTTAAGCTCTCTCGCAGGTTCGGTTGCGTTTCTACGTTTTCGCCTGTTTTTATTTTATTTTGGACACCAAATGAATTGAATTTAGTCACTATCCCCGTAGGGCACGGCTGTATAATTCAGAGACAGAGTAGGCCTGTAGCATATTCATCTTTTGATAGCACACGCATAGATCCCGGGTTCGATTCCGGTTATTCTTACAATATGAGGCGTGTAACGGTCTGACGGACGGATCGTTAACAGTTCTTCCTCAAAGCAGGTAGATTCACAGATGGGAGTAGGGTCTAAGTATCAAATCTGAGGACTTTCGCATAATCAATAGAACCTTCATTTCGATATAGAAGCGGTGAGTTTTGTGGCACCCGGAATCGAACCTAGGATCTTGCGCGTGGTTTTAATAAGTATAAAATTGATATATTAATTAAATTAAATTTTTTCAACTTGGTCGTAAAATTAAAAATTATTTTAAACTTTTTAGTGGCTTTAAGTCGATTTTCCTCTTTTTAAAAAAGATTATTTTATTTCCCCTATTGTTATCAATATTACTAGCCTCCAATCAACATTCTTCACTTATTTTTGCGTAAGAGAATGGCAACACTGTTTACACAAAATATTGCTGTAAAACTTAATAAATTCTTTAATATTGCAGAAAAACTCTGTAAATCCAAAAACGGTTATTAAATAACGCAAAATCTATACAAAATTTTAAGAAAAGTACTTATGAAATCGGATTCAGGACGAAATTTGGAGTTAAAATTGCCAAATTTCAAGCAGTTAGCCCGAAAAATAAAAATAAACTCTACAAAAGTTTTTTTTTAACTTCGTTTAAAAAATCTAGATGGCGCTTAACGAGTTTGCAACTTGATGATTTAATTCTGACATAGGTTCTTTTCGTTCCAAGACACAGATGTCTGCTTTTAGTAACGTATGTAGAAAAAGAACATTATATTTCTAACGGAAATATAATTTATTTATGACGGTATGCATAAACAGTTCGTCCTTCGCGTGGATATTTTCTGGATCGCTTATTTCCCAGTTAAGGAATGGTAATGTGAGTTAATTCACTGCAAAAGTAATTACACTGTTGGAATGCGACAGCGCAAACACAAGAATCTTCGGAATTCTCGTTAGCAAAGGAAGGAATTTTTACGAAAAGGTTAATTGTGACGTGTGCGCGGAATATTTTCACTTTCTCTTCAATGTCCCAACGGAACATTGTTTTCAAACCTGAGATTGGTTTTAATCGAACACAGGATGATCGCAAATTGTTCAGCGATGGTCATTGTTCTGCGGTCGCTGTCTTACTTCACATAAGAACCATAAACAGGGCAGGGTTTAGAGTTAGTGGGCCCTAGGCTGACCATGTGGTGCGGTGCCCCCTCCCCATTGTTTTTAGGGCCCCCAGTGGCCCGTTGAAAAAAGGCGATCATCTAGTAATCAGAGGATTGCTGGTTCGAATCCGTACGATGGACTTGACAAAGAAAAGTAAAAAAGTAGTAATCTTGCGATCGGGGGGTTGCTAGCTTCGCTACAAAAATACTAGAAAGCCGTCCAGAACATCCAACAATTAATCTGGCGTATATACGGGTCTGGTGCACGATAAATCTGATGGGTGTCCAATGTTCTGACGCCTATTGAGGTTGCGTTAGGTGTTGTCCAGCTCAGGTGTTGTCCTCGTCATCTGACCACGGTTCAAAAATACGAGACATCGTATTTTTTTTGAGATAAACCGTATCGTTAATAGTCCACTGTGCAGTTCTAGTGCGACGTTAATTAGCCAAACCAACCCCTTTGATTTGCTGAGGGTATTCTATACCCCCAGCTTTAATTTGGGGTGAGGATGGTGCCCAACATATTCTGCCTAGGGGTCCACTAACTCTAAATGCGGCCCTGCTTATGGTTATTATGTGTAGTAAGACAGCTGAATCGAACAATGACATCGATATAATCTCAGGTTTGAAAACATTATTTCGTTGGGACATTGAAGAAGCAGGGAAGGGAGAGCGAGGTATAGAATACCCACAATAAAACAAAGGGATCCGGGGTCGGAATATTTTTGTAAAAAATATATATTCCAGAACTTCAAAATTTAAATAGTAAGGATCTTTGAAGGATCTTCATAAGGACTTTGGCGTATTCTTTCGTGGTATGTAGTGTTCTTGGCAAATTGAACAAAGGGTAAGCCATCTGACCATTTATTTGTATCACTATCGTTCATCCATGCAGTTAGCATATTCTGTATATCCAGATTGGCCCTTTCAACTGAGCCTTGTGTTTGACTGTGACGAGGCTTTACATGAACTATCTTAACATCTTTCCACATAGAGCATATTTCGGATATGACTTGATTACTGAATTCTCTAGCATTATCTGATTGCAATATTGCTGGAGCACCAAATGTTAAAACTATTGGAAGAACGTGATACGCTACTTCTTCAGCTCTCTTAGTTTTCAAAGGTCGTAGCTGGACAAACTTAGTTAAATGATCTTGATACACCATTATAAACTTATATTCACCATCTCTGTTTGACTGCAGATCTATCAGATCACTTGACATCTTGCGTTTAACGCAGAACTGACCATTGGTTTCACAACAATACCTTTCCTAGGTCCACTGTGTTTCATTTGACACTGTTTGCATAAATTTAAATACAACATTACAACTTCGTATGACATATTTTTGTATTTAACTTGCAACTCTTTAAGCATACGTGTTCTTCCTCCGAGGCCTATTCTGGTGTGAGTTTCATCAAGCGACCCGGTCGGGTTCGCAAAGCTAAGCCAAAAAAAGAAGAAATAACGCCAACTCGTCAAAGCAGCCAACAAGAAACGAACGCCCGACCGGTAGAGCTTATCTCTACTCCGCACAACTTATAGCCCAGTCAATAAAGACCCTAAAATATCGAACTTCGGAAAAAATTAGGGTAAAGCTGATTTTTACCCCATTGATAGACCACTACTAGAGGAGCATTTTGACAAAAGTCCCCTAAAATCCCCCTGGAGCATTCCCCCCAGCCCCCTCAAAGGTCAAAATCCCAATATTTACGGAATTGTCATTATCTCTGTTACTAATGATCGGATCAAGCTCAACTTTTTTTTGTTTTGTTTGTTATTACATGGGCTACAATATTGGTAATCTATATATTTGGGTTAAACCTAATAGTTTTTTATGAATTAAGAAAAATTTGTAAAAAGTAGGTTTTTTATTTTCAAATTTTTGTTTTTGGCGTTATATATTCTTTATATGTCAAATTATGTAAAAACTCTTGATATAAAATTTGTAACCTATATATCGTTAAATCAACTGATATACAGTTTTATTTATTTATGTGCAATATTAACGCGGGAGAAAGCAAAAATGTTCGGCGCGCAACGCGGCATAACCTGCTAAAGTTGGCAACGTCGCCCAGTCAATAAAGGACTTGAATCGGAAAAAATTAGAGTAAAGCTGATTTTTAACCCATTGATAAACCACTACTAGAGGAGCATTTTGACAAAAGTTCCCTAAAATCCCCCTGGAGCTTTCCCCCCCAGCCCCCCTCAAAGGTCAAAATCCCAATATTTACGGAACTGTCATTATCTCTGTTACTAATGATTGGATCAAGCTCGACTTTCTTTTGTTTTTTTTGTTATTAAATGGGCTATAATATTGGTTATCTATATATTTGCGTTAAACCTAATAGTTTTTTTTATAAATTAAGAAAAATGTGAGAAAAGTAGGTTTTTTATTTTGAAATTTTTTATATTTTATTTATATGCCAGATTATGTAAAATCTCTTGTTATAAAATTTATAATCTATATATTTTTTATTAATTTATGTGCGATATTAACGCCGGGGAAAGGGGAGAAAGCAAAAATAATGTCCAGCGTGCAACGCGACATAACATAATAAAGTTTTCAACGTCGTTTATCTCACCATAAGTCCTGTTTTCCTCTCTACTCAACCCTTCGCTTTTCTGCACCCACAGAATAGCTGACACACCCTCTTTTGCAAGCACAAGATAGTTGATGAAACATATCATATGGAGAAAATGATTTGATTGTTGTAATTGGTTTCAGTGTTCTTTTGACAATTCCATTGTAT
Source organism: Troglohyphantes excavatus (assembly GCA_963932185.1). Classification (NCBI taxonomy): domain Eukaryota; kingdom Metazoa; phylum Arthropoda; class Arachnida; order Araneae; family Linyphiidae; genus Troglohyphantes; species Troglohyphantes excavatus. The sequence goes on from OZ010670.1 coordinate 54,349,198, forward strand.
TTAAAGTTTTAATTTTCCGTCACCATTTTGTAGTGGGGAGTTTGTTTCTTAACCATCCTTGAATTTGTAAATAAAAAACTCTAAGTAAGCGTTGTTGGCACCCTTTGAGGTCGGTGGTATTTTACCAGGTCAAAGTTAGATTTTAGCGTACTTTTCTTTGTCAAAGCCTCAAATTTGAAATATCGAGCTTCGTTAAATGTAGAATATTTTTTTAATCCATACAAGTACAGCACAAATTTCTCTCAGCCAACAATTCTTCTTTCTATGTGAAAGCATCTAGAAAGATATTGGCCCAAATGCGAGTCTCAGGCAACATAAGCATGTCCATTGTTTTTATTTTTCCTACACCACAAAAACAAGAAGTGGTATCACAGAAAGTCATGGTTAAATAAAAGTTGTTGGGAACTCTTGTACTTTCAATTAATGTTCCTATCTTCTCTAATCCTTCTAATTCTAATCCTAGAGTTAGTGACTATTTCTTTTTATTGGTTTCGTTTTCCAAGAACTCCTCTTTTGCTGTAAGACACATGGTGTTTTTCTCAAAACGATATCGCAGGATGAATGTCTTGCATCCCTTCTGTTTTGCTCTTCATTCTTGGTAGTAGGCTCTTCGGGATATCCGTCAAAAACAACAATCGCATTTTCTCAAATACTTATTGTGAATATATCCACAGTAGTTTTCTAGGACATCACTGTATGTACAATACAAAGACGTAAAGTAGCATATTGTTCATACCAGGCACTTGTCGACAACACATTCTACAAACATTTTCATCACAGAAGATTTTGTACCCTTTCGAAGAGATACACAATCAAATATGGATGTTGGGCGTGCTGACAATTCATATTCCAGATACAATTTTAATTTTACGGGGCTATCGCAGACACATAATATACGGTTGATGATGAAGAGCTGTTGGGAATTAACGATAACTTCTTTTGATTTGATCTAACTTTAACTGATTTTTTCTGTGCTTGAGTTTTTACTATGTCTTTCCTATAAAGTTCAAGTTCTTCAAAAAATTTCTCTATTATTTTGTCAATAGTTTTAAGCCCAATCTCATAAGCTTGGTCCCAATTTACAGAATTATCAAATGCAAATACAAATTTCAAGGACACTAGTTCTCACGAAAGTTTGGTGAACGGATTGTGTTGTTATAGTCACGTTGAAAATTTTAGTAAGTCCAGAGATCTATTTGTGTTCTTGACTCTCGTAGTTCAACATGTTGTTCATTTTATTGTATTGATGTTCCAAAAACTCCAACTTCTTTCTACAAAAAATACAAACCATATTTGAATTGTTTATTCCGATTTCGATTTAACGAACTGAACTTTTAAAAAATAAGATTGAGAAATAATATACTTGTACTTTGTAATTACTTTTTCCAGATATCTATGACTAACAATAAAGAATAATGTTTAGAAAAATAATGTTTATGAATTAAAAATACTCATTAAATCCCTAAACACACAGAAATTGAAAAAAAGGACTGGCATACTTTAAATACATTGTAAAATTCATGAACACAAATAGTTCAAATTGAATGGTAGTTTTGATATGAAGCACAGGACACATAACTTTTTTTTTAAAGCGAAAATTAAACTGTTCTTTTACAGTGAATAAGACACCAAAGGTACTTTACAGACAAGGTCAATGTAGGGTGTGGAAGGATGGAGTAGAAATGAGTCGGGGAAACAGGACTTATGGTAATAAAAACGACGTTGCCAACTTTATCAGGTTATGCCGCGTTGCGCGCCGAACATTTTTGCTTTCCCCCGCGTTAATATCGCACATAAATAAATAAAACTGTATATCAGTTGATTTAAAAATATATAGGTTATAAATTTTATATCTAGAGTTTTTACATAATTTAACATATAAAGAATATATAACGCCCAAAACAAAAATTTCAAAATAAAAAACCTACTTTTCTCACATTTTTCTTAATTTATAAAAAACTATTAGGTTTAACGCAAATATATAGATTACCAATATTGTAGCCCATTTAATAACAAACAAAACAAAAAAAAAGTTGAACTTGATTCGATCATTAGTAACAGAGATAATGACAGATCCGTAAATATTGGCATTTTGAACCTTTGAGGGGGGCTGGGGGGGGGGGGAAAGCTCCAGGGGGATTTTAGGGGACTTTTGTCAAAATGCTCCTCTAGTAGTGGTCTATCAATGGGGTAAAATTCAGCTTTACCCTAATTTTTTCCGATTCAAGTCCTTTATTGACTGGGCTATTATAATGTTAAAGTGCGTCCGTAAAATATATTCCAGAAGCCACACTACATTTCGTAAAAAAATAAAACCAGTATTGGTGAAACCGTATCTGTAAAACCTTTAATTTAATACAAGAATATTTTTTTTAATTGTAAATTAACGGAGATACGGAGTTTTTTAATTTGCGTAAAGTTAGTCGATTTGTCACTTTTTCAAATTATGAAGCCCAAATTTGTCAAACGCCCTTGACACTACAATTTTCAACCGATTTTTCTGATTAATAGCTTATATGATAGCTTTATGGCATCACTAAGGTCACATGTTACTTTTATTTTATTATATTAATTATTAATATGTTTAATTAGCTAAAAAAGTTATTGAATAATATAAGCCAAATTTTTACGCCGTCAGGCGATTTTTATCTAAATATGAAATCCCTTCACTAGGCGGGCGCCAAAGAAGATTATGTTTTAGAGCGGCTTAATAAAAGTTAAAATTATCGTTAAATAATACGCTCTACAAAATAAAAATTATACCACCCGATAGATTAAAAATCCTTTTAATCGATGGATCAATTGTCATGTAACTTGGACAATTATTAATGAAGATGGAAGCATTTGAAATAAATAAGAACATTGAAAAATTTCCCCTATCGTTCTTCCGCGGGAGAAGGGTGAAACATCTCAACAGTAACCATTTCAAGCTGAAAGAAGTAGTGTGCATGTGGGGCTCGGGGAGGAGGAAGCGAGGTCATATTTATCTTTTAATACTTCGCGTGTGATTAATTATTCCTTGAATAATCGGATTTTACTAATGACATGGGAAAACAAATAGTAATTTTTAAAAAGTTTAAATGGTGATTGGTCTGACATCCTCCAAATGGTGGGTTGAAAAAAAGGACTGACATCCTCCAAAAAAAATTTAGAAAAGTAAAAAACGCTAAGCCCCCCCCCCCCCCCCCAAAAAAATCTTCGAAACTGTGGCTAAAAAAGTTGTGATATGAAAAACAAACAAGCCAAGAGCTCAAGCGTGCACACCCACTCACTAGCCTTTTCCCGGAAAAAAACTGCGCTTTCTTTTCTTAGCTCGATTAAAATTTTATACACACATACATTTAATTTTTAATCGAGCTAAGAAAAGAAAGCGCAGTTTTTTTCCGGGAAAAGGCTAGTGAGTGGGTGTGCACGCTTGAGCTCTTGGCTTGTTTGTTTTTCATATCACAACTTTTTTAGCCACAGTTTCGAAGATTTTTTTTTTGGGGGGGGGGGGGCTTAGCGTTTTTTACTTTTCTAAATTTTTTTTGGGATATAGTATACTGAACAATTCCTCATTGGTAGCATAATACTGTATATTCGTTTCTCCTGGTTTTAAAGGTACAATTAACTTATCTTCATCATTAGTTTTTAAAACGTCAAAACGTTTTAATCGTCTGTAATCCAAAGGTGTGTTGCACTTAGTTTTAGCAGAAACCACTTCAGAAAGTATTTTAGAGTACTTTTCTTGAGAAAAATAAAAACAATTGTCTTCCCCTCTCTCCGGCTCCTCTCTTTTCGACTTCCACCAGAGCATATCTGTGATTGTCGACATACACCAGTGAGGGTCCGAATGTAATGAAATATTCGATCTTTTACCGGCGTATTTGGTAGGTGTTGACATTCACCGGTGAAAGTCGACATCCTCCAATTTCGGTCTTTCACGGTAACATATATACAATGTAGCAATAAAAAATATATATATATATATGCTATATATATATATATATATATATGCTATATATATATATATGCTATATATATATATATATATGCTATATATATATATATATGCTATATATATATATGCTATATATATATATATATGCTATATATGTATATATATATGCTATATATATATATGCTATATATATATATGCTATATATATATATGCTATATATATATATGCTATATATATATATATATATATATGCTATATATATATATATGCTATATATATATGCTATATATATATGCTATATATATATGCTATATATATATGCTATATATATATGCTATATATATATATATGCTATATATATATATGCTATATATATATATATATGCTATATATAGATATATGCTATATATATATATGCTATATATATATATGCTATATATATATATATATATATATATGCTATATATAGATATATGCTATATATATATATGCTATATATATATATATGCTATATATATATATATGCTATATATATATATGCTATATATATATGCTATATATATATATGCTATATATATATATGCTATATATATATATGCTATATATATATGCTATATATATATATGCTATATATATATATATATATATATATATATGCTATATATATATATATATATATATGCTATATATATATATATATATATATATATATATATATATATATAATGTAGCAATACAATTTATTTATAATGTGTAATACAATGTAGCAAATTAATTGCAGTTTCTTCCAATTTATCTGAACTGATATCAATTTAAACTTGGTCAAACATGAAAAAAGTCATCACTGAGAAAAAGGAGTTCAAAATTACGTATTCATGCAATCTTGTACCGAATCTCAATATTGATTCGCAAAAAATAATTAGTTGTACTTAACGTAAAAATATAAGTTTTGTGTTGTTAGATTCAAAATAAAATAAACTATTATTTTTGAAAGCAATTAAATATTTTTGATGATTTTGTGTCTCATACCCCTGAAATATTAAAAATAAACTAATGTTTATAAAGATTCCAAAACTGGCACAAAAATACAAGAAGATAGAAAAGAAACAGGACGTATTTCTTTCTTGTAATAGACTTTATCTAATCACCTTATTTCTTGCAATGGCATTACCAGATACTTTTTCTTGGAAAGCCCTAATCTTAGATGTGCTCAATGGACATTTCCCTTTTTATGTAACCCATTTCTGACTGTGTAAACGGAAATAATAAGAAATGTCTTTTTATAAAGCATTATATGTCATATGTTACTATTAAAGAAAAATTAAAGGGGCTGTATCAGAGACATAGCCGCTTGGTGGCATCTGGGGCTTCATGCTTGTGCTGCAGAGATTGTATGTGCGTTGAGATGTCGTGTTTCAGGCATATTTCTCGCCAAGGCGATTCACTTCTAAATGTGGAATTATAAAGATTTGTTTATCTTTCTCCGTCAACAGGTTGAGTGCGCATCTAGTGAACATATGAGTTTATTTCCTGGGTGCAATAAGTAATTGCTTTACCGTTGTCGATTGATTAAAATATGCAAGTGTTTGACGAACTCTCAAGTGTTTAACGTAATAAAATGTCTTAGCATATTTAACATTTCTATAACGGTTTGAGAAGGCGAAAACATACAAAATCACTTTTAAAAATTAGTTGGGTTACAGTATGGCTTCAACCGCGCCCATAGCAGTAACTGATTATGAGTGTTCCAGAAGTTACAGTTAGAGTTCAGTGAACTAACAGAATAGGAAGGTTATGAGAATTCCGGTTTGGTTTGGTTAATTAACGGCGCACTAGGGCTGTACAGTGGGCTATTGACGACGGTTCGGGGTCTATCTCGTAGGAAAGACCCTGGAACACACACACATCATTCAAACATTGACGTCGTTATTTTAGAACCATGGTCAGATGACGAGGAAACACCTGAACTGGCACCCAACGCCTTCAATGGACGTCGGGACTTTGGACCCCGATCACATTTATCGTGCACCAGTCCCGTATACAAGGAAATAGGGAATATTGGCTTTATTACTAGGGATTTTTTTTTTATAATGGCGAATTCTCAATTTACTTCATAAATGTATTTGTTGTTTTTATATTATTTTGTACCATATTTTGTATACGTGTAGCCCAGATGAAAATCAAGTTATATCCAAAAATATGACAAGGATTCTTCAATAGGTTCTTTATAACTTTGCTCCTTTATTGCATTTTAAAAATTTAAGCAAAAAACATTATTTATTATTAATAAAAACTCTAAAACGAGATCACGCAGAATCAAAAGTAGCTATATCCACACTGAATACAAATACAAAAGCCGTTGCATTCTGGGAACGCTAACGTCATCAGTGAGTTTGAATTCTGATTGGTTGTAATTTTTATAGAGCTTGTTTTGTTTCTGGAATAAAAAACAAGATGGCGACGCCTATATTTGGAAATAATTTAAAAGCTTTCATCCAGTTGTAAAACATGTCATGTTAAAATTAAAATCTTGTATATAACTTATTCATTAACCGGAAAACTTTCACAGTTTAGTGAACCATTGTATTTTTTCTTCATTTCTATAAAAAAAAATTATTTTATTAACAATAGTTAAGTTTTAACAGTTTTTCGCGTTCTTCAAAGGACTAATAAGTGCCTGTAGCTGCTTTTTGCATCTGGGCTTCACATAAGTAAGGTTCTTTTATACTTTCAACGCTTCGTACTCTACAACAACTTTTGAATACATCCCTATTTTCTAATATACTTCGCAAATCCTTAAGTGTATTCAAAATGTTATGCCCAAAATATTTTCCCTTTTTGCGATCGTCTCTTTTTTTTAGTTGCTCGGCCCTTTTTTGTTCATTTCCCACACACACAAAAAATATCTTCTCAAGATCTACGAAAATAAGACGAATCCCCTTGAAGAGTAAAGTATTCATCTGAAGGGGATTGTTGCCATAGCAACCATTCACAAACAACTTGCGGTAAGGCAAGGGAAAGTCCGAGGTTTTTTCCCTGTAAAAAAATACTTAATTTCCCTTGGCCTGTTTGCAGAGGTGGGTTTATTAAAAGAAAGTTTTGGTGAGCAAATATTAAGAAATGGTTTTGAAATTATTAAGCTGATGAAATAAGTTTATAACTTTTGAAATCAAAATTACAAAACTAAAGGTTCGGCCTAGGGGAAATTTGCTTTATTTTTTTTCTTGTGTTGATGGTGAATTGCGCCCACTGATCTGTAACTGTAACTGATGGGTTGAGCAAGACATTTTGTTGACTTGAAGCCGATTGAAAGAGTATCAACTGTACCCCCCTTTCATTGCTACCGAAATATTTCGAATATTTTTCACGTGAAAATAAATTGATCTGTAGTACTTTTGGATGAGTTCTATTTTTTTAAACCCATTTTAAATACAATCTGCTGCTAAACTAGAAAGTCATTTGCAAGTCAAAGTCGAAGTGGTTTAGAAGCAAGAGAAAAAACTATTTATTTGTCAATATAAAAACTAATTCTACAAAGAAAATATAATATTTATATCGATTTAATATTTCTGCAATGCTATAATATTAAAAAACACTACTAAATCACTTAAAAAAAATTTGGGATACAGTATGACTTACTCCACATTAACTTCAATGCGCCTGTAGAGGACACAAATTTTGTGCCTTCCAGAAGTTACAGTTGGAGTTCAGTGGTTGCGCCAAGTGGCATCTTGGTTGCTAGGTGGATGACACCCTCGTCTTCGACTGGCAACCCTTCAAGGTTCTCATATTTTCTGTTTGAGTAGTCTATTTTGGGTTGATTGGTTGAATTAACGTCGCATTATAGCTGCACAGTGGGGTATTGGTGACGGTTAGGGACCTATCTCGAGGGAAAGACCCAGGAATAATGCTTCGTATTTTTGTATCATGGTCAGATAAACAGCCGATTTTGAAAACGAGTAAAGACACAGTACTTTTACAAAATAGCTGGTACCCCCTCGAGTAGTTGTTAGGGGTCACTTATATCCTCCGAACAGTCGATTTTGGCCCCGGGAAATGACACAGTGCTTTTAAATAACAGCTGGTACCCTCTTCGAGTTTTCGTGTAGAGCTAAGACGAAATTATTCCTAAGGTGGCTATTCCGAGAGGTTCTCCCTGTAAAGTCTTTAAAATTGGATTCTGGCAAGAGGTGGCATGTCAGTTGAATGGAAATGTAACGGAAGTACGTCACCGATGACCCGTCATTTGTCACAGTCCTGAGTTATCTCTCGTTGTTCCCATGGAAATGCCGCAGACAATCGTCTGCTTCGTTTGTTTCGTTCAATTAGTACGATTATTTTGTTTGGTTAGATTAGTTTTATTTGTTCGGTTCGTGCGTTTCATAGTATTTTATATTAGTAAATTAATCCTAAAATTTGCATTTGTGTCCTGTTGTTATTTATAAGCACCCGAACCCGTTGTTGATTATGGATGACAAAAATAATTTCTAGTAAACCTTGTGAGAAAATAACTTATAAAACTCAAGAATATGTTGTTCTCTTTGATATTGAAGAGCAGAAAAAAAAAATTCACGGTGTTTTGGTGACTTAAACTGACACTCGAGTGCAAATGGTTAATAAAATATGCTGATATCCGAGTGATGTAATACTTTTAAATAAAGTTAAATTAAAAACAAGTTAACAAATTGAACACTTTTTTTTATATTCAAGAGCTTGCAGTTCTTGTTCAATTTGAAGAACATAAAATAAAAGAACAGTTTGTTATTTTGGTACATTGTTAAAAATAGGTATTCAAAAATAAGTAAAATGTAATCATTTTTGAATGTATTCGATGCTTGTCACGTCTCCGAATACATAAGTTTCGATTTTGAAAAAGACTTGTACTCAAAAATGAGTAAACATGAATAAAAAGGACATTTTCTTGTCTACATAGCCAGTCTTCATAAATCACTTTTAATGAATATCGACAAAAAAACAACAACATGACTTACCGGGAATCGAACCCAGATCCTCAGGCCCCGCTGTTCAGAGCCTTATCCGTTAAGCTACCAGGGCGACGTGAAGAAGTTATAAACAGAAGTAATTTTAAAAAGGTGTGCCAAAAGAAAGGGAAGTAAGATAATTAAATTGTAATAACCCAAGCAACCGACATCAAATAATGTAGAAAACCATCTTCTGAACAACTATTTCAAGTTTGCCAGGTCGCTTTGTTAAGATGGCTTGAACAGAAGCTGAGATTAGCAATACTAAATCACACTGCTTATTTTTGAGAAAGTACAATTACTTAAACTTCAGTACGTCATCACTCATTTACGATGCAATTGTACTAAAAGAAAAACAAGTACGTTCATGTACTCATTTTAATCTACTTTTTTCACAGTGTAATTGAGAGTTGCTATTCAAATCCAAAAGGTTAAGAAATGAACAAATTGTTTTTTTTCCCTAAATTAAAAAAAATTAAATATCAAACATGTATTAGAAAATTAAAATATTTCATAAAAAAAAATAAACTTTTCTGGCACTTTCTTTAACGGAATAGTCATTAATATCCAGAAAAATAAAATGACAAGCAACCAATTTTTCTAAGAAATTGGACAGTCGTGAATGCAGAATTGGCACCAATGTCCTGCAATACACTGCAATAACATTTCATCGCCCCATGATACCTATAACAGCCCCGGCAAACAACCCATCACCTACTTACCCCATCAAAAACCCATCCATTCCAGAAGCGAACCCCCTCCCCCCCCCCCCCCAATGACCCCCCCCCCAACATCTCCTCCCCCCAACCCCCATCTCACCGTTGCAACACCGAAAACAGCGCGCAGAACCTTAAAAAGGAGGGGCAGCTTTCAACCAATCACATCGACCCCTGGATACAGTATCCTTGCCGGGGCGCCCCTTCTTGCACGCCGCCCCCTCAAACCAGTCGAGCCCCACGCTTCTCACCTGTGCAGTTGTTTCCCGCTCGAGACAGCGCCCCTGGAAAGTTTGTTTTCTCTACAGGTTTTGTGGTTTTATCCCTGTGGGGGATGAAGCGGGGTTGAATTTTTGTTTGTGTTGTTTGTCTCGATTGTGTTGTTTGTAGTCGGGAGATGGCTTCTGCTGGTGTCAAACAACACGCTGTCCGGAGGCTTGTGTTGACAGCTATTGCGACCGCTGTCTGTTTGTCTCTGTGGACTAATAATAAAAGTAAGTTTATTTGTATGTTCTGTTCGTTCGGGTAGTCCCGTATTTATACATTTTAGATACGTTGTCATTTATGTTTTTTAAATTTAAATTACAATATTTTACAAATTGTAATTTTTTGGAAATGACCTGTAAATTTTTGGAAATTACCTGTAATTTTTTGAAAATTATCTAATTTTTTTGAAAATTATTTAATTTTTTTGAAAATTATCTGAAATTTTCTGATAATTTCCTGTAATTTTTTGATAATCTCCTGTAATTTTTTGATAATTTCCTGTAATTTTTTTAAAATTATCTGTAATTTTTTGATAATTTCCAGTAATTTTTGGATAATTTCCTGTAATTTTTTAATAATTTCCTGTAGTTTTTTGATAATTTCCAGTAATTTTTTGATAATTTCCTGTAATTTTTTGATAATTTCCTGTCATTTTTTGATAATTTCCTGTCATTTTTGATAATTTCCTGTCATTTTTTGATAATTTCCTGTCATTTTTTGATAATTTCCTGTCATTTTTTGATAATTTCCTGCCATTTTTTGATAATTTTCTGTTATTTTTTGATAATTTCCTGTTATTTTTTGATAATTTCCTGTAATTTTTTGAACATTTCCTGTAATTTTTTGAAAATTACCTGTAATTTTTTAAATGTTTATTATATTTAATTTCATTTCGCTACAAGTCTTGAATACTTTGTAAGTTTTAAACCAATATAAGAAGTCTCCTATTTGATAGAAGGGGGGACATGGGATCGTTTGCAAGAGCGTGCCGGAAAGTTTTTCCCTCGACCCTTTTTGATATTAAAACTACACTGTAAAAAAGGTACTAAAAATGAGTACCGGAACATACTCGTTTTCCTTTGAGTGCAATTGCATCGTAAATGTGCGATGACGTACTCAAATTTAAGTAATTGTACTTTCTCAAATATGAGCAGTGTGATTTAATATTGCTAATTTTAGTTTCTGTTTAAGCCATCTTAACATAGCGACCTGACAAACTTAAAATAGGTGTTCAGTAGATGGTTTTCCACATTATTTGACATCGATTGCTTAAATGGAAAATGAGAATTACAATTTAATTATCATACTTCCCATTTTTTGGCACATCTTTTTAACTATTTATAACTTCTTCATGTTCCCTCGTAGTACAACGGATAAGGTACTGAACTGCGGTGCCTGAGAATATGGGTTAAAAATAGCATCACGTACTATTTTTTTTCTATAAATAATTTTTGCGTGTCTTATTTAAAAACGATTTATTTTCTCTGAAGGTTTGTTGTATTATTTTTGTAGAAAGTTACCTATGGAAATGTAAAATTAATGTTGGTTGACTTTATTATAAGTTGATTTTATCGCTAAACTGAACAAAAATTTATACCAAAAATATTCAAAAAGTTTATACCAAAAATATTCAAAAAGTTTGTACCAAAAATATTCAAAAAGTTTATACCAAAAATATTCAAAAAATTTATACCAAAAATATTCAAAAAATTTATACTAAAAATATTCAAAAAAATTTCCGATTTAAAACGTGAATTTTATTTCCTTTATAGCACTTTGGGCATCAAGTCGCAGCCTGCCATCATGACAATGATACTATTTATAAATTAGTAGATGCATATAACAAATAGTTTTCGTGAATAAAAAAAATCGAACTACCAAAGGTCTCAATTTTTCATTTTCTTTCACTGGAAGATAATAATTGATCCAACTACAACAGGCGGAATGAGTTAAATAAAAGTTTCAGTTTTGCACTCAAAAATGAGTACAAAGAGTAAAAATGAATAAAAAGAGTAGATGCTTGCCTACATAGGCTGCCTTTATAAACCACTTTCAATAAATATCAACAATTACAACCAAGACTTACTGAGAATCGAAACCATATGCTCAGGCACCGCAGTCTAGTGCCTCATCCAATGTACTACCAGGGCGAGGTGAAGAAATTATAATCAGAAGACATGTTAAAAATGTGTACCAAAAGAATAGGAAGTATGATAAATGAATTGCAATAACTTAGTTTAAGAATCGACAAATAATGATGTAAACTACCTTCTGAACTACTATTTTAAGTTTGTCAGATCGCTTTGTTAAGATGGTTTGATGAGAACCTGAAATTAGCAATATTAAATAACACTGTTCATTTTTTAAAAAGTACGGTTTTTATACATTTGAGTGCGTATTCGCTCATTTACGATGCAATTGTGCTAAAAAAACGAATATGTTCAGGTACTGATTTTTAAGTAACTTTTTTTTAAAGTGCATGATTTAGTAAAGAATTTATTTTAGGAAAGTATTTACCTTACCTTAGATAACATAGTAGTTTGAAAGAATTTGAGTTGTTTAACTTCATTTTGCGTCAGTTGGGTTCTATTGAGTAGTACATAATGGCGTAATTCTGTTTTTCTATATGTAACCATATTCAAAATTGAGGGGTTTACTTCATATACCCGATACTCCCACTTTGGCGCGTGAGATCACTTTAGCCTGACTGGTAGAGTATCGACGTAGCAAGCCAAAGTTCCTCGGTTCGATACCGAGTAATAAGAGCCAAAACGACATAGCCCCGCATTGGTGACTTCCGGACTGCAGATCAGCACAACCTTCGAACAAACACTTGTGATACCACTTCAACCGCTGCCAACGTGATAACACTTCAGGGCATCAACTACTGCCTACGTGATAATAGGCTTAGTATCAAACAATAGGTAAAAACATCATCAACCCCATAAACTATAAACCGAATTCTTGAAAGTTTGTAACTGCAACTGTCCTCTTAATAGTTAAGCCTCACACAGTTAAAAATAGGTACTACGTGATAATAGGCTTAGTATCAAACAATAGGTAAAAACATCATCAACCACTTAAACTATAAACCGAATTCTTGAAAGTTTGTAACTGCAAGTGTCCTCTTAATAGTTAAGCCTCACACTGTTAAAAATAGGTACTACGTGATAATAGGCTTAGTATCAAACAATAGGTAAAAACTTCATCAACCACATAAACTATAAACCGAATTCTTGAAAGTTTGTAACTGCAACTGTCCTCTTAATAGTTAAGCCTCACACAGTTAAAAATAGGTTCTACGTGATAATAGGCTTAGTATCAAACAATAGGAAAAAACATCATCAACCCCATAAACTATAAACCGAATTCTTGAAAGTTTGTAACTGCAACTGTCCTCTTAATAGTTAAGCCTCACACTGTTAAAAATAGGTACTACGTGATAATAGGCTTAGTATCAAACAATAGGTAAAAACATCATCAACCACATAAACTATAAACCGAATTCTTGAAAGTTTGTAACTGCAACTGTCCTCTTAATAGTTAAGCCTCACACAGTTAAAAATAGGTACTACGTGATAATAGGCTTAGTATCAAACAATAGGTAAAAACATCATCAACCCCATAAACTATAAACCGAATTCTTGAAAGTTTGTAACTGCAAGTGTCCTCTTAATAGTTAAGCCTCACACAGTTAAAAATAGGTACTACGTGATAATAGGCTTAGTATCAAACAATAGGTAAAAACATCATCAACCACTTAAACTATAAACCGAATTCTTGAAAGTTTGTAACTGCAACTGTCCTCTTAATAGTTAAGCCTCACACTGTTAAAAATAGGTACTACGTGCACTGTTAAAAAAAATCAGACTGAAAACAGCACACTGTCCGGGTAAAAATTGTGCCATGACAGTGTGTTGTAAAACTTAAAACTTCAATGTGTTTATTTCAATTAACAGCATGTGATTTTATTTTACAACATGTGCTGCTAACATATTTACAGCAAATGTGCCTAAATTTAACAGCATGTGATGTTTTATTACAACATGTGCTGATTACGTATTTACAGCAAATGTGCCTAAACTTAACAGCTTGTGATGTTTTTTTACAACGTGTGCTGCTTACGTATTTACAGCAAATGTGCCTAAACATTACAGCAAGTGACGTTTTTTTACAACATGTGCGGATTACGTATTTACAGCAAAAATTGTCAAAAAAATTACTGGTTGGGTTTGGCAATTTTTTAAGATACTTTAATTTTAATCATAGATAAAAAAAGCATATTTCTGAAAGTGATTACAAAGTAGTACATTTCACACACTTATTTTAATTCAGTTAAATTTTTTTTCTAATTTCAAGCAAACAATTTTTCAAATCTGATATATTTTTTCTTAAAAACAGGATTTGGAAGAAACAAAAATAAGATTTGAAAAATTGTTTGCTTGTAATTAGTCAAAAAAAAATTTAGCTGAATTTAAATAAGTCTGTGAAATGTATTATTTTTTAATCACTTTCAGTAATATGCTGCTTTTTTTTATCTGTGATTAAAATTAAAGTATCTTAAAAAAATTACCAAACCTAACCATTAATTATTTTTTCTTTTCATTAGTCATAAATTATACTTATGTGTATTTTAAGTTCAAATTTAATTGAACATATAGATTTTTATATTTATTATCAGATTTCATAGTTTTACTATTTTATAGTCAAAACAAATACTATACTACACATATGATAATTTTACGTCCTAAACCTTTACCTTGGGTACTTGTTATTCGACTGCCGAGTTCTGGGTGTGAAGTTTGGTCGTGAAATTTTTCTTGTAATTGAAAAGATAGGCAATCTAATATTTCACGATTTTTAAAAATATATATATTACTTACACCAGCAGCTCTTATAAGTTGGCAGACGACCTTGCATGAATTACCTTGGTTAATATGCCCTAAAAGGACTGCCAGGGTGATCGCAAACTGATTAAAAAATTCATGAAAACTGCAGATATTCACTTAAAACTATATTAAAACCATGTTATTAAAGCAATTAAAATTCAGAATCACAATTACTCCTGGTATTAGCTATATTTGGTGGTCAAATAAGAACGGTACAAAAAATTATTTTTATACCAAATGAAAAATGCCAGATATTTTTTCATAAATACTTTATTCAGGCCTGGCAATTATGTATTGAATAATAACATATGTCAAAGAAAAAGTACTTAGTTACATATAATAAATTTCAACACCAACACTTTTATGAAAATCTAGATGGATAATTAAAAAAAAATAACAAAATTCTTATTTTTTTTTATAACTGTATATAAAATAGCTAAATTGTATCTTATTCTCAATTGTACATATTTTCAAAATTTTAATTTGTACATATACATACTCTTGGAACACTTAGTGCATTATTACTATTTTGGGGATTTTACATAAAATAAGCTATTCCATCAGCCCTGAGTAAGCATCCTTCTCAAGTACACAGTGGAGAAACCATCATTTGTGAAAAAGTAAAGTCATTTTCATGGTTTCAAAATCCCCCTTCTTCCAGTAACTCTTAGCCTTTTCTAACTTGCAGATACATCTATCATGGTTCCAAACTTTTACGAGAGGCATGAAGAACTTCTGAAATTGAAAAAGGTACATTAATTCACTGGTGTAACTAGTATCTATTTCCAATGTGGCTATAGCCCCCTTTCCAACAATCCTCATAGAATTCGACTACTTTAAATTTATTATATGAAATACACAAACGTAAAGAAATAAAAAAAATAACGAGTTTTAAAACGTTGTTAGGCAAGGTTTCACAGGAAATGAGCATACACATTTCCCCAATTTGTAGCTTGTAAAGTTTAAAATTTGTTTTGGTAAGATAGCCTTACTTACATTTATGGCATTGGGAAAAGTTATATTTAATAATATTTTTGGTATTTATGTTGGTGTTATACGAAATAATTCACATAAACGAATATTAAAATATTTTTTTTTAAGTAATATAGATTTAAATAAAAAAACAAGAAATTCCAACATTACATAACACGCTTTATTAAAAAATATATTAATTAATTTTCTTTCATATTTACTAACTTATAACCATTGTTTGTGTTCTAAAAAGTTAAATTTGAACCGGTTATTTTCTATTACAATACTTTACAAAACTTCTTTAAAAAACATTATTAGGGGAGGGAGTATGAATCACTCAGACAGAGCGTCCGGTAGCCCAAAAGATTAATTTCTTATGACCGAATGCTTATTTTGCACAATATACTGACAAAAGTGCTGGAAATTCTGCATGTATTCCTAGAATAACACTGAACATCAGTGGTAACAGAGAATAATATGTTCAAATGCAATGACCAGTTCCTCTGATTTTTCACCAAATCTCTTTACCTTTTTCATCAACAGTGCAGAATAAATTAAAATAGTTCTGTTATTGGCAACAAAACCGATTGCCACAAAATTTATTGGCCTGTATGGATAAAAGTTCTCCCACACGCAGCATTGTCAAGGTGCAAGTCAATGCATTTGAAGCGGTTATTCTCTATTGCTATACATATTTACAAAACTTCTTTAAAACAATATAATTACACCAAAATGCATTGACAGTTTGGTTTGTATTGGTTAATTAAACACTAGAGCTGCACAGTGTGCTATTGGCGATGGGGTCTATATCGAAGGAAAGACCCGGGAACACATAAACACACAGATTCATACATGTACCTCGTTATTTCAGAACCATGGTCAGATGACGAGGAAACACCTGAACTGGCACCCAACGCTTTCAATAGACGTCGGAACTTTTGACTCCGATCAGATTTATCGTGCACCAGTCCCGTATACACGCCGTTAATTTTTGCGGATGTTCTGGACGACTTTTCTAGTATTTTGTAGCAAAGCTGGCAATCCTCCGATCGCAAGATCACTACTTTTAGTTTTCTTTGTCAAGTCCATCGCCTAGGCTCGAACCAGGAATCTTCATATTCCCAGCTGACGCCATTAACCGCTCGGCCACGGAGTCCTCAAAATGCATTGACAGATGATCACCCTGATTTATCAGAATAGAATCCAAGGCCTCCTTGGCCGAGCGGTTAAGGCGTCGGCTGGGAATCCGAGGATTCCTGGTTCGGTCCTAGGTGATGGACTTGACAAAGAAAAGTAGAAAATGGTGATCTTGTGATCGGAGGGTTGCCAGTTTCGCTGCAAAGTACTAGAAAAGTCGTCCAGAACATCCGCAAAAATTAACGGCGTGTATACGGGACTGGTGCACGATAAATCTGATCGGGGTCCAAAGTCCTGACGTCTATTGAAGGCTTTGGGTGCTATGTCAAGTGTTCCCTCGTCATCTGACCATGGTTCTAAAATAACGAGGTGCATGTATGAACGTGTTCCCGGGTCTTTCCTTCGAGATATACCCCGAACCGTCGCCAATAGCACACTGTGAAGCTCTAGTGCAAACGTTAATTAACCAAACCAGAATAGAATACTGTTTTCTTTTTTTGTGGTTAAAGTTTGGAAAGAAAACCACACAGTTTCAAAATAAAAAAAATCTTATTTATTTTCTTAGTCGCAGGCGAAAGACTAAATAAGTGCACATTTCAATTAGTTCGTTAAATTCTTTTTGTTGTATAGTATCCTTTAACAAAAGTATAGTTTTTATAGAGAGACAAATTAGATAAAATCACAATCTTAATTTTCCTTCTGTACATTAGTGGTTTGGTTTGTTTTTGTTAATTAACATCGCACTAGAGCTGCACAGTGGGCTATTGGCGACGGTTCGGGGCCTATCTCGAAGGAAAGACCCTGTAACGATGCCTCGTATTTTTGAACCATGGTCAGATGACGAGGATAACACATGAGCTGGCACCCAACGCCTTCAATAGACGTCGGGACCTTTTGGACCCTGATCAGATTTATCGTGCACCAGTCCCGTATACACGTCGTTAATTTTTTGTGGATGTTCTGGACGACATTCTAGTATTTTGGTAGCGAAATTGGTAACCATCTGATCGCAATATCACTACTTTTTTTTACTATTCTTAGTCTAGTCCGTCGCACAGGTTCGAACCGGGAACCCTCGGATTCTCAGCTGACGCCTTAATCCACTCGGCCACGGAGACCTCAGTACATTAGTGAACAAAATAACCAGAAAATATGCTTTTAAATTTTCTTATCAAACATTTTATTCCACATAATTTTTCTGTATAGTTAATAATTCAAATAAAAGTCTGATAATCTAGCAGTTTCAAGATACTGTCTGTAAAATAGGTACTACGACGGTTAGGGTCTACTGGGGCACATAAGTTTTAAATATTTCTGTAAAACTATCACTTCTGAAACAAAAAGTTATACCTATTTCACATTATAAAAAGTACCTTTAAAATAAACAGAAAAACCTAAAAAAATAATTCAAATTTCCTTAAATAAACAAAATATTAATAAATATATAACTTTATTTATAAATTATATTTTTAATCAGTATAGTTAGTTTCAAGTAATCCTCAAATAGAATATTAACTCATTGGTCGATCGCAAACATGCTAAACCCATGTTAAACGCTGACCCGCGAACGATGTTTCGCTTGTCTTCAGATTTTCCGAGAAGCCGGTACGTTTACAAAACAAGCCCATCGCTTATTGCCCAACCTGGACAGAATCTAGATATTAGGCCTAATGTTTTCAAATAGAGGAAAGTTTAAATATCATAAGAAATAGAAATAACGTTGATCCAGAGAATAAATAAACATAAGTCATGAAATAATATGTGAAAAGATTAAATAAATCACTTACTTTTCTTTCAAAACAGTTCCTTTCACACATGACAGACATGGTTTGGGCAGACGCGGACATTGAAATAGTCTCACACTCAGATTAATTGAAATAATAATAACATCACAATTTGTGGTTATCACGAGCGTCCCTAGAGGATTCTTACACATTCTGAAGTAAATGGATAATACAACTTTTGATGGTTTAAGCACATACAACGCTCTCTGTTGTAGGAATAGAAAGCAGCATGGTAATTTTGAAAAATAACAGAACTATTGGCTGTAAACATTGGGAACAGTGCAGTCTGTGTCAGATATATCGCAATTTGCGCAGCTATTGTACATGTATCATGCTGTATATTTACGTTTTTTTTTAACAGTGTGATAATATGCTTAGTATCAAACAATAGGTAAAAACATCATCAACCCCATAAACTATAAACCGAATTCTTGAAAGTTTGTAACTGCAACTGTCCTCTTAATAGTTAAGCCTCACACTGTTAAAAATAGGGACTCAAAAAATATTAAAAAGTACTCATTTTTTAGTACATTCGATGATTATCAGAGTTCTGAAAACATTAGTTTCATTTTTGAAAAAGACATGTAAAATTTAATTAGAAGAAAAAAGGAGTAAAATTTTATTAGAAGAGCAGTTGATTTCCTACATAGGCTGCCTTCATAAATCACTTTCAATAAATATCAAGAATTACAACCAAGACTTACCGAGAATCGAACCCAGATCCTCAGGCACCGCAGCCCAGTGTTTTGTAAATGCAAATGCAAACCTACCAGGTTCGATGCATTTCCTGTAGTTCGGAAGACTCAAGGAGAAGAGACATCTTATTAAAAACTTAACTTGTTTTTATTTACATTCCCAAACAATACTTTTTGTGGAGGAGCTGACTTTTTTCCAACCATACTCAATGGCGGCCTGGTGCTCTCTCTGTTCGAAATCCGAACCGAAACTTCTCAAGTGGAAGATGCCACATTCCAAACCCAAATGGGGCCTCTCAGCACAGTGAATCATTCCCCAAGTGGGCCGGTCTGCAACATTCTCCCACCTTTGAGTTTAAACTTATAAACTCAAATTTTACTTACTACAGCTCTCCCCACAAAAGCAAAGTCAAATATACAAAAAGGATACAAAAATATATACAAATACACATTGAAAACAAAAACAATGAATTATTTGCTAACTAAAAGAATGCTTACTAATTAATTCCAAAATATATATACATATAAATTTAAATGCAAAAAAAGTATAAATTGAAAAAAATATTCTAAATATTAATTCTCTAAATTTCT
Organism: Troglohyphantes excavatus; assembly: GCA_963932185.1. Taxonomy (NCBI): domain Eukaryota; kingdom Metazoa; phylum Arthropoda; class Arachnida; order Araneae; family Linyphiidae; genus Troglohyphantes; species Troglohyphantes excavatus. Next base: position 54,369,172 of record OZ010670.1, read on the forward strand.
ATGCTTAATATCTCAAACGATCTGGTGCATTTACAGTTCGTCCACTTTGGCACATTACCAGCGTTAGAGTTTGTTGTGATATCTAAAGAGTCTTAAATTTCTAAATATGAAGAGACATATTCAATATACAATTTGTTTTGTTTCACTACATCATTATGTACAGTTAAAACACTTTTAGTTTCTCAGAACTACTTATCTCTTCATTTAGAATATTTACACTAGAAGGCCACCTGGATTCTGACTTTCAGAGCCAAGATGGACCCTCCCACCATTTTAATTGTTTCAACTTTTCAGTTAAACAATCACGAGACGGGAGGTCGGCAGCTTTTTATACACCTGGTATATTATGCCAGAACTGAGGAGGATCAGTCACAGAAAGAATGTATTTAATTCGATTTATCACTAATGTGCACCACTCGGTCATCGTATTCCGAAAACTGTTGAAACTGTTTCTAACAGCTGTAGAAGTGTCCATCGAATAGAATGGACGACTTCCAGTGACCTCCAAGTCACTTAAACTTGGGATACAATCATCAACACTTAGATGATTGGCAGTTGGAGAAAGATCACGGGGCACTATATTCAAATGATGATTTATGGTGGCACTTAATTGAAATGGTGAGCATTTTACACCAAAACAAACATTTGTATGACGATAAGTTATTGACTTACCCGAGTTTACACTATCAGATGCACTAAGTAGAAGGTTTGGCACTTTTTCCAAACATTGATTCGGAGACGATAATCCCTTCTGTTTACAACTTGCATCATACACAAGCCTTTCCGGCATTCGCCGCACTGGGTCTGGGGGGATGAAGTCGGCTGAGGGGGTCGCTACTTCGACCGGGAAGGAATCGTCTCGGATTCGAATAGCATCTTCATCTGTCGTCGAGACCTTCAATACTGGGACGGGGGGGGGGGGGGGGGATGAAATCGGCTGAGTGGGTCACAACCGCGGCCGGGAATGAATCTCCTCGGATTCGAACGCGATCTCCATCCCTCGACGAGATCGTCAATTCTTTTAGATGTATTGTAGCTCGGACACGGCAAGCTATAAGCTTCTCTTCATATACTTCGGCAGCATAGCATTCTTTATTGAAGTCTTCTTGGCTGCATCCCTCTTCCTGACCCTGCAGGAGTTCCTGGAACACAACGTCTAGGGCAAAGAGTTTTTTGGCTTTTTCTTCTAGCTGTTTCAAAGCTATTTGGACATTCACGGCTTCAGCCATTTCCGTTATAAGCTCACGTAAGAGCTTAACGGCCTTTGTGAATGAACCTCGCACGGCTGTGCGTCTTTGTTTGAGAGATTCCATTGTCTCTTTTTCCTCGAGTCCCTGTTCGGGCGCCATAATTTTGTAAATGCAAATGCAAACGTACCAGGTTCAATGCATTTCCTGTAGTTCGGAAGACTCAAGGAGAAGAGACATCTTATTAAAAACTTAACTTGTTTTTATTTACATTCCCAAACAATACTTTTTGTGGAGGAGCTGACTTTTTTCCAACCATACTCAATGGCGGCCTGGTGCTCTCTCTGTTCGAAATCCGAACCGAAACTTCTCAAGTGGAAGATGCCACATTCCAAACCCAAATGGGGCCTCTCAGCACAGTGAATCATTTCCCAAGTGGGCCGGTCTGCAACACAGTGCTTTATCCGTTGTACTACCAGGGTGACGTGAAAAAGTTATAAACAGAAGAAACGTTTAAAAGGGTGTGACAAAAGAATGGGACGTAAGATAAGTGAGTTGCAATAACTCGGTTTCCATTTAAGCAACCGACATAAAAAAAAAATTGAAAACCATCTTCTGAACGACTATTTTTGCATTACCTATTGTTTGATTCACGGGCATCTCTATCATTCGTTCCTCCGTTCGACTCACTGAGAGGGGGTACTGCAGGGGTCACTTCATATACTCGATACTCCAATTTAGGCGCGAATGATCACTTTAGCCTGACTGGTAGAACAATTAAAAGTTTAAAATAGTTCTAATGAAAAGTTTCGGAAATGTTGAATGAAATACAGGGAGGTCACAAATTTTTGGGAGATGGTCATTGTTTGGCTGTTTAACTAGAAAACCATTTTTGCTTTGCTTGCAAAAATTTTGTTTGCTGCTACTAAAAGCTAAGCGACTTGTTTAAAACATAAGAGAAGTAGTTGGGAAAAAAATTTTTATTATGCCAATAGATCTAAATGTGAGCTAAATACGAGCTTTCATGTAATAGAGCTAAATGTGAAATAAAATATTTTAAATGTAAAAGAGCTAAATGTGAAACAGCCAAACAATGACCATCGCCCATCAATTTGTGACTACCCTGTTTGTCACGTGGGTAACAGTACATTTGTCCATTAATTTCCGTTTTTTTGCAGTAATGTACATAAATTTTAAACTCATAAAAATACTCTATATTTAAAAAAAAAATCAAATCTAAGGCATTGTGGTAATTTTTACACTGTAAAAAAAAGTACTTAAAAATGAATACCTGAACATACTCGTTTTTCTTTGAGTACAATTGCATCATAAATGAGCGATGACGTACTCAAATTTAAGTAATCGTACATTCTCAAATATGAGTAGTATGGTTTAATATTGCTGATATCAGCGTCTGTTCAAGCCATCTTAACAAAGCGACCTGATCCACTTAAAATATTTGTTCACTAGATGTTTTTCCACATTATTTGATGTCGATTGCTTAAATGGAAACCGAGTTATTACATCTCAATTATCTCACTTCTCATTCTTTTGGCACACCTTTTGAAAGTTTCTTCTGTTCATAACTTTATCGCGTCGCCCTGGTACAACGGACGTAGCACTGGGCTGCAGTGCCTGAGGATCTGGGTTCATTCCCGGTAAGTCTTGGTTGTAATTGTTGATATTTAATTGAAAGGGAATTATGAAGGCAGCCTAGGTAGGCAAGCAACTGCTCTTCTTATTAATATACTCCTTTTTGAGTAAATGTCTTTTTCAAAAATGAAACTTATGTATTCGGAACTATGATAAGCATCGAATGTACTAAACAATTAGTAACTTTTAATATTTTTTTAGTACCTATTTTTAACAGTGTAAGGCTTAACTATTAAGAGGACAGTTACAGTTACAAACTTTCAAGAATTCGAATATTCGGTTTATAGCTTATGGGGTTTATGATGTCATTACCTATTGTTTGACACTAATTTATGATGTTATTACAGATTGTTTGATACTAAGTAATGTCGTTACCATTTGTTTGAAACTAAGTGATGATGTCATTACCTATTGTTTGATACTAAGTTACGTCGTTACCATTTGTTTGATACTAAGTTATGGTGTCATTACCTATTGTACTAAGTTATGATGTAATTACCTATTATTTGATACTAAGTTTTTGAAAAAAAATGACATATTATTTGGTATAAAATTCGAAATTTACGTTTTAACAAAAGCGGACATGTCCACTTTTTAAAGCAATCACTACTTGGAAATTTTAAAATTTAATTACTTAAAATAAAAACAATATTTCGTATAATCACAGATTAAAAAAAATGCTTGAGAAATATTTGCACATTAAGAACAAAAAATTAATTTAGAAATACCAGGCATTTTACCTTTAATAGTTTTTCAAGTAATGACCTGTTTTCATCTTTTGGTAGACTTTTCTCAAAAAGTATATTTCCAATCAAATCGAAATGTTATGTACCATTAGTTAGTTTAGTCTAAAAGATACATGGTAAACCTAAATTTTAGTTGTTTTACTTGAATGAAAAAGTGTGTTTACGAAAATATTAGTCAAAAAGTAAACATAAGTTCTCTATTTAAAAAAAAGGGATTTAAATTCTTTTCTTGTCCAAAACCAAAATTAAAATTAGGTTCAGCAGTTTAATTACAATGTATTTTACATAAAAATAAAATTTGGTGATTGCATATTGAAAACTGTTTCAGAAAAGCTGTATTCTACGAATTTTATCTCCAAAAATCTTTTATATAATTACATTTTTCATATCAAGTATACTAAACGCAGAATATATTGTGATTGAATCTCCTTAAACATTGTTTTCTCACATGTATATCCAACATTTTATTCCAATTGCATTAAATATATTGAAATTGTACTGTTTTTCATAAGCACAAATAATTCTCCATTTGTGTTCATTAGAAACTACACGGGTCCCCATAAATCAATCACTTTTTTAAGGATATGTGCGAAAAGATATAACAGCCGAATTCAAATATATATACTAATATCAGTATATATTCGGTTACCTTACATATATTATATTATGTGTTGTATATACAGGATATTCAATAACGAATATATAACATAAGATATAATTCTATTGATGTATTCATAAAATCCTTATTCTTCCATTTTTCTCGAAATCTGGATGAAAACAGAAAAGTGTATTTCGCAAACGATATTTCCTCTGGGAAGTGCTGGGAGCATCCCCGCGTTCTTATTAATTTATTTTCAACCATTCTAAAAAAATATTCGCCGGTTTCTATTACAAAATACAAATTCTATTTCTCAGTATGGAGTCTTTTTAGGTAACAAATGTAAAGAATGTTTGTAAAGGATTGCAGTTTTTTTTTATGAATTTTTTTTGTGCATTCTTAAGATTTATACGTTTTTCAAAAGAATTTCGAAAGAGACTGTATTTCATAGAAAACTTCGAATTTTAAGTTTGTGAAAATATTGCAAAGGGGGTAGGGGGCATTGAATATTTCGGAGCGATTATTTTGGGGCTATTGGGCTACTTATTTTCTTGTGGAATAAAATATCAGTTCAGTAATTTTCGTGTATTATCCTAGATTTAAAACTTTTTTTTTGATTTTTTGGCCATAAAAAAGATTTGTTAATATCTTTCACCAGAATGGATGTGTGGGGGTTTATTTCATGCCATTATTATCCCACGGACATGTCAGGACATGAGGAGGCAGTGTAATTAAATTTTCAGTTTATAGCGTATGGGTACTATTAAAAATAGATATTCAAAAATAAGTAAAATGTACTCATTATTGAATACATTTGATGCTGATAATGGCTCTGAATACATAAGTTTCACTTTTGAAAATACATGTACTTAAAAATGAGTACAATGGGTAAAAATGAACAAAAATAGCTGATGTTACCCTACATAGGCTGCCTTCATAAATCACTTTCAATAAATATCGACAATTACAACCAAGTCTTACGGGTAATCGATCCCAGATCGGCAGGCACAGCTCTCCACAGTCTTATCCGTTAAGCTACCAGGGCGACGTGAAGAAGTTGTAAACAGAAGTAATGTTAAAAGATCTACCAAAAGAATGGGAAATAAGATAATTGTGTTGTGATAACTCAGTTTCCATTTAAGCAATCGGCATCAAATAATGTGAAAAATCATCTTCTGAACAACTATTTCAAGTTTGTCAGGTCGCTTTGTTAAGATGGCTTAAACAGAAGCTGAGATTAGCAATATTAACATATATTGCTCATTTTTGCGAAAGTACGGTTACTTAAATACGAGTACATCATGGCTCATTTACGATGCAATTGTACTCAACGAAACACGAGTACGTTCATGCACTTATTTTTAAGCACCTTTTTTGTAGTGGGGTTAATAATGTATGAAATGAAAAATGTCTTCCAAGTTTGATGCTCAGCATTGTTGCAATGTTGTGAAAATCACTGGATTGTTTGATTTGAAGGGTTGGAAAAGCCTGTCAACATTGATTTATATTTCATTTAGAAATTTAAAATTGACATATTCAAAATAGTTTAAATTTAAAAAAATACATATAAAATTGACATTGATTCTTGTTCTAAGCCACAGTTATTATCTTGAACGATAAAATATATTTATTCTTCATCATAAAAAAATTGAGCGATTCGGGGTAATTTTGGACTTATTCGCAAGATTCTGTAACAATTTGCCAATCAGCCCCCAGGTATTAGTGAATATAATTTGATAAGACAAATTCCATTTTTAGAGTAGTAGGTTACAACCCACTATTCTAAACCAAACGATTCCTAATTAAGAGATTATTCTGATACTGTTCTACTTTGATACTTAAAGAATGACAAATTTCAATTCATTAACCTTCTTAAACATTTAATAAGTAAACATTCATTAAGAATATTAAAGAATGACCAATTTTCGACTTATTCGTAATATTCTGTGACAATTTGACAATCGCCCCCCCCCGTATATTAGTTAATATAATTTGATAAAATAAATTCCATTTTTAAAATAGTAGATGGCAACTCACTATTTTAAACCAAACGATTCCTAATTAAGAGATTATTCTGAGAATGTTCTACTTGGACACTTACAGAATGAGAAATTTCAAATCATTTAATGAGTGAAAATTCATTAAGAATATTACAGAATGACCAATTTTAGACTTATTCGCAGAATTCTGTGCCAATTGGACAATCGTCCCCCATATATTAGTGAATGCAATTTGATAAAAGACATTCTATTTTTTAAATAGTAGCTTAAAACTCACTATTCTAAACCAAACGATTCCTAATTGAGAGATTATTCTGAGAATGTTCTACTTAGACACTTACAGAATGAGAAATTTCAAATAATTTAATGAGTGAATATTCATTAATAATATTACTGAATAACCAATTTTGGACTTATTCGTGCAATTCTGTGACAATTTGCCAATCAGCCCCCACATATTAATGAATACAATTTGATAAAACAAATTCCATTTTTAAAATAGTAGGTTGCAACTCACTATTCTAAACCAAACGATTCCCAATTAAGAGATTATTCTGAGAATGTTCTACTTGGACACTTACATAATGAAAAATTTAAAATCATTTAATGAGTGAAAATTCATTAAGAATATTACATAATGACCAATTTTGGACTTATTTCGCACAATTCTGTGACAATTGGACAATCGTCCCCCATATACTAGTGAATACAACTCGATAAAATACATTCCATTTTTTAAAAAGTAGGTTGAAACTCACTATTCTAAATCAAGCGATTTGTAATTAAGAGATTATTCTGATAATGTTCTACTTAGACACAGAATGAGAAATTTAAAATCATTAACATCTTTAAACATTTAATGAGTGAAAAGTCCTTAAAAATATTTATTACAGAATGACCAATTTTGGACTAATTCGTACAATTCTGTGATAATTTGACAATCATCCCCTATATATTAGTAAATACATTAGTGAATACAATTTACTAAAATAAATTCCATTTTTAAAATAGTAGGATGCAACTCATTATTCTAAACCAAACGAATTCTAATTAAGACATTATTCTGAGAATGTTCTACTTGGACATTTACAGAATTTCAAATCATTAACCTCGTTAAGCAGTTAATGACTGAAAAATCATTAAGAATATTCTATTTAGAAAATCCCCACTGACATTGAAATATTTTCTTCATTCCCATTCAAAATAAAACACCTGAACCAAACTTTAGGAACCACCAAACCATTTAATTCCAAGATTCTATCACGAAAAGAGATTAAATTAATTCCACACGGTCGCAGTTAAAACTTTAAAAGAAAAGCATTTTCCCAACACAAAGGGCAAACAAAAAAAGTTCTCAGGCAAGTTACTTAACAAGATGAATAGATCCTTTCAAAGATGTGTTAAGTCGTATGCGCCTCATTAGCCTTATTCCTGTTACATTTTCAGCCTGGGCTTTGTCGCCATCTTGGAAGAGAAAGGAAGACGTGTTTTTAAATGAGTTCCCTGAGGACATTCTGATATTTCGTTTTATGGTGCCAAATTTGTTGCACTTTCAAGGTGACGCTTATTTGAATATTTATTGATATTTATTTTGGGCCCGCAGGGGAAAGTACCGTAACTCGGATAATTTGTTTTTTGAGAAAAGCAAAATATCGCTTTTAGAGTGACTTTCAAGCGATAAATCGATTTTCTAGAAAGTGTTTTTTATTTATTTTCCTTTAGAAAAGTGATATTTATCAGATATTTAATTGTATCATAAGTTTAAAAAATCTTTATTCACATATAATTAGGGTACAAGTTGATCGATGTAAGATTTAAAAAATTTTGTTTACTAGGGAACTGTTGCTTCTAGCTTTCTATGAGGTAAGATAAATATCAAAATTGTAAAGTTGTTTTGGCCGTAAGAGAGTTTTATTTTTAAAGAAGAATATTGTATTTTACATTATATTTAATTAAATCTCGACTAAATTCTTCTGGCTTTACATATTTTTAGATTATTAAATAGTTTTCCGTTATATAATATATTTCACTGAGGCTTTCGGAAATTTTAATATTAAAGAAGTTTTTTTATTTGAAGTTATGTAAAGATAAATAAATACGCCTTGGTTCAAATCAATTTTAATCATGAAATTTTTTTATAATACTTTATATCATTTTAAAAAAATTCTGTCAATAACATAAAATATTGTAAAGAACAGAAGTATGCAATTTTACAGAGAAAAAAAATTACTTATAAATGTACAGGTATTATATTCAAAATAATCTACTTAAAATTGTATAAAACTAATTTTAGTATCGATGTTTTAACTATCAATAATATTTTCATAGAAATGCCTTTATATATATTAATTTTAAACAGTTGATGTTGAAAACTGAATTATTTTAATGGTCAACTATTTCTCCACGGCCCGGTTTCAAAAAATGCCCCCATTCCCCTCATACAGTTAGCATAGGTACGTACTTGACCGGCAGGCTTGGACGTTTATAACATTTTGCTATTGAGATTAATCGCCAGCTAATAATCAATATTTTCCAATTTATCGATATTTTCCGATTTATGTATATTTTCTGATTTATGGATATTTTCCGATTTATGGATATTTTCCGATTTCTCGATATTTATAATATGTTGACATTTTTGATATATACATATTGTTATATCATTGGTATTATCGGTATATCGATATTTCCATTATATATCGGTATTTCCGATATATCGGTATTTCCGATATATCGATCTTTCCAATGTATATTGGTATTTCCAATATATCGGTATTACGGATATATCGATATTTTCAATATATCGGTATTTCCGATATATTGGTAATTCCGATGCATCGATATTTCCAAGATACCAGTAATTCTAATATAACAGTAATTCCGATATATCGATATTTTCGATATCGATAGCTCCGATATATCAATATTTTCCACATATCGATATACGATAGCTCCGATATATCAATATTTTACATATATCGATATACGATAATATCGATATTTTCCATACATCGATATTTTCCATACATCGATATTTCCAATATTCAGATATTTATCGATATCTCCGATACATCGATATTGTATGAGTGTACTTAATACAGTAGCAATAAACAAACACGAAGATGTATAACTTAAACTTACGTTTTCGGAATTGAACTTTTTGCTTTTAAATCAAGGACTAGTACAATTTTCTTTGTTCCCCTTGATTAATACAAATATAGATACTTTACAACTTTTGTCCAGAACATTCCGACTGTTCTTCCGGACTTCCTAATCGTAAAACCGATTAATCACCAAATCGATTAATCGTCGAATCTAAAAATACAAAACAGAAATCCCAATGATTTTTTGCCCTCCGGAATTTCGATACATATCGAATCATCGCCAAAAGCCCATTGCCCAAGCACGTTGAACCATACTCTTGTCCAGTTGCACAGGTAACTGAACTAAATACTTAGACCCGCTGTTAAACACCCAACCATTTTCTGGCAAAACGTTCCAAAGAACGCCTTTCCATCCGTTCCGGTTACACATGGAACTCTGTAAAGAAAGGACTGTGGTCACGAATACGTGCTGGCTACTTACAGAGTACCCAATTCTATATGAGGGGAGAAGGGTAAAAGGGTAGAATAACCTATAAATAAATCGGCCGACAAAAGCTTAATGTTAAAATCGATCGGAGGGTGGTTTTCATCCCCCTTTTACGTTCCGGTGATTTAGACTGCCCATCAATTTGACCCCTGTTCTCTTCCCGCCTTTTTTTTATGCGGGATGATTGAGCGGGTCGTTTTCTGGGAATGGCGATTGAGGTTTTGATTGAGTAATTAGAACCCGATTGTAACGCGGGGAAGGAAAAGTCTTTTTTGTAGGGAAGGCATTTTTTTTAAAGGTGGGAATTAGTATTTGGAAGAGAAACCAATTCATTTTTTGTGTGTGGGAAATCGCTATGTGAACTGAAATCGAAATTGTAGATTGGATGTAAAGAGATTGAATATCGAATGGTGGGATCGTCATACTCGGTATGAGGGCGCGGGTTCGATTCATGGCCACAGAGTAATGATACAAATAGAGGAATAAAAATGCTGATTTTCGTGTCTGCATCATTGAAACCACGTGATATGTGGAAATGCCAATTCATTCTTGCGCTAATATTACTTGGCAGGCCTTGGCGACTTTCAGAACTAAACGAGATCGAAGTATTGTAATAAGGTTTTGTGTTTAATTTTGTATTTAAATATAGTTTTTTTTTTAACGCGTGGCACAATTTAAGGGAGTTTAACAGATATATTAAGGAGATTTTTCTGACTTTGTAGTTTTAAAATAATTGCATTACGTTTTTATGTAAAAAATTTACCATAAGCGAAGTTCTTTCAATTGTTATTTTGTATACTTCAATAAGAAAATAGGAACAATAAAACCTGAGAAATATAAAGAGTTTCTCTTCTTCGAGTATTGAACACAAATAAAATATTTTCGTTTCGTTAATGAAGAGGAAATATTTAGCGCATATTGTTTGAAAATAAGTAAATACGTACATATATGTTAAGAAGTTGAATATGGACAGAACTCCTTATCACCAAAAAAGAAGAAAGTGCGCCAAATTTGAAACACCTGCAGATGTCTGATCGCCAAATGTGGCAGCGCTATAACCACGTGATGTGGGTTTTTCTTTTCAATGTTGACACCGCGGCCTTACGAGAGTCTGGTATTGAAGGCGCTCTCTATTTAATATTACAACTCTCTGTTCATGGCATATGTGTAACGACTTGGTAATCGAAAGGATTGTGTGAGGGTCACTTTATACACCCGATATTACCTCTTGGCTCGAGTAATTATTTTAACCTCATCGGTAGAGTATCGGTGTAGCATGCACAACGTCCGGGTTTCATTTTGGGCGACTACTAAACGCATTACGATCATAGAGTAATGATAGAAATAGAGGAATAAAAATGCCGATTTACGCATATCCATCACCGAATCACGTGATCGGAGGACAGATTTTCTCGCCCACGCGAAAAAGTTCCTTTCTCCTAATAGAGTTCCAATAGGAACAGCGACGATTCACGGCGATCCGAAACGAAACACAACAGAAAATGGTTCATAGCTGTGCCGCTTATGGATGCAAAGAAAAATTTCGCAAAGGAGGTCCATATACATTCCACTGGTAAGTTTTCCTGAAAATTTTATTTCAAACCAAATTTTAAAATCATGTAAAATAATCAAAATTACTTTGTTTAACATGAGGTTTACGAATTCTTTTATTAATTTTTATGAATATAATCTGTTTCAATTGAGTAAATATTTATAGGAAATTAGACTACAGTCTCGTATTTCCCTTGGGTAGCAAATTCGATGTTTCGTAAATATTAAATTTTGTTTTTTTAAGGTTTTTAATACTTGCTGAACTAGTTATGGATCGCCGGTGTTACTTGGCGTGCCTTGGCATGCTTTGGCGACTTTCCAAACTAAATGAAATCAAAAGTATTGTAATATGGTTTTGTGTTTAATTTTCTATTTAAATATCGCTTCTTGAAGAATGATACTTTAAAGGAATTTAACATATAAATTAAAGAGGCCATTTCGGAATTTACTAAAAATAGCATATAGCAGTTGTACAACAACATTCTGTAATAGCTTTCATTTATATTTTGTTATTTATTTTAATTAGAATTAAATAGTTATTTTTTTCATTTTCGAATGTTGAGTTTGTCTTTGTTATTTTCTAATTAGTGATGTCATATAAATATGTACATATATTTTCAAATTAGTTTCTGCAATGTTATAAGTATAAAATTTACTACATTAAATTTATAATTCAAATTCATTAACCTGAATTCAATTATTATTATTCAATTAACCTGAATTACATATAGTTATTGAAAAGTCAATTATAAATTCGAATGCTTCCTCTTTAGGAGTATAATGGGATTATTGCAACATTCTATAATCGATTGCGATTATAGAATGTTATCGATAAGTAAATACCTACATATCTTATGTTTAGAAGTTCAATACAGGCGGAACACTCTATCGCCGAAAAGAAGAAACTGCGCCAATTTCGGAACTTCTGCATGTAGGGTGTGGCAGCGCTAAAACCACGTGATGGGCATCGGTTCTTATCTATGATGAGAACGTGGCCTTGCTAGAGCCTGACATGGAGAGCGCTCTCTATTATATTTATACTCTTTGATTACGATACGTTGGTGACTCAGCTTAAATAGAGCTCTTCTACCACCACATTATTCACATCAACTTGCTTATCTTCACCCGCGTGATACGCTTCACGGGTGTTCTTCATTCGTTCCTCTGTCCGACTCGATGAGAAGGGGGTACTGTGGTTGTCATTTCATATACCCGATATTCCCTCTTGTGCTTGAGTGATTACTTTAGACTGATCGTTATAGTATCGGCGTTGCATGCACATTGCAATAATTATGTAAACTTAATTCCTGAGCATAGGTGGATTGAGTTTGCTGGTACATGTTGAAATTCTTAAAAATCCTAGTACAACGAATAAGACGAAGAACTGCTGTGCCTGAGGATATGGGTTCGCTTCCCAATAAGTCTTGGTTGTAATTGTCAATATTTATTGAAAGTGATTTATGAATGCAGCCTATGTAGGCAAGCTATTGCTCATTTTATTAATTTTCACTCTTTTTTTGAGTTGTTGCCTTTTTAAAAATAGAAATTTATATATTCGAATCCATGATAAGCATCGAATGTATTCAAAAATGAATAAATTTGACTTATTTTTTGAGTACCTATTTTAAAAGTGTAATCAGGCTCTGAATAGAAACTCAAATGTAAAACCCTTATTAAAGAATGTAATCGAACATTAAGATTCATTCTACTTAATGAAGAATGACAATGAGATTTACAAAAGAAAACACTCTAGCCTTTTTTCGGATGTCCATTTGTATTTAAAATTCTCAAGATTCCTAATTTTTATTTTTGCTGAGCTTTATTACAATGCTTTTTATGCATTTACGTTTCATTGCTTTGTTTGGTTTCCAAATCTCGATGTTTTATTGTTTGTCGCAAGAAATTAGCATTACCGATTCCAAAAAAATATAATAAAATCTACATTTAAAGTGAGTTTAAAGTGGAAAAAAAAATCGAGCTTTGTTTCTAAAGGTTTATGTCTCTCAGTAACTTTTTTTGCTTGTAAACTAAAGAACAATGCTTTACTTAATTTTTACTCGTAAACTAGAGTACAGCGCTTTACTAAAATACTTTAAAATGTTTAGATTTAAAATTCGTTCTTACAAAAGTCATCTAGTGTTTGGTTGCATACGTTTTTTTTCTATATTATCTTTGTAACATACCAGTAATAGAACATAATCTTATTAGTAAACAGGCAAATGTTTTCAATTAAATGAATTAAAAGTTCAATTTATTACTAAAACAATCACCAAACCTTTTTAATTAAAAATAAATGAAGATTGAAGTATTAAATGAATCTTAATCATACTTGTTCAAGGTATGAAATTCAGTTTTTTATATTACTTATTACAATATAAAACATAAATCTTCCCAATATCATAAGGGGAAACAATAATTGGCGTGTCATCTTCTTGGCGTGTGTCATAAAAGTAGTGTTTAGATATAGTAAAATGGCTATGCACCTTTCTATGTGAACGCTTAGAGCGCCACCTATTAGCAAAAACCAACAGTTAGCGTGTATCCAAGATAGATGAAAATAGTCAATTACAAAATTGTAAAAAAAAATATCGATTTAGTATGAAGTACATCTTGCTCACATGACCTCTATGAATAGAAAGCTTATAGAACTCGTTTGTTTGACTTACAACCTTGGAAACTTTTTCTTTTATACCTGCCAAGAACGGAAGTTGATATTATTTATTCTCGCGTGTTTCATAACGTAACAGTTTTGGAAATTTTTGAACAAATGAGCGTGTACACCTTCTATTCGTAGCATTCATGTACGTTTAGTATATTTATAAAAACCAACAGTTAGCGTGTATATCCCAAAAACTATACAAGATAGATGAAAATAGTCAATTACAAAATTATAAAAAAAAATATCGATTTAGTAAGAAATACATGTTGCGCGCATGACTGCTGTGAATAGTAAGCTTATAATGCTCGTTTGTTTGACTTATGACCTTGGAAACTTTTTCTTTTATACCTACCAAGAACGGAAGGGGATATTATTTCTCCTTTAGGCTTTCATATCGTAATAGTATTGGAAATTTTGAACAAACGAGCGTTGTACGCGTTCTATTCATAGCATTCATGTGCGTATGGTATATTTTCGTACTAAATCAATGTTGATCTACAACTTGGTAATTCACTATTTTCATGTTGTATGGGTTTTGAGATATGCACTCTAATACCTGATTTTGCCATTAGGGGACGCTGTAAGCCGTCTCTTTGAACAGTGTACAACCATTTTACTATACTTAGACTACACTTTTATTATTATAACTGTCAACGTTTAAAAGTTAAGTTGGTGGAAAAAGACTTCAGCGGACCACTTGTATACTATATTGTAACAATCCAGTTTTTTCTATTGTACTAAGAAAAAAACTTGAGAATTTTGCTACAAATGTTCCGTACTTCGTCTTGGTTGTGCGCAAATAGGAAAAATCTAACCAAATGGAAATCCAGAACCGAGTAAAGAGTTAAAAAAGCACGTCGGATTATCAAGTTCGCATTATATATTTATAATATTTACAGAACAAAGAGAGCTAATGACTTTCTGCACACAATCGTCCTACTCTGTTATTTTTTTCATTTTGTATTTTTACTGCAATAATTTTCTTAAAATTGCGCTTTTACTAATTTTGGAATCTAGTGAGCGAATTGTTAACCATAATGACCACATTGCGTTTTCTTGAACATTACTAAAATTTCAAGAAAAAAAAAAGTACTTCATGAAAACCCCATTAAAAACCTTTTAGGCACGTTAGAAACGTCGTACGTCATTTCAAGTTGAATATATTTTTTTTCATGAAATTAAACAACATTTTTTTTTTAATATTGATAAATATAAAGACTTGAATATCAAATAAACTGTGCAAGAGTTGCTTATTCAGTATTCGCTGAAGTACCCAGCAAAAAAAGTCAGCAAGAAACCTTCATCAAAATTGTCAAATTGAAGGTTTTATAAAGGATATTGAAACAAAAAAACTGCAGTTTTTTTTTTTGAAGTTTTTAATTTTCCTGCATAAAACCTTTAAAATATCTGCATTTTCCCTTCGTGATTTAAAATTGAAGGTTTTTATGAAGTTTTTTTGCAGTTTTTATGAAGGACATTGAAACAAAAACCTTTAATTTTATAGATCTTCAAACCTGCAGTTTTCCTGCATAAAACCTTCAATTTCAAAATTTTGATGAAAGTTTTATGCTGACTTTTTTTGCTGGGTAGAATTACTTTTGGAGGATAAACTAACTGAGGATTCAGAAAAAAAGTTTGTCACGATCCACCATTTAAAAAATATATATATTTACATTTTGTTGGCTTTGTGAACAGACTTGGTAAATGGCAATTCGCTAATTTTTCAGGATAACCATTTTAAAGTTTGTTGTGTTATTATAGTGAATGAAAACGAATAATCGTCAGTGGAGTTTGCCAATTATAAAAGTTTTTTACATACCATTAATTAGTAAACAATTTGAAGAAATTAAACTAATTCTTAATTCATGAAAACTGCACTCACACATATGGAGACGTGAGTGGAAGAACCACACAGCTCCACTTTATCTTATTTACACTTTTTTCCATATTCCTATAAAGAAAAAATATATTCTATTGAATAATGAAGAACCAGATAGCTGAAAGCAATGTCTATATAAAGGAAAAGGAGTTGTACGATTGTCTCATATGGTGCAAGAAACGTACATCTCCAGGAGATGTCTTGTTTTTGCACCGAATTAGTTCAACGTTTGGTCTTTTGGTTGGATCGCTTTCCGTGTTGCGTTCGACAGTCGTTCGCCAAACTCGTGTGTTGAAGGTGTGTTGTTTTTTGAAAGATGTGTTACAAATTGAAATTCTATTAAAGGGACCTAATTCAGAGAGCTGGACTATATTTATAAATAGTTTATTATGCAAACCTTAAATGAAACGAATATGTTTTGATGTTTGAAGTTCACAGTCGCTTTGATGATTTCGGAGAAGTATCTACAAGTAGTTTTCTATATTTTAAGAAAAGAATGAAAATATAATTTAGTGTTAAAAGTAACCCGTCTTGTTTTTTTTTCTTAAACTGAATAGTTGTAGAATGAAGGTTGTTGAATATTTTCCTTGCAAAGCAGAGATCAGACAATCAAAAAATTGATTCTTAAGACCTATAGTTTTTTTTTTATATTTTATGGAAAGAATGAAAATAGACTCTAGTGTTCAAAGAACCTATCTTGTTTTAAAAAAAAATGTTTGTAGAATATATGAAAACTTTGTTGAATATTTACCTCGCAAAGCAGAGATCAGACAATCAAAAAATCGATTCTTAAGACCTATATTTTTCTATATTTTAAGGAAAGAATGAAAATAGACTTTAGTGTTAAAAGAATCCACCTTGTTAATAAAAAAACCTTTGTAGAATATATGAAAACTTTGTTAAATATTTATCTCGCAAAGCAGAGATCATAAAATAAATTGATCGATTCTTGACGAACAACAATACCTATAGTTGTCTATATTTTAAGGAAAGAATGAAAATAGACTTTTGTGTTAAAAGTAACCCATCTTGTTTAAAAAAAAAGTTTGTAGAATATATGAAAACTTTGTTGAATATTTATCTCGCATAGTAGAGATCAAAAGATAAAATCTATTCTTGACAAACAGCAAGACCTATAGTTCTTCATATTTTAAGGGAAGAATGAAAATAGACTTTAGCATTAAAAGAACCCGTCTTTTTTTTAAAAGAAACGTTTGTAGAATATATATGAAAACTTTGTTGAATATTTATCTCGCAAAGCAGAGATCATAAGATAAAAAAAAAATCGATTCTCGACAAACAACAAGACCTGTAGTTCTTTATATTTTAAGGAAAGAATGAAAATAGACTTTAGTGTTAAAAGAATCCACCTTGTTAATAAAAAAACCTTTGTAGAATATATGAAAACTTTGTTAAATATTTATCTCGCAAAGCAGAGATCATAAAATAAATTGATCGATTCTTGACGAACAACAATACCTATAGTTGTCTATATTTTAAGGAAAGAATGAAAATAGACTTTTGTGTTAAAAGTAACCCATCTTGTTTAAAAAAAAAGTTTGTAGAATATATGAAAACTTTGTTGAATATTTATCTCGCATAGTAGAGATCAAAAGATAAAATCTATTCTTGACAAACAGCAAGACCTATAGTTCTTCATATTTTAAGGGAAGAATGAAAATAGACTTTAGCATTAAAAGAACCCGTCTTTTTTTTAAAAGAAACGTTTGTAGAATATATATGAAAACTTTGTTGAATATTTATCTCGCAAAGCAGAGATCATAAGATAAAAAAAAAATCGATTCTCGACAAACAACAAGACCTGTAGTTCTTTATATTTTAAGGAAAGAATGAAAATAGACTTTAGTGTTAAAAGTAACCAATCTTGTTTTAAAAAAAAATGTTTGTTGAATATATGAAAACTTTGTTGAATATATGAAAACTTTGTTGAATATTTATCTCGCAAAGTAGAGATCAAAATATAAAATCGATTCTTGACGAATAGTAAGACCTATAGTGTTCTATATTTTAAGGAAATAATGAAAATAAACTTTAGTGTTAAAAGAATCCATCTTGTTTAAAAAAAAATTTGTAGAATATATGAAAACTTTGTTGAATATTTATCTCGCAAAGCAGAGGTCATAAGATAAAAAAATCGCTTCTTGACGAACAACAAAACCTATAGTTGTCTATATTTTAGGGAAAAAATGAAAATAGATTTTAGTGTTAAAAAAACTTATCTAGTTTAAAAAAAAAGTTTGTAGAATATATGAAAACTTTTTTGAATATTTATCTTTTAGAACAGAGATCAGACGATCAAAATATTGATTCTAGACAAATAGCAAGACCTATAGTTCTCTACATTTTAAGGAAAGAATGAAAATAGACTTTGGTATTAACAGTAACCCGTCTTGTTTAGAAATTTTTTTTTAGAATAAAAACTTTGTTGAATATTTATCTTGCAGAACAGAGATCAGACATTTAAAAAATTGATTCTCGACGAACAACAAGACTTATAGTTCTATATATTTTAAGGAAAGAATGAAAATAGACGTTTGTGTTAAAAGTAACACTCCTTGTTTAAAAAAAAAAATTGTAGAATATATGAAAACTTCTGAGTATTTATCTTCCAAAGCAGAGATCAGACGATCAATAAAAAAAATCCACAGAATATACTACTCAACAACTCGAAATACTTGCAGTGTGAAATCACAAAAGGTATAGTTTGCTCTCGACCCATTTCCTCTAGGGGGTCCTGGATTCAATTTTGAGGAAATACTCCAGGTCCTCCAGGGTCCGGGTAACTCGACTCGGTGGCTTCTGAAGTATTTATTTTCTCGTTCCTGTCTGAAAGCAAAACCTTTGTTTGGGAAAGAAAAGTCAACTTCCTTCCAATAACATTGTCAAACATGGAAGAAGTATTGTTTTTACTGCTTGCCATCGGATAAATATTTCGAAGAACATTTGGGACCACTGCGGCTCGATGAGTATACAATTCGTGAGACTCAAGAGTTAGATAATTTATTTTTATTTAGAAAATATATTTATTTTTTTGGATGATATTATCATGCGGTATATTTCGCATTTTACTGTGGATTTCCTTTTACATGAATACGATTTGAAAGGCACGGGTACATAGCTATGTGTAGTCGTCACATAAATTCTACAAATACCAATAACTCCAGGGGGAATAAGGGATGATGGGATTAAATGGGGGAGACTATGGGGATAAATTATCTACCATCGTGTAGATGAAAGTAGGATGTTCCGACAAGGTCGATTGTTAATCTATTCCACTATCTAACATTTGTATCTCTTGAAGGGAATCTCACCCTTGGATGCAGTATGTGCTTCCGACCACATAACGCCAGGGGGAATCAGCCTATGGGAGATAAATAACCTACCATTGTGTAGAGAAAGGTGCGCCGGGGTGATCAGATTTGCAATTAAGGGGCAGCAGGTAGAGCAGACGTGCGAACAAGGTATTCACAAACCAAACATTTGGGGTACAGTGGAGAGTGTGCTTAATCAAAATTACTTTTGTAAGTTTTCTAATGTTCGCGGACTCGGTGATGGGCGCGGGTACGATACCCAACATGATTGTAGCGATCTGGTAATCGGAGGGTTGTCAGAATTGTTCATTTCGCGCACCAAAAGAATATCCACCGTGTAGGGAGGGGACTAGTGAAGATTAATTAAGTTGTGGTCCAATGTCTTGATGCTTAGTCAAGTTGCGTCGCCTGTTATCTAGGCGTTGACCTCCATACCCGACCACTATTTCAAAATTACGAGACGTATCTTGGCTGTGTTAAGACTTATATAAGGTAAGAAATAGGCAGCCGGAATCATAACAAACTACTGAGGAACATGAACCAAGAACTTCAAACCAAGATTGAAAATTAGGTAGGTTGTGTCTATTAAGACTGCTGCAAGGTTTAAGGCGTATGTCGACCAACTCATCAGTGGGTTAGGATCCAAATTTAATTTATAAATTCTGAAGTTTTTTATTTAGCATGCAAGTTCTTTTGAATTTCCTACTTTTTACTATAGGAAAATTGAAAATTAATTGATTTGAAAACTCGATGACCCATTTCCTCTCGTCTGTAAAATATTTGATAAAATAAAATGTGCATTAAATATTTATTTTACTGTTTGCTCGACGGAAGTTTTGAAACGCTGCAATATTCCACATGAAACATAAATACAATGATCTTTTGACTTAATTTAAAACTACTGAATCGTCAAAATTTTTCCAAAAACAAAGACATATAAAATTTTTAATTACCAAAGTCTTGTATATTACCAATATATATTTCTTTTTTATAAAAAAAAAGGAAATTAATGTAGGTTCAGATATTCTTTTTTTTTAATAAAAAAAGGAGCAAATGTAAAATAAAAACTTAAAATAATAGAACAACGCTTTCCCAAAATATTCCTATTGTCATAACTTAGAAAATAAGATACCGAAATGTTCCATAAATATCTATATAAACTTTTTAAATAAAAAAAAATATTGAAAAAACTTTTTCTAGCCAGACTTTTGTTATCATTTTGAAAAGAACATTAATGCCAAACCTTCTGTTTGAAGACATCTAACTCGTAAAATTCCTTTGTGAACCCTACAAAAGAACTGTTAAGAATTTATTGACTTGAAAGGGACCATGTCATTCTACTTTGTGAAGCATTAAACGCGATGTGACAATATTGACAGTCAAAAGAAAGTCTTTTGCTCTTTTGCAGGGAAGAAATGGTTGTTTCTGTTTGATTCGCGAACGGGTCTCTGTGTACCTAATGTCAAACTTTGAATTCTTAATGTTAGTACAAAATGCGGCGTCCACTGCGCATGCGTCTCCGATAAAGCTTCCCTACAAAGTCGAGATCACTGAACTCTAACTGTAACTTCTGGAAAGCTGAAATCGGTTTCCCTTATGGGCACAAATGAAGCCAATTGAAAGCAGCCGTAGTGTACCCTAAATAATTAAAATAAGTTATTTAGTGGTGTTTTTAATCCCATAAAGTAGTAGAAATATAAAATGTATAAATGTATTATATTTTCTTCAAAAGAATTATTTTTTATATATTGCCCGAACTATAGTTTTTGTCTTGCTTTTCATCCACTTCGACTTTAACTGCCGAAGTACTTCTAATTTTAATAGCAGATTGCATTTGAAATGGGTTTCAGAAGAAAATAAAAAAAACTCAGACAAAAGTAATACATGTCGGCTTATTTTAACATGTAAAATATAAGAAATATTGCTGTATCGATGAAAGTGGGGTTCAGTTTCAATTTTTCAATTGGCTTCAAAACAACAGACTGTCTTGCCCAATCCAGAAGTTACAGTTAGAGATCAGTAGTCGAGATACAAATCAAAACCACTTAACCCGAACTGTAACTTCTGGAACGCATATAACCAGTTCCATCCATGGGTTCGGTTGAAGCCAATTAAAAGCAGCCAATTATTTTTTAAGAATGATTTTGTGTGTTTTTTTGTTCATCTCAAACCTCTATACAAATGATAAATATGTTTAGATATTTTATATTTTACTTATAGAATAAGTTTGTATGTCGCCAAAAATACAGTTTTTCTGTTTTGCTTGTTATCCACTTGTTATAATCAGTGTTAAATCAACACTTGCATTTTCTAACATTCTAACATGTATTCTTGCATATTCTAACATAGAATAGTGTTCGTTAAACCATTGCATTTTCTAACATAGCATACTGTTCGTTAAACTCTTGTATTTTCTAACATGTACTCTAGCATATTCTAACACAGCATATAGTTCGTTAAACTCTTGTATTTTCTAACATGTACTCTAGCATATTCTAACACAGCATAGTGTTCGTTAAACTCTTGTATTTTCTAACATGTACTCTAGCATATTCTAACACAGCATATAGTTCGTTAAACTCTTGTATTTTCTAACATGTACTCTAGCATATTCTAACACAGCATAGTGTTCGTTAAAGACTTGTATTTTCTAACCAATCGACAACCGTAAAGCAATTACTCGGCGATATTGCGACTAAAAGCAAACGTGATAATTCACTAGATGCCTATACAAACGTAGACGGAGAAAGTAAACAAAGCTTTACAGTTCCACATTTAGAAATTAATCGCCCCAAACCCGACATCTCTGCCCCTAGGGCACATACAGCCTCTGTAGCATACACAAGACGTTTCATGTACCTTACCCATTGCGGCTGTGTTCCCAATACAGCTTCTTTAATTATAGTATTTGAAAATGAATGCAACAGTCAGAGATAATATGGGAAGATTAATATGCTGTTAAAAACAAGTATTTTCAAAAATAAGTAAAACGTACCCATTTTTGAGTACATTCGATGCTTATCATAGCTCCGAATATATTAGTTTCATTTTTGAAAAAGGCATGTGCTCCAAATTGAGTACAATGAATAAAAATAAATAAAAAGAGTAGTTGCTTGTCTACAAAGGCTGCCTTCATAAATCACTTTCAATAAATTTCAATTACAACCAAACTTAACCGGGAATCGAACCTAAATCCTCGGGTACCGCAGCCAATGCCATATCCGTTGTACTACCAGGGGGACGTGAAGAAGTTATAAAAAAAATGTCAAAAGAAAGGGAAGTAAAATAATTGAGTTGCAATAAATCAGTTTCCATTTAAGCAATCGACATGAAATGATGTGGAAAACCATCTTTTGAACAATTATTTTAAGTGTGTCAGGTCGCTTTGTGAAGATGGCTTGAACAGTAGCTGACATTAGCATTATTAAATCACACTGCACATTTTTTAGAAAGTACGATTACTTAATATTTGAAGACGTCATTGCTCATTTACGACGCAATTGTACTCAAAAGAATAACGAGTATGTTCATGTACTCCTTTTTAAGTACTTTTTTTACAGTGTATTATTGTACTCCATTTTATGTTTAAATATCATTTATATTTTACATTCATATCTGGATCGTCACCATAAATCGTATCGAATCGAATATCCCAATCACTCACAGACGCTTTCGAATATTCTTCTAAAGAAGGTCTCTTTCCAAATAAAACGAAAAAAAGAACGAACAATAAGAAAGTAATATGCGGAGATATTATCGTACTTAATTTTATATTTAAATATCATATATATTTTACATTCATAACTGAATCGTCACGAAATATCGTATCGAATCCAATATCCCAACGTTCCAAAACTTTGGTAAATGTCGAAAATCACCAACAGACGCTTTCGAATATCCTTCTAAAGAAATTCTCTTTCCAAATAAGACGAACAAAAAAACGAACGGTAAGAAATTAATATGCGAAAATATTATCGTATATCATTTATATTTAAATATCATTTATATTTTACATTCATATCTGAATCGTCACCAAATATCGAATCGAATATCCCAAACGTTCCAAAACTTTGGTAAATGTCGAAAATCCCCCACAGACGCTTTCGAATATCCTTCTAAAGAAGGTCCCTTACCAAATAAGAAGAAAAAAAAGAACGAATAAAAAGGAATTAATATGCGGAGATATTATCGTACTCCATTTTATCTTTAAATATCATTTATATATTACATTCATATCTGAATCGTCATTAAATATCGTATCGAATCGAATTTCCCAAAACTTTGGTAAATGTCGAAAGTCCCGCATAGACGCTTTCGAATATATCTTTCTACAAAGGATCTCTTTCCAAAAAAGACGAAAAAAAGAATAAACAATAAGAAATTAATATGCGAAGATATTATCGTACTCTATTTTATCTTTAAATATCATTTATATTTTACATTCATATCTGAATCGTCACCATAAATCGTATCGAATCGAATATCCCAAACATTCCAAAACTTCCGTAAATGCCGAAAATCACCCACAGACGCTTTCGAATATCTTTCTAAAGAAGGTGTCTTTCCAAATAAGACGAAAAACGAACGAACAATAAAAAATTAGGTAATATGCGAAGATATTATCGTACTCCATTTTATCTTTAAATATCATTTATATTTTACATTCGTATCTGAATCATCACCATAAATCGTATCGAATCGAATATCCCAAACGTTCCAAAACTTCCGTAAATGCCGAAAATCACCCACAGACGCTTTCGAATATCTTTCTAAAGAAGGTGTCTTTCCAAATAAGACGAAAAAAGAACGAACAATAAAAAATTAGGTAATATGCGAAGATATTATCGTACTCCATTTTATCTTTAAATATCATTTATATTTTACATTCGTATCTGAATCATCACCATAAATCGTATCGAATCGAATATCCCAAACGTTCCAAAACTTCCGTAAATGCCGAAAATCACCCACAGACGCTTTCGAATATCTTTCTAAAGAAGGTGTCTTTCCAAATAAGACGAAAAAAGAACGAACAATAAAAAATTAGGTAATATGCGAAGATATTATCGTACTCCATTTTATCTTTAAATATCATTTATATTTTACATTCGTATCTGAATCATCACCATAAATCGTATCGAATCGAATATCCCAAACGTTCCAAAACTTCCGTAAATGCCGAAAATCACCCACAGACGCTTTCGAATATCTTTCTAAAGAATGTGTCTTTCCAAATAAGACGAAAAAAGAACGAACAATAAAAAATTAGGTAATATGCGAAGATATTATCGTACTCCATTTTATCTTTAAATATCATTTATATATTACATTCATATCTGAATCGTCATTAAATATCGTATCGAATCGAATTTCCCAAAACTTTGGTAAATGTCGAAAGTCCCGCATAGACGCTTTCGAATATATCTTTCTACAAAGGATCTCTTTCCAAAAAAGACGAAAAAAAGAATAAACAATAAGAAATTAATATGCGAAGATATTATCGTACTCTATTTTATCTTTAAATATCATTTATATTTTACATTCATATCTGAATCGTCACCATAAATCGTATCGAATCGAATATCCCAAACGTTCCAAAACTTTGGTAAATGTCGAAAATCCCCCACAGACGCTTTCGAATATCCTTCTAAAGAAGGTCCCTTACCAAATAAGAAGAAAAAAAAGAACGAATAAAAAGGAATTAATATGCGGAGATATTATCGTACTCCATTTTATCTTTAAATATCATTTATATATTACATTCATATCTGAATCGTCATTAAATATCGTATCGAATCGAATTTCCCAAAACTTTGGTAAATGTCGAAAGTCCCGCATAGACGCTTTCGAATATATCTTTCTACAAAGGATCTCTTTCCAAAAAAGACGAAAAAAAGAATAAACAATAAGAAATTAATATGCGAAGATATTATCGTACTCTATTTTATCTTTAAATATCATTTATATTTTACATTCATATCTGAATCGTCACCATAAATCGTATCGAATCGAATATCCCAAACATTCCAAAACTTCCGTAAATGCCGAAAATCACCCACAGACGCTTTCGAATATCTTTCTAAAGAAGGTGTCTTTCCAAATAAGACGAAAAACGAACGAACAATAAAAAATTAGGTAATATGCGAAGATATTATCGTACTCCATTTTATCTTTAAATATCATTTATATTTTACATTCGTATCTGAATCATCACCATAAATCGTATCGAATCGAATATCCCAAACGTTCCAAAACTTCCGTAAATGCCGAAAATCACCCACAGACGCTTTCGAATATCTTTCTAAAGAAGGTGTCTTTCCAAATAAGACGAAAAAAGAACGAACAATAAAAAATTAGGTAATATGCGAAGATATTATCGTACTCCATTTTATCTTTAAATATCATTTATATTTTACATTCGTATCTGAATCATCACCATAAATCGTATCGAATCGAATATCCCAAACGTTCCAAAACTTCCGTAAATGCCGAAAATCACCCACAGACGCTTTCGAATATCTTTCTAAAGAATGTGTCTTTCCAAATAAGACGAAAAAAGAACGAACAATAAAAAATTAGGTAATATGCGAAGATATTATCGTACTCCATTTTATCTTTAAATATCATTTATATTTTACATTCGTATCTGAATCATCACCATAAAACGTATCGAATCGAATATCCCAAACGTTCCAAAACTTCCGTAAATGCCGAAAATCACCCACAGACGCTTTCGAATATCTTTATAAAGAAGGTGTCTTTCCAAATAAGACGAAAAAAGAACGAACAATAAAAAATTAGGTAATATGCGAAGATATTATCGTACTCCATTTTATCTTTAAATATCATTTATATTTTACATTCGTATCTGAATCGTCACCATAAATCGTATCGAATCGAATATCCCAAACGTTCCAAAACTTCCGTAAATGCCGAAAATCACCCACAGACGCTTTCGAATATCTTTCTAAAGAAGGTGTCTTTCCAAATATGACGAAAAAAGAACAAACAATAAAAAATTAATATGCGAAGATATTATCGTACTCTATTTTATCTTTAAATATCTTTTATATTTTACATTCATATCTGAATCGTCACCATAAATCGTATCGAATCGAATATCCCAAACGTTCCAAAACTTTGGTAAATGTCGAAAATCATCCACAGACGCTTTCGAATATCTTTCTAAAGAAGGTCTCTTTCCAAATAAGATGAAAAAAGAACGAACAATAAAAAATTAATATGCGAAGATATTATCGTACTCCATTTTATCTTTAAATATCATTTATATTTTACATTCATATCTGAATCGTCACCATAAATCGTATCGAATCGAATATCCCAAACGTTCCAAAACTTTGGTAAATGCCGAAAATCACCCACAGACGCTTTCGAATATCCTTCTAAAGAAAGTCTCTTTCCAAATAAGACGCCATCTTCCAATCCCCAACGCTGAGTAAATAATCCATCTGTCAGGCAGCAGGACTCTCCGGCCAACCTCCTGTTGCTCCAGCTCCTTTTCCCCGAAAATCCGGGAGATTCCCGGAATTTAATAGGAAGCACGAGTGGCTAAGTTTTCGGAATCGGACGACAATCTCGCGTTGCCATCCCTCGGACACAAAACCTACAGAAGAAATGGCGATCAATAGTTTCACGGTGGAGCGCCTTCGCACTCTATTTATAGTAACAGCGGGATTTTAAAGATCTTGTTTAATACTTGGCTTAGAGTTGGGTTTATTTTGAGATTACTTTGTGGTTGGGATTTTTTTTTCTTCCTGTTTTTCATTAAATTTTTTTTTATTTGGTGGAATTTTAATTATATTTTTGTGTTTGTTTAATCGAGTTTGAGGTGAGTGGTTACAAATTGCATGTTTATCGGGATTTTTTTTTCTGTTTTTTTGTTGTTGTTTGTTAATTAAAGTATGATTTCAATTGATTGGAAAATATTGGGTGCTATTTTTATTTTTCCATTTTCTTATATAGTAATGAAAATCATTTTCGGGTTTTAATGTTGTTGGGGTTTAATTTCTATTGAACCAAAAAAATCATAAAAATTATATTTTTTTTAACTAACGTAATATAGTACAAATAACACAATTTCTACACTGTTAAAAATAGTTACTGAAAAATAAGTAAAAGGTACTAATTTTTGAGTATATTCGATGCTTATTATGGCTCCGAATATATAAGTTTCATTTTTGTAAAAGACATGTACTCAAAAATGAGTAGAATGAGTAAAAATTAATAAAGAACAGTAGCTTGCCTACATAGGCTGCCTTCATAAATCCCTTTCAATAAATATCGACAATTACAACCAAGACTTACCGGAATCGAACGAAGATCTTCAGGCACTGCAGTCCATAGCCATATCCTTTTAACTACCAGGACAACGTGAAAAAGTTATAAACAGAAGAAATGTTAAAAAGGTGTTCCAAAAGAATGTGAAGTAAGGTAATTGAGTTGTAATAAGTTAATTTCCATTTAAGCAATCGACATAAAATAATGTGGAAAACCAAGCTCTTTTTTGAGAAAGTACGGTTGCTTAAATTTGAGTACGTCTTCGCTTATTTACGATGCAATTGTGCTCGAAGAAAAACAAGTATGTTCAGGTACTCATTTTTAAGTACTTTTTTTTACAGTGCAGTGTCCATTAGAACTCGGTAATGTTAGTGTCAAATTTATTTTCACCAAAAAATAAAAAAAATGTTTTATATCGGTTGTTTATCTTTTTTAAAAAAGTATCTAATGATTTTTTTAACATTTGATATACGACCACATAATTTTAAAATGTACATGAAATTCAAATCAGTGAAATTCACGTACTGAATGAAGTTAAAAAAATATGTTCAGGATGTTAGATATTTATTTTACGTCACTTCACTCAAAACTTAATATATTTACTGAATCTGAGTTAAATTGATTCATAGTTTTAGAGAACTGGATACAGTTGAACTGAAAAATTGTGTAACAGAAATTAAAATAGAAAAAATATTTCAGTAATGTTAACATGTTTTCAATGTAATTAAAATTTGTGATTTTGCATTGATAATTTTTTTATACTATTTTCTAAAGAAATACTTTTACAATTTTGATAGTTTATTGAAAAAAAAAAGTACTTAAAAATGAGTACCTGAAGCTACTCGTTTTTCTTTTGAGTATAATTGTATCGAAAATGAGTGATGACGTACTCAAATTTAAGCAACTGTACTTTCTAAAAATTTATCAGTGTTATTTATTATTGCTGATTTCAGCTTCTGTTTAAGTCATCTTAACAAAGCGACCTGGCACACTTAAAATAGTTGTTCAGAAGATGGTTTTCCACACTATCTGTTGTCGATTGATTAAATGGATTAAAAGTTATTACAACTTAATTATCTTACTTACCATTCTTTTGGAGCAAGATTTTAACAATTTTTCTGTTTATAACTTCTTCACGTCGCCCTGGTAGTACAAGAGTTTAAGGCACTGGATCGCAGTGCCTGAGGATATGGGTTCGATTCCCGATAAGTCTTGGTTGTCGATATTTATTGAAAGTGATTTATAGAAGGTTGATAATAAGATTTAAAGATGAAATTTAAATAATTATTGATATTTATTGAAAGTGATTTATGAAGGCAGCCTATGTAGGCAAGCTACTGCTTCTTTTATTCCTTTTCTCTAACTTTTGAGTACGTCCTTTTCAAAAATGAAACTTGTGTATTCGGAGAAATGATAAGCATCGAATATACTCAAAAATGAGTACATTCTACTTATTTTTGAGTAGTTATTTTTAACAGTGTAAATTTTTTTTAAGAAATTACTTTTGCTGAAAATGGCAATAACTTTATGCACTACATTTCTGAAATCTTCCGAATAATATATTTTGTTGTATACATAATAAATTTTAAATATTTTTCGCAAATCAAGTTTTTTTTTTAATATAAGATGCTGTTAAATTTTCGAGCAATTTTCATTGAAAAATGATTTCTTTAGTAGTTGAGAATAAGAAATTTAACTCAAAATAAGTTTTAAATATTTTTCGCAAATTATTTTTTTTTAATACAAGATGTCCCATTTTTAAAGCGATTTCCATTGAAAATCTATTTTTTTAGTAGTTGAGCACAAAATTAACTTCAAACGGTTAAACAAATTAGTAAGTGAATTAGTTATTAGCTTAACAAACATAGTTGTGATATTATAAGTGATATATTATTCCGACTTTAAAGTACCGAACACCCCAGCAAAAAAAGTCAGCATAAAACCTTCACCAAAATTTTGAAATTGAAGGTTTTATGCAGGAAACTGCATTTTTTTTAGAGATCTATAAAATTAAAGGTTTTTGTTTCATTATCCTTCATAAAAACTGTAAAAAAACCTTCATAAAAACCTGCAAAAAACCTTTAATTTTTAATCATGAAGGGAAAATGCAGTTATTTTAAAGATTTTATGCAGGAAAATTAAAAACTTCAAAAAAACTGCAGTTTTTTGTTTCAATATCCTTTATAAAACCTTCAGAAAACCTTCAATTTGACAATTTTTATGAAGGTTTCATGCTGACTTTTTTTGCTGAGACACACACACACTAAAAAAGTAAAAAATACACATAATAAATTTAAACAGACTTCCCGAGTCTCTTATAAATAAACGACACCTCTAAACGGTAGTGTCCAGATCGCATGGCCAAGATACGATCCCCGCAGTCTAATATTTTATGATACGCGTTGGATATCTGCCATTTGGCCGGCAGTTTTGGAGAAGATTTTATTACCTCAATTCTCTAAGAGTTTGTCCGGGGGGGATATGGAATTTCTTCTTTTCCCGGACTTTCTTGCCGGATAAAATAGGGTTTGTTTTATTTGGGGGGATGAAGGTGGACTCAAGTGGCCGTCTTAGCATCTGCGGATATATATTTATCCTTTGTGGGATGTTTGTGGTGTTGGAACTTAAGCTTTCTTTGGCTGGAGTCCCGGAATTGGTAAATAAAAGCTGTGGATGAACTGAAGTGAAAGGAGAGATGGATTTGTGACAGTAAATGTAATTTGAGTCACAGTTTGGGGGAAATTATTAATGATCCCTTTTCAGATATTGTTTGTATTCGAGATATAAACTTGTGTTTATATCAAAGTAAAAGTAATTAATATTAATTGGTCTGAGATAAAAACTCGTCTTGTAGGACATTGCGTTAAGAATATTAAAATAAAAATACAACGTTAAGATACGCAATAAAAATCTGTGAGATGTGGACATGTTTTGGGAGATACATCTCCCTTCGTCAGCAGAAATGAAAAGTATGTGTTCAATAAAATGAAAATAAACCCAGAATTGAAAGTGTTGCCAAAAAACAAAAAACTATCTCAATCGGTTGGAGTTAACTATTGTATGCCAACAAACGGGAAATACTGGGACCTCAAAGGTTTCATTGACAATCGAATCAATATTGCTAACAATCCAATATTGCTCCAAGTGCATACTGATACACCAAGCACATACTGTCAAACAAGAAATAAAGAAGTCCTCCATTGCCAAGCACTCTGGGAACAAAATCATATATTTAATCTTTTTAATCCACAATTAATTTACAAACCCGAATCTCCAGTTGAACTTGACATCCTGGAGGCGTTTCATATTTTTAGCAATATTGATTCGATTGTCAATGAAATATTTGTGGTCCCAATATTTCCCGCTTGTTGGCACACAATAGTTAACTAAAACCTTCGAGCATGGAATCCTCATAGTAGAGATATCATAAGTTTATAATTTCGCTAACATCAAAGACGTGGTTTACTACGTAATTCATTCAAAAAAAATTATAGTTCATTCACATAAATATCCTTTACTTCATGAAGTAACACATTTACTATTATTTCCAAATCACAAGTCAACCGCGAACGTCATTCATAAATTTTGAAAGAAAGTCACGTGTCTGGTGCCATCAGGTCTGAGATGTTTGTATCACGATGATGATGTCATATTCGCTCTACTACAGTCCATTCATGCTCGAAGACTCGAACCGATTGAGAGATAGTTTTTGTTCTTTGGCCACACTTTCAATTCTGGGTTTGCTTCCATTTATTATACACACAGACTTCTTTCTACTGATGAAAAGAGATGTAATCTTCCGAAACATGTCCAGATCTCATGAATTTTTATTGCGTATTTTAACGTTGTATTTGTATTTTAGTATTAATTTGTCTGACCGAACAGAACTGTCGAGTTCAGTTTTATGTAGGTTTTAATAATTTCTAAACTTTATAAAGTTTAATAATTCTTTAAATATATGCATGGAAAAACATATGTTAACCTTTTGCAATCCATTTATTTAATTATAATCAGTTTTAAGTCCTTCAATGTGTACCTCAATAACATTAGTTTCCAACCCAATAAGTTCCCAATATTACGTAGGTTTAGATAAATATTTTTCTTTATTAAGTGTAATATGCTTTAAATATATTCTTGGACAATATATTTTCAGATGAAGTTTAACAAAACAATAACCAGTCAAAAAATTAAAACAGGTGGTATTTTTAAAGTTTTATCCAAATTTGATAAGTTTTGAAAAACGTTAAGTATTTTAATATGTTTTTGGTCCTTCCTGAATAATTTAAAAAACTGGAACTGTCTGAATAATCTGAAAAGTGTTTTTACCAACTATTCCTTCAATTTAAGTCACAGAAAAGCCCAGCAGTTACATCACTAAGTCTATTTATTCCCTGGAGTCGTTCTGTGCGTACTTGCACAAGATCCTAGGGAATGAAGGACATCATGACAAGGAATTATTGGGTTTTACGTGGAGGGGAAATTGCATTGCGATCTCTTCGAAAACACACTTCTGTTAGATCGGGGTGTTCTTTGGAGGGATTAATGTACATTTTTTCTCAGGAAAAATCCCCGAAATAAAAAGAAGGTGAAAGAACTTGTGTGGGCAGTCAAAACTTTGTGGAGTCAGCGCAACAGAGATTCGGAGAGCGATTTTTGTTGGAAAAATAGAACGTTAGGTAGATGGGGTAAAATTCGAAAAATACGAATATTTATTCCCCTGAGTCGTTCTGTGCGTACTTGCATAATTAGATCCCAAGCAATGAAGGACACCATGACAGGGAATTATTGGGTTTTAAGCGCAGGGGAAATGGGGGAAATTGCATGGCAATCTCTTCGGAAACACACTCCTGTTAGGTGGGATGTTCTTTGCAGAGATTAATGTATATTTGTTCTTAGGAAAAATCCCCGAAATGAGAAGAATGTGAAAGAACTTGTGTGAGCAGTCAAAACTTTGTGGAGTCAGTGCAACAGAGATTCGGAGAGCGATTTACGTTGGGAAAATAGAACATTAGGAAGATGGGGGAAAATTCGAAAAATACGAATATTTATTCCCCTGAGTCGTACTGTGCGTACTTGCACAATATCCCAAGCAATGAAGTACATCATGACAGGGAATTATTGGGTTTTACGTGCAGGGGAAATGGGGGAAATTGCATGGAGATCTCTTAAAAAACACACTCCTGTTAGGTGGGATGTTCTTTGCAGGGATTAATCCCTGATTTGGCCATTTGGCCTTAGGAAAAATCCCCGAAATGAAAAGAATGTGAAAGAACTTGTGTGGGCAGTCAAAACTTTGTGGAGTCAGCGCAACGGAGATTCGGAGAGCGATTTACGTTGGGAAAATAGAACATTAGGAAGATGGGGGAAAATTCGAAAAATACAAATAGATATTTAGATGGTTGTTAAAGAAATTTAAAAGAGGTTTAAAAAAAATGGTGGTAACCAAGGATAGTGAAGACCATATATATATATATATAAGATGTGCTCGTACTCGCGCTGCCTGACGGAAAGCGGAGAGAGCAACTATTTGACATCATAGTGACGCCTACTTTCGCCTTCTGTGGGCGTGTCTAATGCTCTCGTTTGAACCAATGGCAAGGCTGAACTAGATGCGGGTGCGTTGTTTGATAGTGCTGCCATCTATTCGTTTTTTTGTGAACTATTAAAAAGTGATAAGCTAACTTTATTTAGTTACTTTTACTGCATTTTATGAGTTTAAGATATATTTTAAGGATTGCATTTAGTATGGAAAAATTGCAAAAGAGTTTCTTAATAAATTAAGCGTATTAAAATAATATTAGCTGCCACGAGAGCATGTCCATGAATTTTGAAAGATTAAAATAGTGGTCGGAACTATCCGGTCAATGCATTTGTATTGGACATATTAAATGAGTTACAATTTCAATCAAGTAAAATACGGGGACATAACAAAACAAGGACGGATTAGTAGTGAAGTTACCTGAACACAATTATTTACAGATATTTACATTATTTTGCTAATTAAAAATTAAATCACCAGTTGTTACCCAACCGGGATCGAACCTAAGTAGCAATGCTTGAAATACACAGCCAATGAGAATGATCAAAAACCGATAGTAAGGCGGAGCTAAAATGATGTCAAAAGTAAGGCGGAGCTAAAATGACGTCAAATAGTTGCCTTTCCTTGCCCACTTTCAAAAAGCGAAAAACGAGAGCACCTTCTCTATATATAGTCTTCACTATCCTTGGGTGGTAACAAGAAATCCCTTTCAAATATATAAAATGAAAGTTGTGTCTTTTTGATCGTGTGCAACCTAAAAACTCTAATCAAAAAGAATTGTTATCGATTTTATTCTATCTGTTGCTTAATTATTCAGGATTGTTTAATGTCTAGAGCGTATTACAGAGCTGGAAATATTGTTGCCCAATGCTATTTCCGGAACATAGAAATTTCGTTTTTGGTCATTTGCCCGACAGGGGTAAGTTAAAAATATAATCGTATGATTGCTTTTTATCTTAGGACAGCAACAAAATAAAAGAATGTATATATATAAAAGAGCGTCTAGGTATTTGTATGTTTCTTATACAAATCTACAGTTTTACTCCGATCTTGATACATGCTGAAATTTGCACATTTAACCTTCAAAACGAGAGAAAGGTCACTTCCTACATGAGATTTCGAAAACCACCCTCATTCCCTTTCCCACCCTTTAAAGCAGAAGTGACTTCTGACAACAGATGGCGCCACGATAAAGCTCGGACAGCGCCGGGCCATATAGATAGTACATTACTATAACTTCTGTAAATTTACAATTATTTAAATTTCGAATTATATTTTTAGATAAGATATTCTATGTTTCTAAATTTCAGTAATAAAGCATACTTTATTAAATATGTTTTGTTTTCTCATGCATAAATTCTATACAAATCAGAAATTAAAAAGATATTTTAAATATATTGAATTTATATTTAATAGTGGGCATTCGTGAAAATATATTTAATTTTTCATTTGAGATAAACACAGATATTTTTTTTTAAATCTCTAATGTTTACTCATGTTTATTTTATCTCTAATTAGAACTATTTCATTTGCATATTTAAATCTAACAATAGACGTTACAGTTAAAATATTCCAACAATACCCACGTTCTAAAGTATAAAATGTCAAATACTGGAAATTGCCAAGAACACAGAACAAAAAAACTTTTTTTCCAGTGGCATTCCTGCACTATTTTTACATTCTCAATGACTGAAACAAAAGCTTCGAGCCATTGTCAATCCATTAGCCATTAACGACGCGTTTACCTTCATCTAGTAACCATGGAGACGCAGACTGACGTCACAACATCTACAAGCCTATGATGAAACGGAATCCGTACCATCAAATCGGAGATCTCGTATCTGACAACTTCGAATCTGTTTTATGGAATTCGAAGCTTTGGAGGATGATATTACAGACGTCTTTTCATGCGATTTAAGATTTGGGGTTGGATGTCGTACTCGGCTTGAAATATATTGCAGGCGATTACAGCGAGATGTGGAATTGGGAATTTATGGTTGGATTAATCGAATCTTTGAACTAATTTAAGTTTATTTTGAGTTATAAGTAACCACAATCGTTTCATGAAAATTTTTCTTTTATATCTTCTGAACAGAATCTGATAAGATTAGTAAAGTGAAAATTTTTGCTTACTGGATTAAGTTATTAATGGAACTATTTTTTGTTACCTTAAATGTTCTTTTTATTTTTTGCCTTTGAAGATTAGTTTTAAGGATTCCTTTCTGAAATTTGGTGACTGTTTAAAATTGAAGAGCTTAGTTTTAGAGTTTTCTTATTCATTATTCTAAATTAATGAGAAATTGGGCAATACAAAATATGTCTAAGTAGGCATTATGTTTTTACTTCGTAATTCCACAAGAAAATCTCCTCACCAAACTCTTAGCGAGAAACTTGAAACTTAACCAAACCAAACCCTATACATAGCGGATTATTTATTGGTGGGCGAAAAGGTTTGGTTAAAAAACGTCGCACTAGAGCTGCACAGTGAACTATTGTCGACGGTTTGGGGCCCATCCCGCAGGAAAGACCCGGGGGCAATGCTAGTATTTTTGAACTATGGTCAGATGACCATAGTTCAAAACATCTGGGTTGGCACCCAACGCAACCTCAATAGGCGTCAGAACATTGGACCCCGATCAGATTCATCGTGCATAAATCCCGTATACACGCCGGTATAATTGGTTCATTTTGTTGGATGTTCTGAACGACTTCCTAGTATTTTAGTAGCGAAATTGACAACTTTCCAATCACAAGATCACTACAATCTTACTCTTCATTTGTCGAATCCATCAGTCTGGATCGAACTTTTCAATCCTCTGATTACTAGATGAACGCCTTTATCCAATGGACCTCTGATGGGTTTGTTTGGTTAAGTTTCAAGTTTCTCATTAAGAGTTTGGAGAGGAGATCCTGTCGACCTCTGATGGGCGAAAAAAACAAATCTGACAACTCTCCAATTACCAGTTCACTACGGGCCCCAATTTCTCAGTGGATAAGGCGTTCAGCTACTAATCAGAGGATTGGTGGTTCGAATCCGTGCGATGGACTTGACAAGGAAAAGTAAAAAAGTAGTGATCTTGCGGTCGGAGGGTTGCCAGCTTCGCTACAAAAATACTAGAAAGTCGCCCAGAACATCCAACAAATTATACTGGCGTGTATATGGGACTGGTGCACGATCAATCTGATCGGGGTCCAATGTCCTGACGCCTATTGAGGTTGCGTCGGGTGCCAGATCAGGTGTTGTCCTCGTCATCTGCCCCAGAATATCTAACAAATTATACTGGCGTGTATACGGGACTGGTGCACGATAAATCTGATCGGGATCCAAAGTCCCGACATCTATTGAAAGCGTTGGGTGCCAGTTCAGGTGTTTCCTCGTCATCTGACCATGGTTCTAAAATAACGAGGTGCATGTATGAATGTGTATGTGTTCCCGGGTCTTTCCTTCGAGATTGACCCCGAACCCTCGCCAATAGCCCACTGTGCAGCTCTAGTGCGACGTTAATTAACAAAAACCAAACCTCGTCATCTGCCCATGGTTCAAAAATACGAGGCACCGTTCCCGGGTCTTTCCTTCGAGATAGGCCCCGAACCGTCGCCAATAGCCCACTGTGCAGCTCTAGTGCGACGTTAATTAAACAAACCAAACCAAACCAGGTCACTCATCCTACAATCTCGCCAATCTGTCATCCACCGACAATAACATGAGGCTAACACAACTAAAATAAAATATTTTATCTCCAAAAACACAATTATTATAATGAATACCGACAATTAGAATGTCTGCCAAAACCGTCTATGCTAAAATATTTAAATATGCTCACGTACATTTCTATCGCAATTATTCATGCGAGACATTCAATTAACGATACAAGAGCTCTTCCAATGCAAAAAAAAATCTTTTCGCTATTCAAATTCCATTTACCATTTCAACAGTTCGCTCTCTCAATCCTTAATTACTTATCCAGTTCAAAGTTTCAGAAGCGGATACGGACTTTTATCCAGCGCATTTACTAAATGCCCCTATCTAAATGAACAGTCGGGTAGAACAACGTTGGACGTGCTTAATTATACAGCAAGGAGGATCGGGCTTGGCGGTGGGGTCTTAACAGGGAACGAATGTCGGGGACATTCCTGGATTTAAGGGCACGTCTGGAATTGCAGGATCGTGATTGGATGACCGAAATAATGCGATTGGTTATGCCGTATTCTGACTTGTGAGCTTTATTTGTTCTTGGTTATAAATGGATGTTGAAGATCTTTTGATGTGCGTATCTTAAAGTGAAGTTTGAAAAATCTCTTGATTGAGCTTTAAATGGATGTTTGTGCTAATGGATATTTTTCTTAAGGTTGTTCTCGTATAAACCTCTGCTATCGTATGATAAATTGTAATTTATACAGGATGGTCTTTGGCTGTTTAAAGGGACACAGTACCCTGAAAATGATCAAAACACCATTTTTTTTAACTTAAATTACTTCTACAACGTTTCTAAACGTTTATGAAAGCTTTCAGAGCGGAATTTAATATATTTACAAAGTTTTTTGCTTTTATATTGGGTGACCAGAGAACCGGATTTAGAGTTAGTGGGCCCCTTGGGTGAATATGTGTTACGGGTCCATCAACTTCTTATATAGAATATTCCCTAGTATAACTAGGGGGTGGAGTTATTTTAAAAATATATTTTCCAGAACTGCAAATCAAACCATTTTGAAGTGTACAAATGAGATTGGGATACATTTTTTTTTTTGTAAATTTCAAATTCTATGTTGATGTACTCTTATGCCAATTGTAATCAGTAACTTACCAGGTTAACAATTTGAACCGATTTTAAGTAATATCAATGGGCAATGGCGTTCTGGAATCTATATAAATGACAATAAATGATTTCACTTGTATTGTACTCTATCGGCCCTAAGCAAAATAAAAATGTAGGAAAAATAAATATTTTTATTTATATTAATAATCATTATTATTTATTTATATTAATAATTATTATTATTAATTTATATTAATAATCATTATTATTTATTTATATTAATAATAATTATTATTAATTTATATTAATAATCATTATTATTTATTTATATTAATAATTATTATTATTAATTTATATTAATACTCATTATTATTTATTTATATTAATAATTATTATTATTTATTTATATTAATAATAATTATTATTTATTTATATTAATAATTATTATTATTTATTTATATTAATAATAATTATTATTTATTTATATTAATAATTATTATTATTTATTTATATTAATAATTATTATTATTTATATTAATAATTATTATTATTTATATTAATAATTATTATTATTTATATTAATAATTATTATTATTTATATTAATAATTATTATTATTTATATTAATAATTATTATTATTTATATTAATAATTATTATTATTTATTTATATTAATAATTATTATTATTTATTTATATTAATAATTATTATTATTTATTTATATTAATAATTATTATTATTTATTTATATTAATAATTATTATTATTTATTTATATTAATAATTATTATTATTTATTTATATTAATAATTATTATTATTTATTTATATTAATAATTATTATTATTTATTTATATTAATAATTATTATTATTTATTTATATTAATAATTATTATTATTTATTTATATTAATAATTATTATTATTTATTTATATTAATAATTATTATTATTTATTTATATTAATAATTATTATTATTTATTTATATTAATAATTATTATTATTTATTTATATTAATAATTATTATTATTTATTTATATTAATAATTATTATTATTTATTTATATTAATAATTATTATTATTTATTTATATTAATAATTATTATTATTTATTTATATTAATAATTATTATTATTTATTTATATTAATAATTATTATTATTTATTTATATTAATAATTATTATTATTTATTTATATTAATAATTATTTATATTTATATATAAATATTCATTTCGTTTAATACAATACATTTTCAATTTTAAGTTCTAACATATAATAATTTATTTTTTCACTGCTCTCGGATACACGAGGTAAATAATTTTTACCGGAGTTAAATAATTTTTACTTGAGTTAATTCTGTTATTATTTGTGTGTTTGTGTGGATTTTTGCATGCTCCTAGGATGCAGCCTGGTGCAGTCTATGCCTAAATCTGGCCCTGTGTGAGATAGACGGTTAAAAGTGTACTGAATTCGGGCAAGTTAACGTGCTAGAATGACCAAATGATCGCGTTAGAATGATCATAGTCAAAGGAAATACTGATTTAATATAATTTTTTTACTTAGAAGTAAGATATAAAGTGCTTGTGCTTATGAAGTTTTATATATATGTATGTCAGGATGTATGTACGTATCAGTGTGTGTGTAACAAAAATTTAAATTTTATATTTTGAATTTATTAAAATGCTACGATTAATTTTAATTTACCAATTTTGTCATTAATTGTATGTTAATATATTATAAATACGCATACTTTTTTTGCTATGTTTTAACTACTTTGTTTGTCTGTAATTGGGCAAAAATGTTTTACTTTGCCAATACAGGTAAATGTAACACAGCCAAATTATGTCCATCGGCCAAAAATTTGTGACAACCCAATACAGGGAAATAAAAAAAATAAAAAAAAAAAACATTGAAATTCCGAGACGTACTCTTATACCAATTGCAGTCAGTAACTTACCTAAAGAATAGTTCGACTTAATCTCCGAATGAGCTGAAAATAAAAATAGACAATCTACTACCTGAAAGTAATAGCATCCTTTATTAGCGCTACAATAACGGTTCGCAGATACATTCCAAAGTTTTTTGTCCCAAATATCTAAGTCCGATTGGTTGTGTAAATAAATTGCTTTGGTTTCATTCGACTTGCGTCTTTGTACGGCAGAAAAGAAGCTGATAAATTGGACGGAGTCGTACTCGTTGAGTTAAATAGAAGAGCCAATATACAGACTGGAACCTTTTAGCTTCAGTTCCATTTGAGAATTTATTCATTCCGTCAGACGATAGAACCGGATATTCGCCCTTTTGTAAATTGGAAAGTGGAATTCGTATGACTTCAATTCTAAATTAAGTGGAGACTTGGATGATACTAATCTTGGATGACTAATCTTGGATGGGAGAATATAAATTTAATTATTTATTTCAAATTGAATTATATATCAAGTTATAGATTGTAATAGGATATCTTAGATTAATATATATTTTATTCAGTAATAGAACATATTTCATATAAATTAACGTTTCTGCAATAATAATAATTATTATTATTATTAGTGTTATTTCTTTATTAAGTTTTGAGTTTAGTTTATTTGAAATCTTAGAGGCTTACAATTAAAATATCTTAAAACACATACATGAAAAT
The DNA here is from genome assembly GCA_963932185.1 of Troglohyphantes excavatus. NCBI lineage: Eukaryota > Metazoa > Arthropoda > Arachnida > Araneae > Linyphiidae > Troglohyphantes > Troglohyphantes excavatus. Next base: position 54,409,594 of record OZ010670.1, read on the forward strand.
GCAATTAGAAGGTATATTATAGTATCATATTATTTTGTTCTTATAATGTAACTGATTGTAATTATAAGATTTTGAGATTTTTCTCTTTAATAATATTTTTTTCAATTTTTAATTTTCTTTCAATTCTTTATTTAAAATTCCAAGTTCTTCGGCTTTAAGACTGTTCTACAATTATAAAATTTTAACATTAAAAATATTTTTTAAGATCTAGAAGTTTCCCCAGTAATTATCTAATACATGTTAATTAATTTCCAAATAGCTTAAATCGCTTATTTTATTAACAGAATATCTGATTAAAGTTCTGACAATTATGAGGCTTAACGAAATTAATAAAATCATACGATTTGACTTTATTTTCCTAGGGAGTTACTATTGCATAATTGATTTCTCTATATCTATATCTCTATCTAATCCTATTAAACAAGCAATGTTTCTTATTTGTTTATTTATTTGTTTGTTTGCATGATCTCGAAATCCGCTCTAACGATTTTCACAAAAATTGGTGCATTACTACTTTTTGGGGTAAAAATTCGATTGGGATAGGTTTCATCTGCGAAAAATGTCATTTAGAGGGTGAAATAAACAGATTAAAAGTTCGATGACATTCTTTCCATTGCACATTATTGATCGTGTATGAGTTAATAGGTAATACGGCAATAACAGTTAAACGTTATTTAATTCAGCATATGTTATTTTAATTCAAAACGTGTAAAATATCTTTAAAAGAAAATTTTATTATAATTTTTATTCTAAAATAAAGTATTTTTTCTCATAAATAACCAAAAGAAACGTTATTAAATTAAAACGTTATTAAATTAAAATTAAAAAATCGTTTGCGTTTTCAAATAAAGAAAAAACGCATTTTAACCACGTGACTATTTCGTCTTTTAAATACTATAAGTTTTCTAATAAATATTTAAAAAAAAACTTGAAGAAAAATAGTTTGCATTTAAAATAATCAAACCTGGACAATTTAATCATGTGATTTTTTTACTCTGTTTATGTACGTGACATCATAAATGAAATACAAGTGCAAGTCATAAGAAAATATCGCTTGGAAAACCACGTAGCTCTTTCTATTCCATGCAAAATGGGTTATTTATTCCGCTACAGTTAACTACAGTTAATCTCGACACCAAGTCATGCAAGTTGAACGTTGGCGTCTTTCCACAAATAGAACATGGAATTTTCAAAACAAAATTTGTTTGATCAGAAGCAGTTTCGTTTGTTTTGTTAAGCATTTATTATTCAAGTATTGTGAAAAAAGGAAATCTTTCTAAAAATTCGCATCAATTGAATGAGATTTTATTAAATTAATGTCACTTGTTATTTATAAAATATATATTTATTTGCATTTATGATTAAACTTTGTTTTACATATTGTTATATGATAACTTTTATTTTAGCAATTGTTTATAAATACTTATTTCATCTTTTATATTTCAATGAAATATATTAAAAAAGTTTTTTTTAAATTAATTTTACACAATATTTATAAAGTTAAAAAAAAATTACACATTTAAAAAACAATTTTGCTCTACATGATCGTTATTTGATAAGTTTTATTTTACCAACTGTTTTCAAATACACACATATTTCTAATAATATTAAACACGAAACAGTGAAAATTTTGAGTTTTCCATTCATGAAGACATGTTTTAGAAATTGTGAAAAAAGGAAGTGTTTCTAAATATTCGCATTTGTATCTATTGTGTGTGTTTTTTTTCCGTGCTTAGATGCATTTTTATCTAGTTTTGCATATATTTTACAATCAAATCGAAACGTTTGTTAAAGAATAAACACTATTTTGTTTTTGTTAAATAAAATTTAAAAAAAAAATCAAAAGTATAAAGTTACTTAAAAAAATATTTATTTACGTCAAGTAATTTGAGTAAATGCTTCCAATGCAATTCGCTTTTCAATAATAACTTTTTCTTTTCAATGTTTAATAAAATATAATTATAATTTTCGACAATGATTTATAATAATAATAATAATAAATTATTACAAAATGGTAAATTATTAAAATTAATTTTTGAGGATAATAAAATTTCAGTTTTATTAATAAAAAGCATAATAAAATTCTAATCTTTTTATAATTAACAGCAAAAATTCTACTCATTCAAAAAATAAATTCTTATAATTCAAACTACTTTTCATTCGAATGTCTTCGTTGCCACAACGAAAAATACAAATGATGATTCAAAGAATAAAAAAGAAATCGTTTGCGATAATTTGTCGAATAGTACTTCTAATTACTTCATTATCCTTAGTGCTTTTGTGAGCCGTAATTACGATTTCCAGAGTATCAAATCATTCTATTCGAGAATTTCTTCTCAATAAAACTCCATTATTCCCTTTCACGGAATTATGGATGGTGTGATGTCTGTTTCCATGGCAACCGATATCGGTGATTGACTGCCACGTAGCGGGGAGGATGTCACTAGCTGTAACCGCCTTGTCTATTACCTGAAAAGGAAGAGTTTATCAGGAATGGAGAGAGGTTGCTGTAATGGAGCTCATTTAGGGGACACTGGGTCGGGACAATGGTTTTATTGCTTTTTTTTTTAGACTGACGACGTGATTAATGAAAATTGGGATTTTAAAGTCGGAATAGAACGTTTGATGATTTGTTATTTTTTAGTTCTAAGTTTGCTGTTTAATGTCATTGGGAGGTTCTTGTAATTTTTTCTGTTGTTTAAGAATTAGGACGGTGGGTCGCGTCAACAATGTCAAAACAGTGTTTCTCCCTGACCTTTGTATTGTGTGGGTGGAGGGAGAATTAGTCAAATGTAGGGTATGCACTGGTCTGTTTAACCACTATAATTTCAGTTCAAATTGACGGTTCGTGAAGAGCGTGTGCTTAAATTAAAGGGAGCGAGCAGTTGTACAATTCCATTTGATTAGTTGACAGTTATAGGCTGACATTTATGACCAAAATCAGAGACTGATTTACTGTAGGGCATTCGGGGCACTTACCCAGGGCCCCCATCTTAAAGGGGCCCCTAAAAAATTATAAAGCTTTAAAAAATGTGAAACAGTTAAAAATAAATTTACTAAACTACTGAAGTTTTTTTTTAAAAAATCAATTGTTTTTTGTTGTCGTTATTTTTTCCTTTTTACAAAAATGCTGTTTTATCAAATCAAATCACTTTCCACGTTCCCTGCACGTTCTTGATGTATGTAATCTTTCGCATCGCTTTCTAACAGTTTTATTTTAAAAGTACGTCGGGGCCCCCTAAATGGTCTTTTGCCCTGGGCCTGTAAACTTGTAAGTCAGTCTCTAACCAAAATATTACTCTAAACTTCAATTGCGGCATAGAAAACTTAAACAAGCTTGACGGAAAACTTCAAGACGAATAAAATGATACCGAGAAATTCAAACTTGTGACAAGTGCGAAGATATCTAGAGCTTACCAAAGACGCAAAAACCAGCAGGTCGAGCAGGCGTGTGGATGGGGCACCTTTAGCATCACGCTGAATAGTTTGTATGTCTTTCTTCCGTATTAAGGTTTTGGTGGCTTTCTTATGTTTATATAATATGCGGAAATGAAGTTTCAAGTAAAACCCTCATAGCCATGTTCCGACACAGCCACATCCGAATTAAAAAAAAAAATAGATGATCTGATTCTCATTTAATCGTTAAAATTGAATAGTACATAAAAGTAAAGTTCCATCTTCCCATGTATAGTAGGTTTTTTACGGCATGGCATATAAACAAAATATTTTTTGAATTATAATAAAAAATATATATATAAATACTTTTCGGGAAATGACTTGAACTATACATTTTTGACCCCAAAACTTTGACAAGCATCCACTTCCCATGGGCTAATTTTAGATAACAGGAATAGCCAGAATTTCTTTTACTCGCTGGCAACACGCTGTTAGTTGCCATAGAAACGGACAAGGAAAATGGAGTGAGAATTGACACGTTTCTTGCGGGAAAAGTAAACAGAAGAAAAAATAAAAACTGCAACTGATATAAAAAACATTTTCGGTGAAGGAATTTCATTTTTTGAAAAAAAACTTTGATAAATTAATGAAATAACACATAATATTATTTTTGTAAACATAAGGTAAAGTTGTTATTAAACTTTAGATATTCGAAGAAATAAAATTCGAAATGATAAGTTTATGAAATGAGAAGATTAAAAATCTAAATATGTTTTTTATAGTAAAATTAATGTTGTTCACATTCCTTCCCCATTCTGATATACAGGGTGTTTACAAATTGTTCGGCGATTTCCGTTGTACGGGTACATCACAGATGTGTTTGCAAAATGAAACATTATATTTGGCCAACTATTTCGCTTATATTTTAAACAAGTACAACGAAAAATAATAGTTAACACATGTAAAGAAGAATGGCTTTATATATAGAAAAAATAGCCAAACAATAACCAAAGCTCAACAATTTGTGATCAACTAGTAAACTGATAACAAAAATTATCATTGAAGTAATTTATTTTCATGCCTTTGGTTTACATGTCGTAAGGTAAATAGATCAAGTATAAAACTCCGCTACGCATATTTACTCAAATTTTAATAAAATACATTTATTGAGAAATATATAGGATTACATTATGCCCGAACCTAGGATCCACCTTTTATAGGGGCCCCAACTTTTATTTAATTACACATAAAATAGAGAAAATTTATTTTGTCTTTTTTTTTTAAATAAATTTATTTCTTCATACACGAGGATGATTTTAAATAATATAATAATCAAATATCGACCAGCTGACCAGAACAGCGGACGTCTCGCTCAAGAGTACAACATTCTATCCACTCGACCAATAAAGTTTGAATTCTGTCAATTTAAGTATAAGAACCAAACATGAGCTTTATGACTCAGAAAAGGGCCGAAAAGGAATTTAAGTAAATGACTTTTGCTCAAAATTTGAGGATTCTTGTTTTGTCAAAAGCAAAAAAAAAAAAAAAAATACTTAAAAATGAGTACCTGATTATACTTATTTTTCTTTGAGTATAATTCTATCGTAGCTCATCTCAGCTTCTGTAAAAATCATCTTAACAATGCGACCTGACAAACTTAAAATAGTTGTTCAGAAGAAGGTTTTCCACATTATTTGATGTTGAATGCTTAAATGGAAACCGAGTTATTACAACTCAATCATCTTACTTCACATTACTTTGGCACACCTTTTTAACATTTATTCTGTTTATAACTTCTTCAATCAAGTCTCCCTGGTAGTTTAATGGATAAGCTCTGGAATGCGATGCCTGGGCATCTGGTTCGATTCCCGGTAAGTCTTAGTTGTTATTGTCAATATTTATTGAAAGTGATTTATGAAGTCAGCCTATGTAGGCTAGAATCTGCTCTTTTTATTCAATTTTTAATCATTGTACTCATTTTTGAGTATGTCTTATTCAAAAATAAAACTTATGTATTAGGAGCTATGATAAGCATCTAATGTACTCAAAAGTGAGTAATTTTTTTTCTTATTTTTGAGTACCTATTTTATAACAGTGCAGAATTCTAAAAAATGGATGTTTATTTCTGAAAGTGTGCCTATTCTATTTTTTACGCTACTGGCGCAGTGAACAATTCACGGGAAACTCAATTCCCCCATTTTCACTCTTTCCAACAACGTGGATATTCGATTATGTATAACCTCGAGAAAATTGCAGCTGGATTACTTTTTTCTAGCACCCTTGAAGATGCCCCCCTAAATCCAATTATTTCCCGCCAAAAGCAAGACTAAAAATAACCACGCTTCGAAGTCGAAGTCGAAGTAACTGTCTTAACACGCATATTTCCCATCGGGTGATTTCGTTATCTCTCAACTAGAACGAAGTGAAGTGATTAATTTATCGGACAAAGGGGGGTTGTAAATCAAAAATCTGCTTAAATCCAATCCAATTTATCATTAAATTTGGTTAAAAGCGTAATCTCCACATATAAAAAATAAGCGGTTTTATACCGGTTAAAGGTTGGGAACTAATTTTGGTTATTCTTTATAAAGAAAGCTGTGACTTAGAATTTTTTTTCTGCCCTTTTCTGAGTCATAAAGCTCATGATTGGTTCTTATACTTATATTGATGGAATTCAAACGAACCCTATAGGCCGTGTGGATAGAACGTTGTACTCTGGAACGAGAGGTTCGCTGTTCAAGTCAGCTTATCGGAATTGGTTTATTATATTATTGCTAAATATATATATATTTTTTTTGTTAAAGCACCTCAAACTTCGTGCGCTGTTAAACATAGGTACTAAAAAATAAGTAAAATGTACCCATTTTTGATTACATGCGATGCTTATCATAGCTACGATATACATACCGTATATACTCGCGCATAAGCCGGGAAATTTAAGTCAAAATTTTCATCAAAAAGTAGGGGTTTCGGCTTATACGCGGGTCATTAAAATTTCTAATATAATTTGCCTAAAATGGGAAAAGGAGAGTAGTTGAAATCAGCGGATTCTTCTGAAACGCCCCGACACATTTCCGAGATCGAGAATGTGCGTCACGTGCTGACTGAAGACCGTTCTGCGCATCGCGGCGTAATCGTAACGCAAAATTTAACTACTCACATAAATAATCAGTTTAACTTAATAAAAAGTATATATTTTGATAAATATTTAATTGGTTTGTAGAATTTATGAAGCTAGTAAACGCTACTTTAATAGAATTTTGGATGGAAGACTAAGAAGTTGACATCGTGCGTATCGAATGACACCACTTTAAAGTCAATGTCTTTCTTGCTCGATTGCAATAATTAAACAAAATTTATTTCCCCAATGCAGATTTTATTCGTTGATAATATTATGTACAGATATTAATAGTTGTTTCGTTAGTATTTTGGATGGAATTGGCTTTAAAGCGGTAAAATCGGGGTTGCTAATCGGGCGAATTCAAGTTCTATTTTCAAGTAATTTATCTCGTAATTAAAAACTAAATATTTTAATTAGAAGTATATATTCATCCATAAAGTAGTAGTATTTCCTTCCGAGATGGATAAAAAAATAATAATCATCCGTATTTAATAGCGACAGTAGTCAACGATGTTGACAGAAAATAGTTGACGATGTCTAAGTTTTTAAATCTTTACAAAACGATGTTAAGGATTAGAAATTGCACATTTTGGTATTTAAGTTTGTGGTTTAAAATATTTTATTTGATAATCAATTTAAAATCGATGGCTTGACTCTCATCGAAGAGCTCTTTCTCCAAAGTAACGCACGCTATCGACCCAGCCAGAAAAGCTTTTAAGGATAGTGGCAATATACGTATCAAAAGGAAATTAGAACCAAATGAACTGATATCGTCGGAAAGGAATAGCAGTAAATTAATTTCGTCAAAAATTTAAAGATTCTTGCTTCGTCAAAAGTCAAGTGATTTAATGACGAAACTATTTTCAAAACTGACGAAAGTAGCCTTTACGATCGCAGAACACCAAAAAATTATAGTGGTATTTTTAAAAATTCATGTATTATATTTTGTAAATTTTCTTAATAACCAAAAAATACTTAAAAATATAAATTAAAATTAATAATTAATTACTTCATTAAATTTAAGTGAAAATATCGAGTTTACTATATAAATAAAGAATTTATTATACAACTAACTATCAACATAATACTTCAAGACTAAAATATGCAATAATTTTCCCTCACTGTCAATGAATATTCAGTATTAAAATAATATTTTACACAGCAACTCCACACTGTTGCTATAGAAACTACCTTTCTTTTAGTGAACAGCGCTATAAAATTTATTTAAAACTCGAAATGCATTATTCTTGTACAAGATTCGCTACTTAACGTTCCAGGTAGGCATTTTCAAAGGGGAACTTTGTCCTTCTATTTAGAAATACAGGTGAGAATAAAATGCTATTTTAAAAGGACGAGGATTTCCACTTTATTAGTTTTACCGCCTATAAAGTGCTTCTTCGTGTTAATACTAAGTGGAAAAAGAAGCGTTGAAAATAAAAATAGCAGGAATTATTTTAAGCCTTTTTTAGATTTTGTTGACTCTTAAGAAGAAAGATGTGCTTAAATACTATTGGATATTAAGTACCTATCTGATTTAGTTTCATGAATAGATTTATTTTTTTGTTGTGTGTTTGGATATTCATTGTTTTTGCCTACAAGTGACATTAGAAGCTTTTAGAACTTGGTAGTATTTGAGAAGAAATGATGAACATATAACAAAAAAAAAAAAAACTATTGCCATGCATGAAGATCTGCAAAGAGATTTTATGCCAGAAGAATGAAAAGTGTGTGTTTAGATATCCAACGCTTTTACTTACGACTGGCATTACAAGATTTTAGAACTTGGTAGTATTTGAGAAGAAATGATGAATATGCATGAAGATCTGCAAAGAGATTTTATGCCAGAAGAATGAATAGTGTGTGTGTTTAGATATCCAATGCTTTTACTTACAACTGGCATTAGAAGATTTTAGAACTTGGTAGAATTTGAGAAGAAATGATGAATATATAAAAAAAAAACTATCGCTGTTCATGAAGATCTGCAAAAAGAATGATCTACTAAGAAATTTTATGCCAGAAGAATGAATAGTGTGTGTGTTTAGATATCCAATGCTTTTACTTACAACTGGCATTAGAAGATTTTAGAACTTGGTAGTATTTGAGAAGAAATGATGAATATATAACAAAAAAATCTATTGCTGTTCATGAAGATCTGCAAAAAGAATGATCTACTAAGAAATTTTATGCCAGAAGAATGAATAGTGTGTGTGTTTAGATATCCAATGCATTTACTTACGACTGGCATTACAAGATTTTAGAACTTGGTAGTATTTGAGAAGAAATGATAAACATATAACAAAAAAAAACTATTGCCATGCATGAAGATCTGCAAAGAGATTTTATGCCAGAAGAATGAATAGTGTGTGTGTTTAGATATCCAATGCTTTTACTTACAACTGGCATTAGAAGATTTTAGAACTTGGTAGTATTTGAGAAGAAATGATGAATATATAACAAAAAAAAACTATTGCTGTTCATGAAGATCTGCAAAAAGAATGATCTACTTAGAAATTTTATGCCAGAAGAATGAATAGTGTGTGTGTTTAGATATCCAATGCTTTTACTTACGACTGGCATTAGAAGATTTTAGAACTTGGTAGTATTTGAGAAGAAATGATGAATATATAACAAAAAAAAACTATTGCTGTTCATGAAGATCTGCAAAAAGAATGATCTACTAAGAAATTTTATGCCAGAAGAATGAATAGTGTGTGTGTTTAGATATCCAATGCTTTTACTTACAACTGGCATTAGAAGATTTTAGAACTTGGTAGAATTTGAGAAGAAATGATGAATATATAAAAAAAAAACTATCGCTGTTCATGAAGATCTGCAAAAAGAATGATCTACTAAGAAATTTTATGCCAGAAGAATGAATAGTGTGTGTGTTTAGATATCCAATGCTTTTACTTACAACTGGCATTAGAAGATTTTAGAACTTGGTAGTATTTGAGAAGAAATGATGAATATATAACAAAAAAAACTATTGCTGTTCATGAAGATCTGCAAAAAGAATGATCTACTAAGAAATTTTATGCCAGAAGAATGAATAGTGTGTGTGTTTAGATATCCAATGCATTTACTTACGACTGGCATTACAAGATTTTAGAACTTGGTAGTATTTGAGAAGAAATGATAAACATATAACAAAAAAAAACTATTGCCATGCATGAAGATCTGCAAAGAGATTTTATGCCAGAAGAATGAATAGTGTGTGTGTTTAGATATCCAATGCTTTTACTTACAACTGGCATTAGAAGATTTTAGAACTTGGTAGTATTTGAGAAGAAATGATGAATATATAACAAAAAAAAACTATTGCTGTTCATGAAGATCTGCAAAAAGAATGATCTACTTAGAAATTTTATGCCAGAAGAATGAATAGTGTGTGTGTTTAGATATCCAATGCTTTTACTTACGACTGGCATTAGAAGATTTTAGAACTTGGTAGTATTTGAGAAGAAATGATGAATATATAACAAAAAAAAAACTATTGCTGTTCATGAAGATCTGCAAAAAGAATGATCTACTTAGAAATTTTATGCCAGAAGAATGAATAGTGTGTGTGTTTAGATATCCAATGCTTTTACTTACAACTGGCATTAGAAGATTTTAGAACTTGGTAGTATTTGAGAAGAAATTATGAATATATAACAAAAAAAAACTATTGCTGTTCAGGAAGATCTGCAAGGAGATTTTATGCCAGAAGAATGAATAGATTTTTTTGTGTGTTTAAATATTAAATGCTTTTACTTACAAGTGGCATTGTAAGCTCAGAACTTGGTAGTTAGTATTTAAGAAGAAACAATAAACATATAACAAAAAAAACCCTGTTGAATGAAGATCTGCAAGAAGAATGATCTGCAAGGAGATTTTATGCTAGAAGAATGAATATATTTTTTTTGTGTGTGTTTAGATATTCAAAGCCTCTACTTGCAAGTGACATTAGAAGCTTTTAGAACTTGGTAGTATTTGAGAAGTAATGAAATAAATATATAAAAAAAACTATTTTTATGCATGAAGATCTGCAAGAAGATTGATATATATATATATATATATATATATATATATATATATATATATCACATGGTTTTTATGCACCAATCACAAAACCATCTTCAAATACCGTGTTTTTGTTTTTCTTTCAGATTTGTAATCTCGGCCCAAGTCTTGTTTAATTTCCATTATAAAATATAATATCTAAAAAGAGAAAAATATAACATCTCAAGGTAAATTGATTACAATAAATATAAAGTCGACATTTGGCATTACCTTTCGAACTTAAAAAATAGATTAACCTTTAAAATAAAAAATGGATTATAATGAAAACAAAAACAAAAAGATAAGAACTTAATCTGACTCGAAATAAGTCGTCTGACAGTTGAAAAGAATGGAATACCTTTTCGTGTTTTCTAGCACACAAATCAATAACTCTTGTCAGACAAAGCCAAGAACTTTTTGTTGTTCTATTCTCACACAATAGCAAAAACACACAGAGTTTTCCCGAGAAAAGGTAGAATTATCTTTTTCTGGAGGAGTCATCTATGATAGATGTTCTCATAAGAATGGCGAGGATTCTATTTGGGACAAGATGGAGGGCAGCGAGGAGGTCGGATTCATTGACATAAAAAGTGGCCCGATGAAAGTTTCATTATTTTGGCAAGGATAATCATGAATGTCTGATGACTTCTTCGAGAAATGGCAATGAATAAAAGAGAAATGGGAACCTGCATATTGGATTGTTCTACTTTAGTAGATAGAGATTTATAACTTACTCGGAGGATATTAATATTAGATCATTGTAATTTATATGCAGGGCTAGCCTACATTATTCATAGGGATTCATAACCCTTTTTAACCGACTGTCCAGCGCGCCCACCAAAACTCAAAAAAAAAACCTCTAAAATTAGGGATGAACCGGATAGTGGTTTTGCCGGATACCGGATATCGGATATCCGGCGCACATTACAAACCGGATACCGGATATCCGAACTGGATTTTGCCGGATATCCGGCAGTTTCTTTGTTATGAAATTATCTTCTCATACACACTAGAAAAAACAAAAATCGGTCAAAAATTATAAAATATTTTTTTATTTTATAATATTCCCCAATGCCTTACCTTTAAGGTGATACCAATATTGAATAAACATTAAAAAAAAATATTTACAAAGGGTTATTCAAGGTTGCTGCTAGGCAACGGGCATTTGCTTTATACACTTTAATATTTCTGAATAAATGTAATTTTACCATATGCCCTTTCATTCCAAACATGAAAACTCAAGTTTGCTTAAACTTTTGAGAAATTTATTTTTAAATTCAACTTTATATTAGTTGTAAGATATTATGACCCTCCGCCATAACGATTCGTTAAAAATAAATGTAATATAATTTTAAAGTTAAAATGTTTTAAAAAAAGTGGATTTTTTATAGACTCTTGAGGTAAAAAAATTATATAAAAAAACTTTTCATGCTATGAACTTTTTGGATGGTCATAACTTTAAAAAAGATACTTCAAATAGTTCCAACAAAAATTATGCTTCTAAATGAATTACAACTTGCATAATCATGTTTAAAAAAAAACCTGATAATTAGCTAATTAGCATTTCACTTAATTCAGGTTTTTTTTTTTATAATGCATCGTGATTTTTAAAGTGTTATCATACATGAAAAAACTAGAGTTTTAAATTTATAGTGGCGTACTAGAGTGGCGTGTTTCGAATGTCAGCAGCATATCTTCCTTGCTATCTATGCTCTGTGACTCAACGCGTCCGAGTCTGAAACGCACTCCTTACCCACCTGAATAGCCCGAGAAAAATTCAAGGGAGAATCTGCACACTGTGAATACATTGGTAGAATTTTCAGGAAAATACTTAAAGCAAAAACAAAGATAATTGATCGCCAAAAAAAAAAATCTTCGATGTTTTATTCATCCGGATATCCGGCTTGGTAAATCGGATATCCGGCACTTTACTTCCGGATATCGGATAGTTACCGGATAGTTAAAAATCAGCCGGATAGGCCGGATACCGGATAGTTACCGGATATCCGTTTCATCCCTATCTAAAATAAAACCGCCAGAAACTTTATGTGGATTCTACTTCAGATATTTGGACAATTTTTGTTGTTGTTGGATAAGGGATGTTTCAAAAAGGAGCAATTAAAAAAAATATCCGGTTATCCGGTATTTAACTATACGGTTTTCTAAATTAACCGGACCGTTTAAAAAAAATTTCGGATATATATATATATTGAATACAGGGTTAGCCTAAATGATTCATCAAGCAAGCATAAAAATTACCTTTTTTTTAAAAGTCACCCTCAAATATAGGTGATACATGGAAAGATGCATACTCTAACCCCAGCGACGACAACAATGCAAGAACTGAAAGAAGGCATCGCTGAGTGTACACTGTTAAAAAAGGTACTCAAAAATAAGTAAAATTTACTCATTTTTGAGTACATTCGATGCTTATCATGGCTCCGAATACATAAGTTTAAATTTTTCAAAGAACATGTACTCAAAAATGAGTACAATGAATAAAAATAGAAGTTGTGTGCCTACATAGACTGATTTCATAAATCACTTTAAATAAATATCGACAAATTACAACCAAGATTTACCGGGAATCGACCTCATATCCTTAAGGCACTGGATCCAGTGCATTATCCGTTGCACTACCAGAGCAAAGAGTGAAAAAGTCATAAAGAGAAAAAATGTTAAAAAGATATGTCAAAAGAATGGGAAGCAAGATAATTGAGTTGTAATATCTCAGTTTCCATTGAAGCAATCGACGTCAAATAATGCGGAAAACCATCTTCTGAACAACTATTTAAGTTTGTGAGGTCACTTTGTTAAGAGGGCTTGAACAGGAGCTGATATGCGCAATATTAAATCACATTGCTCTGTTTTGAGAAATACCGTTACTTAAATTCGAGTACGTCATCGCTCATTTACGATGCAATTGTACTCAAAGAAAACGAGTTGGTTCAGATACTCATTTGTAAGTATTTTTTTTTACCGTGTATGCATCTTTGTATGTATTGCTCACCTTTTAAGTTTTTAAACTTCCAAATAATAAAATAATCTTTCTAAAAAAAAGGACACCCGACTTAAAGGGGAATTTTCGCTTAAATTAGACGAATGTGATTGTGAATATTTAATAAATGATCATTTTATATTTATTGATTTTGCTTTCGAATCTTTTTCCAATGTATTTCACAACAATCTCTAATTTTTTTTTCTTTTATCCACAGATCTTAAATCCAACCAAGAGGAATTAGAATCGAGCTTAAAACGACGCCGACTTTTACTAGACGACGATGTCCGTGAAGAGGGACATTCCCCGCTTCCCACTTACAGTCCCGTCATCGAGGAACCTGCCAAAGACAAAGCCATTTCAATGCGACCGAAACTACCGAAGATCCATCTTGTGACCCCAGCACCTGAAGGCGGGAAATCCGAAGATACGCAAGAACCTACTGAAACGCCCGATCCGTCACTCAAAAGTCCTGAAGAAAACCCCCACAAATCTCCTGAAGCCAAGAATGCAGAAGACGGTTCTGGTGGTAAAGTTTCTAAACTTCCAAAAAATGGAAATACCGGTTCTGATGGCAAAGTTTCTAAACTTCCGAAAAATGGAGATACCAGTTCCGATGACAAGGTCTCCAAAGTTCCAAAGAACGAGGACAAGAGTTCCGAAGTTGAAAATGGCGCGATTTCTGAAGATTCTGAATCGAAAATTCCAGCAGCCGGAAAGGATGATAGCTCTGCAAAAGTCAGTGGCGAATCCAAAGATGAAGAAGAAACACCGAAGCACCAAAATAAACCACCAGTTTCTGGTGAAGAGGACGTAGGAAATCACCAAGCTGTTCCTGGTACAACAGCGAGACCGAGGAAGGATCCTACGAATCCGAATCTGCTGCATAAACTCGGTGCCAAAGGACAGTTGCCCCCTCGACCAGCTACCACTTCAACTGAGAGTTCGAACATCAGTGAACCGACTGTGGTACCAGTTGAAGAAGATTGCACTCCTCCAGGTAAGGATTCTTAACATAAGTATTATATTTGTTAACCTCTACGCCTAGTTCTAAAAAAATCGAGCCAAACTTGAATATCATGAGTGAAAGCCGTAATATGTTGATCGTGTCAAAAGTGAATAACACGTGCCATTGGTACCTAGAAATTTTTTTACAGTTGCAAAAATGTTCTTCTAAGGCGTAATTTTAAATTAATTCAAATTGCTTAAGAAGAGCTGCCATTTGTTACGATATATTTTTTCTTGTTAAAGTTTCTTTTTGTATAAAATTAGAAAACGACTGTTTCGTCAAAATTTAAAAATCCAAAGTACCACGAAAAGTTTTCATGATAAACGAAACGAGGGAGGGAAATACCAGTAAGAAGAGAAGGGGGAAAGGTGAAGCCCTAGAAGGGGCAGAATATAAAGTATTGTTGACCGGTTCTTCGCAGCAATCTGTATCCCGACATGCATTGCGCCAATGAGTTTTACGGTGCGCTCCAAACGGTTTTCAAGTTCTGCGCATAACGAAACTATTGACAGTATTCTAAGATGCATTGCGCTGAGGGCTTCTTTTGTGCGCTACTGCGCATGTACTAAGGTCTGTCTTTCCGCCTCCATTATCTTTGGTAAATACCTTCGAGCCTGAATGGAATGTAGTAGAGCGAATATGACGTCATAATCGTGAAGCCCACATCTCAGACCGAATGGCCTCAGACACGTGACTTCTTTTCAAAATTATGAATTAAAAAATACTCGCGATTGGCTGATGAATTGGGAAATGTGTAACAGTGAAAATGTATGCATGGAATGACGTCATCAACCACGTGTCTGAGGCCATACATGTTGGCCTCACTTTGATGTTAGCGAGATTATAACATTATGTTTTCTCTACTATGAAGGATCCATGCTCGAAGGTAAATACGAAGGAGAAAATTGAAATCTCAATGAATGAATATTCCGGAGAAAAGAGAGAAACAAGCAATCCAGAATTCCACCGCTTGCGCTAGTAACGACGTGTTCGAAGTTCGAAAAAGAACCGCGGGAAATCAATATGAAAAAGCAAATTTGTGTGTTCATAGTCGAATGTGTACATAGTACATAGTTGGTCACTGGGCTGGGTGTAAAAATACGGCCGTCAAACCGAAATTTATATGTACAAAATACGAATAACGGTTTCTAATTTCGAAACCTGTGTGCCAGGTTCATGGTTTATAGATGGGGTTCAAAGTAAACGAGCCGTGAAATGGCCAAACGAGTGATCGACTTTGCTGTTGACTATGACACACTCTATCGGAACTTAAATCTAAAGGTAAGGGGTTATATCTTAAATTGCTGTAATGCATAGCGATGGCCAGAATTAGGTATCTTCGAAATAGATACGGGCTATTAATTAATGATAAATAGAAACTGTTATGTAACTTAGTTAATCTATAATTTTAGAACAGGTAGATATTTATAATATTTAAAAATTATTTTTAAAATATATATATTTATATATATTTATTATATTTATTTATTATTATTGTATTTATTATTATTATATTTATTTATTATTATTGTATTTATTATTATTATATTTATTTATTATTATTATATTTATTTATTATTATTATTATATTTATTATTATTATATTTATTTATTATTATTATTATATTTATTTATTATTATTATATTTATTTATTATTATTATATTTATTTATTATTATTATTATATTTATTTATTATTATTATATTTATTTATTATTATTATATTTATTTATTATTATTATATTTATTTATTATTATTATATTTATTTATTATTATTAAATATATATATTTATATATATTTATTATTATTAAATATATATATTTATATATATTTATTATTATTAAATATATATATATTTATATATATTTATTATTATTAAATATATATATATATATATTTATTATTATTAAATATATATATTTATATATATTTATTATTATTAAATATATATATATTTATATATATTTATTATTATTAAATATATATATTTATATATATTTATTATTATTAAATATATATATTTATATATATTTATTATTATTAAATATATATATTTATATATATTTATTATTATTAAATATATAAATTTATATATATTTATTATTATTAAATATATATATTTATATATATTTATTATTATTAAATATATATATTTATTATTATTAAATATATATATATTTATATATATCTATATATTTAATAGGCTAGACCGTATTTTGTGACAGACCCTTCTCCTATACTATATAACCAATTTTTTTTATGTAAAGGAAAAGGAATGAATTGTGGATGCGCCTAGACGTTCCAAAACTATAACATATTAAGCAATTAATTAGTTTATTATGCGTATTAAACAAACGAAAAGTAATCATCGTGGCACCATCTACATATCAAAATTTGAACAATAATAAAATGACTTTGACATATTTTAAAATTTCTGAATGGATAGATTTAAGCTAAAACGCAGGAAATGCTTGAAATTAATGCAAGTAAAGCGAGAATAGGTTTGCGAAGCAAACCAACGAGGATCGCGTAGCCATCTCCCAAGGGTTGATAAGCGTTAGTGACTAAAGAACGTAGCCCCCAGGTAGTCATAGTAGTCATTAATTTGCGTGATTTGGTACTTTAAAATTAATTTATTACCAACAAGTTATAATTGCATAAATATTTTTTTACAAAATACGCTAATCTTATATTGCAAAATAAAACAAAATAAAAAAAACCCTTGTAAATGTAATATTTTTTAACTTCTATATAAGTCAGAAGACGAACTTATATTGAAGCATTTTCCAATACAAGTAGTCTATTGAATTAGTTTATAATATTACTTTGCTGCTGTAATGATTAAGTATAGTATTACATATAAGCTCTAGTTCCGTCGTTCGTTCGTTTCTTCTTGGCTGCTTTGGCGAGTTGAGCGTTATTTCGTCTTTTTTGGCGTAGCGTTGCGAACCCGATAGGGTTGCTTGATTTGATTCGAATAAGAAATTTTACTTTTATTATATATTTTTCAATACTAATGACACATTCAGAAGAATTTAAAAAAAAATCATCCTATCATTATTGTACTCCTCTAAAATCCGAAGAAAATCCCAGTTAAATGTAATTTAATAACCTTCAGAATATTTTCGTAATCAAATAGAACCCATACTTCAAATAAAGATTAAGATTCAAGAAAAACTTTTTTTGATATCGATAAAAGCTTTCAATTCAAATTCCCTTAATTAGTCCATTCCTTCAGCTCTAGGCCTTATGCGATCTCAAAGTTCTTCTGATTTATAAAAAAATAAATAAAGGATTACATATTCTCGAATTTGATTATGTCTTTTTTAATTTTATATTAAAGATATAAAGATAAGAAGTTTCTCGATTCCTAATTAACAAATTATATAGATATATTCAAATGAAAATTACATTCTAGGAGCTATTGAATGCTTCGTAGATTGTCATTTTTGAAAGAGCATTAGCGAGGTTCTTTTTTTAACTCGAACTTTCAGCATTTCGTCTGTTTGTCTCTAAACACTCTTAAACATAGAAACTCAAAATTAAATAAAATGTACTAATTTTTGAGTACATTCGATGGTTTTCATAGCTCCGAATACATGTTTTATTTTTGAAAAAGACATAGTATACTAAAAATAAAGTAAAATGAATAAAAAGAGCAGTTGCTGATTTACATAGGCTGTATTCGTAAATCGCTCTTAATAAATATCAACAGTTACACCAAGCTTACCGGAAATCGAACCCAAGTCATCAGGCACCGCAGTCCAGTGCTTTATCCGTTATACCAGGGCGACCAGTTATACCAGTTAAGAGGCTTGAACAGAAGTTGAAAACAGCAATATATATAAATGACACTGCTCATTTTTCAGAAAGTACGATTACTTAAATTTAAGTACCGCATCGCGCATTTATTATGCAATTGTACTAAAAAAATGAGTATGTTCAGGTACTCATTTTTAAGTACCTTTTTTTTTACAGTGAATGTGTTTGTTTGATACGAATTTACGACCAAGCACATTTGTTCGATTTTCCTCAATGTTGGTATGAAAGTTACTTGAATTTATTAAGAGCGACGTATGTGTTAAAATAATGTTTTTGGTCGCAAGGTCTACTTCCTCGAGAACTACTAGTATTAAACTGCTAAAAATTGATCGAAACGTAATTAATTTATTATTGTTTTGATCTTATTTTATGTTTTTAACTAATGTGTAGTTATAAAAACTAGATGTTATTTGCGAGTCTTAAACTAGTAGTCATTCAAATCAAACTTTAAAATAATATTTCAATATTATATATTTTATAATGCAAATTTGATTTTTTTTATTTATATTTATCGCATTTTTGACGTATTCCATCTTTAGGCCGCTTTTACATTTAACGACACGACACCGATAAATCGTATACGATTTCAGCGGCACGATATCGGGGTACGCAAAATACACATACGAAGCCGGGCGCTTTTTCACTAGCCGATACGATAACGATATTGTCGTTGCCGATCAGACAATACAATTTATCGGAACGTTTTGTCGTGGGCACGCGCCTTCCCTACTTCATCGTGACGACATATTGAGTTTGTTTCCGAAAAACTTGTTGCCGTCTGCTAGAGACTACTGTGTTTTTTCTTATTTATATTATCAATATGGATTTTAAGTTCGATATTGTGAACTTGTGTGAAATAGTGGAAGTAAAGACCTGTATTTGGGATAAGCGAGATGAATTTTACAAGAACAAGATTGTTCGAGAAAAGGCATGGGAGGCAATATTTAGTCAAACCGTCGCCAATAGCCCACAGTGCAGCTCTAGTGGTTAGCCCCAGCTTTTTGTAGACGTTCAAATAAAACATAAAAATCTCCTTCAACATGTCTTGCTTTGATAATATCATGCACCCCGAAGCGGTTTGTTATTGATCTCTTCTTTCTCCTTAAATACAGCAAACACAACAATCGCAGTTTGTTATAATGTAATTTGTTGCGATGCGCCACATCGAGAATAGACGTGCTCTCGGCAACAGACGAACACGCACTGAATGTAAAAAATTGTCGTTTTCGGCGAACGATATCGGTGCAATGAAAAACTGACCATCAGACGATACTATAAAACGTTGTGTCGTCCCTTCGCGATCGTTCACGATTTATCGGTGTCGTGTCGTTAAATGTAAAAGCGGCCTCAAAATCAGGTCCCGATAGGAGGTGCATGTCGGGAAACAAAATTTAAAGGAAAATGGTTACGTAAAAAGAAAAGAAAATTGTTATCCAACTCTGTAAATAAAAAGGTACTTAGAAATGAGTACCTGAACCTACTCTTTTTTTTTTAGTACAATCGCATCTTAAATAAGCGATAGCGTACTCAAATTTGAGTTATGTTACTTTCTCAAAAGTGAACAGTGTGGTTTAATATTGCTAATCTCAGCTTCTGTTCAAGCCATCTTAACAAAGCATCCTGACAAACTTAAAATAGTTGTTCAGAGGATGGTTTTCCACATTATGTGATTTCGATTACTTAAATGAAAACAGAGTTATTACAACTCGATTACCTTAATTCCCATTCTTTTGGCACAGCTTTAACGGTTCTTCTGTTTATAACTTCTTCACATCGCCATGATTGTAAATGGATAAGACAACTGGACCGCGGTGCCTAAGAATTTGAGTTCAATTCCCGGTAATTGTTGATATTTATTGAAAGTGATTTACGACGGCAGCCTACGTAGGCGGCCAACTGCGTTTTTATTCATTGTGTTTATTTTTGAGCATACGTCTTTTTCAAAAACGAAACATGTATTTGGAACCATGATAAGCATCGAATGTAATCAAAAATGATTAAATTTTACTTATTTTTGAGTACCTATTTTTAACACTGTAAACTACTCTACTCATATATATATATATATATATATATATATAAATATATATATATATATATATATATATATATGTATATGTATATATATATATATATATATATATATGTATATGTATATGTATATATATATATATATATATATATATATATATATATATATATATATATATATATATATATATATATATATATATCCTTTTTATATAACTTAATTGCGACGTAATAAGATTTTTCCATTTAAAAAGTACAAAAAATGTTGGCGTTATTACATGCCTATATGAAATACGTGACGAATTTCTCATCCATTCGGTACACTACTTCGAAAAGATTATAAACGTGCTGGCCGATACCTCCTGCATAAAAAGTATAAAATAGATATCAACATAATCCACATAGAGATGCATCTCGATGCATTTGTGTGTTTAGGGGTGGAGAAAATCGCCTTTGCGTCCTTCGTCCTTTTAGAGAGATTTCATATAAAAACCAGCTTATACTAGTTTCTTGGGTTAAGGGGGTCATACAAAAATTGCAAGACGCACTTTCGGTATTAACCGCCTATTGCAGTCTAATAACAGTTCAATATAAAAAATGTGGCTGTGTAGTGTATATTTTATTGAAAAATAACATTGTGTTGCATTAGACGCTGGAATCGTCTGTTTTATACACAGAGAACCTAACCGATGTCAAGCTCTGACTTTTGTTTAAATCATCACCGTTAAGGAATTTAGTAGAATATTCAGTATGGAATGTTCAATATGGAACATTCAATATGGAACATTCAATATGGAACATTCAATATGGAACATTCAATATGGAACATTCAATATGGAACATTCAATATGGAACATTCAATATGGAACATTCAATATGGAACATTCAATATGGAACATTCAATATGGAACATTCAATATGGAACATTCAATACGGAACATTCAATACGGAACATTCAATATGGAACATTCAATATGGAACATTCAATATGGAACATTCAATATGGAACATACAATATGGAACATTCAATATGGAACATTCAATATGGAACATTCAATATGGAACATTCATAATAGAATATTCAATATGGAATAATCCATATTAAAGGAATGAAATACAAGGAATATTTAATATGGAATATGCAATATGGGAGATTCAATATGAAATATTCAATATGAAAGATTCAATATGGAAAATTCAATATGAAAGATTCAATATGAAAGATTTAATATGGAATATGGAATATTACATATGGAAGTTCAATATGGAAAATTCAATATGAAAGATTTAATATGGAATATGGAATATTCCATATTGAATATTCCATATTGAATATTCCATATTGAATATTCCATATTGAATATTCCATATTGAATATTCCATATTGAATATTCCATATTGAATATTCCATATTGAATATTCCATATTGAATATTCCATATTGAATATTCCATATTGAATATTCCATATTGAATATTCCATATTGAATATTCCATATTGAATATTCCATATTGAATATTCCATATTGAATATTCCATATTGAATATTCCATATTGAATATTCCATATTGAATATTCCATATTGAATATTCCATATTGAATATTCCATATTGAATATTCCATATTGAATATTCCATATTGAATATTCCATATTGAATATTCCATATTGAATATTCCATATTGAATATTCCATATTGAATATTCCATATTGAATATTCCATATTGAATATTCCATATTGAATATTCCATATTGAATATTCCATATTGAATATTCCATATTGAATATTCCATATTGAATATTCCATATTGAATATTCCATATTGAATATTACATATTGAATATTACATATTGAATATTACATATTGAATATTACATATTGGAATATTTCAAATATATGGAAAATTCAGTATATTCTTTGCTGAACGGAACATTCAGAAAAGATTCAGATTTCACTAATCCATAGTAATTATGTTATTTTTAGTTTGTTCCAATTTGTTAAATTTTATGACTGCAAATTTTATTATATGCGACTTCCCAATTAAGCCACGACTTCCCCTTAGAATAGACCCTGAGTGATAGAGCAAGCAAATGAAAGAACGATAATTTTTCAACCCACGAATATTTTTAAGAACAGCTACTTATTACTAACACTTTTATTTTTAAGAACAGCTAAATAAAAGAACATTTTTTGTCACATGACAAGTGTCAATGTCTGGGGCGCATAGGATTAAAAATGAAATTTCCTATTTGAGCAAATATTCGTCTTAATATTATGTTCAGTCAAAAGGACGAGCATTTTTTTCGTCACGAATCGTCATTAACGAATTCTAAATATGAGGCCACATTTTAACGCTGTACCAAAAATCCACATAATTTTCAATTTACTTCATCCATTCCATTCCAGAGCTTAAATCGATAAAAAAATATTTTTAGTCAATTTCCGAATGACCCCTTAAGAGTCTTTCGCACGCAAAGGATGCATCTCACGGTTGCAGTTTCGATTATGTGAGGGTGGTTGAAATGGAACAAAAGCTGAGGCTCCGCAAAGTCGCAGAGATCGACTTTTATATTCAGTGTGTGTTTCGTCAATTGGAAAAGAAAGCAACGCAGACAGGATATTGAATTGCAATGTAGCATGTTGAATGAAGTGTTGACAAGCTCACACTTATTATAGCTCAATATAGAGAAGTACCCATCGATCTTTTGGGTTTATATTTGGAAGCTTACATTCAAAACAACGTTATTGAGGATTCGATATTTTTAGTCCTTTGTATACTGTTAAAAATCGGTACTCAAAAATAAACAAAATTTACTCATTTTTGATTACTTTCTATGCTTATCATAGCTCCGAATACATAAGTTTCATTTTTGAAAAGGACATGTACTCAAAAATGAGTGCAATGAGTAAAAATGAATTGAAAGAGCAGTTGCTTGCCAATATTGACTGCCTTCACAAATCAGTTTCAATATATATCGGCAAATTACAGCCAATACTTACCGGGAATCGAACCTATATCCTAAGGCACCGGATCCAGTGCATTATCCGTTGTACTACCAGTAATAAGTTATCAGTGGCGGCCCGTGGTCTAAAATGTTAGTGCAGCCGGAATCATGTGAATCTCCCCCCCCCCCCCCTATTTTCCAAAAACCTTACATGAACGGAAATTCTTTATTATTCGCTACTCAAATCAAGTTTCCTTTCAATTTTTAAGAAATTATAACATGCGAAAAAAATTGAAAACACTTACTTATTTTTTGAAAATTAAAGCAATCCTGCTTTTTTTTAAACATGCGAATCGGTCAATTTAAATATTAACTTACATAACGAAACAACAGCAGGACCGTCCTGAAACAACAGCAGGACCGTCCTGAAACAACAGCACACAGTAAATGTATCACGAAAACCATTTCCGTTTGGATATAATCTCGTAAGTTATCGTTTCACCCATTAGCCAATCAGCATATCGAACCTCAAGTGCAGCTAAAACAAGAAAACTCATTTCAGCTGTACCTTCTCACAAATGCAGTGCATTAGCATGCGGGGAATCTCCATACTACTTAGCGGTTGCCATGGCAACGATGCAGCCGATTTCTAATTTCGCTTTTTGGCAGCAGTTTGATTGAATGGAGTTTTTTCCCCTCCTGAATTGTGCATTACGGTAACATGCTTGCTATTTATCGGAGATTTTGTTTACTACCGTAGAAATTTCATTTTCAATTCTAATCTTCATTGAAGAAAATTAGTAAAATATCTGATTTTAGTTTTAAAATACACTAATGAATTTAGGTACAACCCGGCTGTACTTGCTGTTAGTGGGCGAGCCGCCACTGGAAGTTATAAACAGAAGAAATGTTAAAAAGGTGTACCAAAAGAATGGGAAGAAAGATAATTGAGTTGTAATAATAATTCAGTTTCCATTTAAGCAATCGCCATCGAATAATGTGGAAAATCATCTTCTGAACAACTATTTTATGTTTATCAGGTCGCTTTGTTAAGATGGCTTGAACAGAAGCAGATATTAGTAATATTAAATCAAACTGCTCCTTTTTGAGAAAGTACTTAACTTTGAGTAAGTCATCGCTCATTTACGATGCAATTGTACTAAAATAAGTAAATACATGTACTCATTTTTAAGTACCATTTTTTTTACTATGTATCACGAAGTCCATATCCTATATTAAGTCCATTGTTTAAGAGAA
The DNA here is from genome assembly GCA_963932185.1 of Troglohyphantes excavatus. Classification (NCBI taxonomy): domain Eukaryota; kingdom Metazoa; phylum Arthropoda; class Arachnida; order Araneae; family Linyphiidae; genus Troglohyphantes; species Troglohyphantes excavatus. The sequence goes on from OZ010670.1 coordinate 54,434,212, forward strand.
ACATATATAATCCATTATGACTAATACAACGGTAGGCTCCTGGAATCACCATATCCGCCTATAGGAAAGTACGGCTCGTTTTTTAAAAAGTAAATAAACTAAAAATGAACTAAAACCAAAAAAAGATTACTCAATTCACCGTTTGGTTTTAAAATAAACCAAAAGGTGAATAGAATAATCTTTTTGTAGCTCTTTTTTATTAAACTATTTATGCACCGTTCAATGTAAAAAAGGGGTCATGGCTAATTTTTCTACGTTTTCAGTAGAGAAAAACACATGTCTTCTCTAATTGTACGTTTTTAGTAAACAATTTAATTAAAAGAGTAAGTGTAATGAAAGGTTAACGGACAAAAATCACTGTCCATGATAAACAGCTTTTTCACTGACTACAATCTTGAAGAAAAGGGTAGCTGATTAATTAACGTGACACTAGAACTGCACAATGGGCTATTGGAGACGGTTCGGGGCCTATCTCGAAAGAAAGACCCGGGAACGATGCCTCGTATTTTTTAACAATGATCACGTAACGAGGACAACACCTGAGCTGGCACTCGACAGAACCTCAATAGGCGTCAGGACATTGGACCCCGATCAGATTTATCGTGCACCAGTCCCGTATATATATCCCGTCCCAGTCTGGACGACTTTTTAGTATTTTTGTAGTAAAACTGGCAACTTTCTGAATGCAAGATCACTACTTTTTTACTTTTCTTTGTCAAGTCCATCGCAATGAACTCGAACTAGCAATCCTCTGATTACTAGCTGAACGTTTTTATCCACTGAGCCACTGGAGGCCGTATATTGAACGGAATTATTAGAATTTAGGATTCAAATATTAAAGTATTAAAAAAGCTTCTTTAACTTGAACTTTCATTATGCGAACATAGTAAGATAATTACTTTTCTTAAGTGTATAGTTTTTTCCCCCAAGTAATTATCAAAGAATAAAACAGTTTAAAGAGCTGTTTTACGGGGAAGGTTAATGATTATTTCATCAGAGCATAAAATTAAGACTCCACCTTTGCGTAAAATTAGCTGCATTTTCAAACTGGGATTAAAAGTTTTAACACTTGCTTGTTATCAGCTCTACTGGGATCCGTAGGTTTACAGAGATAAAAAAAAATTGTTTTTCTACTTATAGTTAACTAGAAAAAAAGTTGTTTTTTTTTGTTCAAAGTAGACTTGTGTTTTAACGTTTCAAGTATCGAAATTCTCTTTTCTGAATTTCGATATCTTTTTAATTATAATTCGTTTTCATCATCTGGTTTAATATATAATTGGCAATTACGATATAATTATGTAAAAGTATATAGGAATGTTTTTTCAAACTCCGATAAGTTATTAAAAAGAATCTTTGAGTTAGGATATCGTTATGATAGAATGCCTTATAGATTTAGAATTTTGTTCTCAAATTGGACTACCTATGACAATTGGTATAAAAACTCTAATTGGTTTTGTATTTATTAAAATTTATTTACATTTACAAAAGATAATATAAATAATATTTGTATTGTTTTTAGTTTTACTTTTTCATTAAATATTAATTATAAATTCATTTTGCATTTAATATCAAATAAACTGTTTAAAAACTAATAAAAATATTAACCGTTTTCTTACAAATTACATAAAGTTTTTATTCATAAAAAAAATCTTACATTTTTATTATTTCTTTAACATTTAATTAAAATAAATACGTCTTCGATAGTAATTATAGTGTTTAAAATCCTAAAAGGATCGTGAGAGTTTTTGGACAGTTCCTGACAGTGGCGTAGCAATTTGGGAAGGGGAGGGGGGGGGGGGGGGGCTTTAAGAAGTTCCATTCCTAAAATATTTACAAATATAAAAACAAATTAAACGCTAATTAGTAGTTGTAATAATTAGTAATCAGCTACTGATTATCAATTAATTGCTGATTATCAATAATTTGTTAATTACCTAGTTAATTGCATACATTTCCTAACAAATCATCAATTTTGTTATTATATAAAATTAGAATTAACATAATTTTCGTAATAGTATTTTTTTTTGTATCTAAGACTGAACTCTAACTGTAACTTTTGGAAGGCTCAAAACTTGTTTCCTCTATGGGCCCGTTGAAGCCAATGTGGAAGCAGCCATACTGTACCCCAAATTATTTTTAAAAGTGATATAGTGGTGTTTTTTAATATTATAGCATTGTAGAAATATTAAATGTATATAAATATTATATTTAATTCTTATATAGTTAGTTTTTACATTGCCAACAAATAGTTTTTGCTCTTGCATTTTAACCACTTCGACTTCGACTTGCCATTGACTTTGTAATTTATTTTAATAGAAGATTACATTTAAAGTGGGTTTTAAAAAAATGAAAAAAAACTCTGCCGAAAGCAATACTTATCGCCTTATTTGAACATGAAAAATATACGAAATATGGCGGTAGCGATGAAAGTGGTGTACAGTTGTTACCCCTTCAATTGGCTTCAAGTCAACAAAATGTATTGCCCAATCCAGAAGTTACAGTTAGAGATCAGTGGTCTGAGATCTTATTTGGGTTACTGGTAGAAAATCTTGACTGAATCCTTATTGGGGGAAATGGAGTGTGGGGTAGGAAGGGGGGGGGGGGGGCTCGAGTCCCCCCCCCCCTTCCTACAGCTGGAAGTTATTTTTATCGTGAAAAGAACTATCCTATTTCTGCGACCTTGAAAGGGCGAAAATCATATAATGCGTCTCGATAACAAAATCGTCTCGGGAGAAAACTTTCGACGTTTCTTCAGGTGAATTATCAGTTCTCAGACCAGGCATATAGATATAGACCCCCATGGGTAAGCCCCCCCCCCCCCACCCCAGCTCCCCCCCTCTCCCTCACCCTCATTTTTTTAAAAACTTATTAATTTTTATTTAAGTACACAGGAATACATTCACAGATAAATATCGAAACAGCAACATCATTTAGTTTTCATGGAATCATTACTAATATCAGCCATTACCAGTTTTAAAATTAGTAAATATCACTCCCTAACTAGGAAATAAATTAGAGAACAAATTTAAATTTTGAGAACCCTTGTTTAGAATAATATAAGTTTGGAGCAACTTGTTTATACGGCCCAGTTTGACGATACTTTTCCTTTGTAGCCGAAGTCCAAATACTAAATAAAGAAACACGAAGATGTCATGTTAGGCTTAGTTTGAGATAAAAATCACCTCAAAACATGTATTTCAAGGCTTTTGAAAACTATTTTCCGGTATAAAACTCCGGAAAATACTAGGTTTCCCGTCATGTTACTCAAGAAGAAATATTTTACGAGAAATTGAAATTTTTAGGATTTTTACAGTAATTCGATTTTTTTTTTCTTCTTGACTTTCAATGGGAGGGGTTTGAACCACCCCCTTACCTACGTGTCTGTCTCAGGCAGTGAATAACTCCCACGCCACATAACGCTTTAGGAAGAAAGAGCGTGTATTAAAAATAATTCCATTAATTTGTGATTCTCTCTTTAAAGCTGTTCTCGCAAAAGACGAATTTCCAAAGCGCGCGTTGCCATAGCATTATGCTCATAACACGTGTTCATGTTTTGTTTTTTAATTGTATTATTAATTTTGTTATATTCACTGTGAAGGCTTCCTTTTGAAGACGTTACCGAACAAATATTTTGATTTGTAAAACTATATTTAAAAAAAAAATTAGCATTTTCAGTTTGCAGCTTGTAGTAATTGTAGCTCACACGCAGAGGGTACGGGTTCTAATCCTGTAAAAACTTTAAACTGTCACCTAAAAAAAATTCCTTTAAGGGGGGAGGGTAGGGTGTTGAACGCCAATTTTAAATTTATCATAATTATGCTTCTACTACTCAAAAGTTTACACAATTTTTATGATATATGTATTATGTTATTATTGATAACTTTTGAAATTTTTGAAACACAATCTCTATTTGAAGTTGAGTTGTAACAATTTCAACATTTTAAATTTAAAAAGTTTAAGGTACACTTTTCTAGTAAACTATTATGAATATAAACACACTTTTTTCTGAAATACAAATTAGACTGCATGTACAACTTGTGGAACCAACAAAATTTATATTTTTGTATGGATAAATATATTTAAAACATATATACATTTTATAACTAAAAATTTTTATGTAAACAAAAGTAAATTAAATTTTTAAAAAACTTTCAGTATACATTTTGTCTATTTTTTGAGGTTCCATAAGTTAAACATGCAGTCTAATTTGTGTTTCAGAAAAAAGTTTGTTTATATTCATAATAGTTTACTAGAAAAGTGTACCTTAAACTTTTTTAATTTAAAATGTTAAAATTGTTACAACTCAACTCCAAATAGAGATTGTGTTTCAAAAATTTCAAAAGTTATCAATAATAACATAATACATATATCATAAAAATTGTGTTAACTTTTGAGTAGTAGAAGAATATTTATAATAAATCTAAAATTGGTGTTCAACACCCTACCCTCCCCCCTTAAAAAAAGGTTTCGGTAACTCCGTATTTCGGCATCGCAACCTATAAAAACAGTAGCATAGTTGGCAGGTTTACTGTGTCAACAAGGGATTACGGGCAGGCACGTAGGTTAGGGGGTGGTCCAGGGGGTTCAAACCCCTCCCATTGAAAGTCAAGAAAATTTAAAAATCGAATTACTTAAAAAATCATAAAAATACTTTAAAAAAAACTAGAAAAAAATTAATTTTTCGTACAACATAAAAAAACCAGGTATTTTCCGCGGTCTTTCCTCGGAAAATAGTTTTCAAAAGGTATCAAAACTTGTTTTGAGATCATTTTTATCTCAAACAAAGCCTGACATCGAGTTTCCTTATTTAGTATTTGGGTGTATGTTACAAAGGGAAAATATCGTCAAACTGGTCGGTATAAACAAGATGCTCCAAACATATATTATTCTAAACAAGGGTTTTCAAAATTTAAATTTGTTCTCTAATTTATTTCCTAATTAGGAGGGATATTTACTAATTTTAATAATAGATAATGACTGATATTGGTAACGATTTCACAAAAATTAAATGATGTTGCTCTTGCGATATTTATCTGCCAATGTATTACTGTGTACTTCAATAAAAATTAATAAGTTTTTAAAAAAATGGGGGGGGGAGGGGGGAGGTGTGAATTTTTTTTGGGGACGGGGGGGTTGAACCCCCCCCCCCCCCCCGAAAAATCTATACCTACGTGCCTGATTACGGGTAAAATCTGACTACGATCTCGTTATCTAGTGCGCTTGAATGAATGTGCTTCTTGATGAAACGAATTGCAGGTGATTTCAAAGTTCGCACCATGGGAAATCGGATTCTTAAATAAGTGAGATATTTTAGAATGGCAAATAAAATCGGAGTATTTCAAAAAAGTTAGGCGCACTTGTTCACCCACTGATTTCGAACCTTGAGTTACGTAGTTAAATAAATCCATCTGATTCTTATTCCAATATCCTTTGTATTCAGTAAAAAAGTTAAAAAAAACTCTCGTGTTTAAACATTTCAACGATGGAATTCTGCAAATGACGTGTTTGAGCTCAAAGCAGGCGATTCCGTGTAAAGAAGAAAAAAAAGTCAAGCAATCAAGCAGCAACGAGGATAGAAAAAGAACACTGTACCCGTGTAAAAGTTCGTGTAAAGAAAGGAAAACTCCTGGGAAATAAGTAATGGCGGGGGCGGGAGTTGAAACGGGCTTGTTTATTATTGAGAGAAGGTGGAACAAAAAAAAAGCAAGTTAAAACTTAAGTAGGGGAAAGAAAGTTTAATGGGTTTTGGAAGCAGCCGGAAACAAAGGATTTGGAAAAATAAAACAACCGGATATGAATCGCAAGTCAAGGTGCATATGTTCCTTTGATGCTTTTAAATATTTTATGCATTTATTCTATTTAACTTATGCATGATGCTTAATTGATAAACAGTAAGATGAGTCCTTTTGGAAAATGCAAGGTGATTACAAAAGAATATCATAATCGTGAAACGCTGTATCCCCGCAACAAAACAACTTAAAAAGCCATTCTGATTATGATTGGGATTTTTTTTTGGTTTGGTTTGGTTAATTAACGTCGTACTAGAGCTGAACAGTGGGATATTGGCAATGGTTCGGGGCCTATCTCGAAGGAAAGATCCGGGAACGATGCCTCACATTTTTGAACCATGGTCAGATGACGAGGACAACACTTGAGCTGGCACCCAACGTCTTCAATAGACGTCGGGACTTTGGACCCCGATCAGATTTATCGTGCACCAGTCCCGTATACACGCCGTTAATTTTTGTGGATGTTCTGGACGACATTCTAGTATTTTGGTAGCGAAGTTGGCAATCCTCCGATCGCAATATCACTACTTTTTACTATTCTTTAGTCTAGTCCATCGCAAGGTTTTGAACCGGGGACCCTTGGATTCCCAGCTGACGCCTTAATCCACTCGGCCACGGAGGCCCATATGATTGTGAAGAAGACATTCTAATGTTTGTTTCATTTGATTGCCGAGAGATGCCGCTAAGAAGTTTCTTCGTGCACTTTCGATAACTAACTTTTTTTTTTAAATGACTAAAATATTACGAGACAATGTTCCTGCGTCTTTTCTTCTGGATGTATAACTATTAACTCATTGTATAGTAGGTGTAGTGCGACGTTAATTCAACTAACTATTGCAATTAAACTAACTTCAATAAGTATGTTTAAGCACAAGGCTAGCCGGCAATGAGCGATAATTGCACTGCAACTATCCCTCGGTGATAATTAACTGAGTATTTAAAAAATCACTCAGCAACTGTCCGGCGTATATTTTATTTTTTTGATTCAGGGCTGCCACATTTTAAATTTCGAAATCGCCAAAGTAAAGATAAAAAATTTGCCAAACTTGTAAATTCACAATCCATACAAAATCGCCAAATTGTCGATTATTAGCCAAAGCCCAGTAGCCAGTGCGTGGCTAACCTTAAAAGTGATTAAAACCGTCAATTTAAGCCAGTCTATAAGATTTGTGAATACTCGGGTATTACGATAACTTCTTGTTTTAAAACAATTCCACATTTAAAAGTGAATCGCTTGAATTTCGTCGCCAAGCAGCTTTCTCAAAGTCTGATGAAACCGTGGTTTGGAGTTGCGTGGTTTTCAAATTAAGCCGACGATTCACAATATTTTAGAGAGCAAAAAAACCTGCTAGTCCAATTTTGAAAAGTCATGATTATAAGAAGAACAAAAAAATCTAAATACAACTTTATTTCTGCATAATTTGTCATTTGTTGGACACGAAATTAATTTGAAAAACAACATCTAAAAAACTTATTTTAAGTTTATAATCTAAAAAATATTTATGTTCATTAGTTGGAAAAAAAATATATATAACTTAATTAAAAAAACTTTTCATACGGTTATAAAACAAATATTAATGTTTTAAAAAGTATTAACAGTTTAGTTTTCAGTATTCTTTTACAAAGCCGTAGCATTTTAAACATGACCAACATTCCAAAAAGTTATTTTGAGTAAATGACGAACGCAGCAGACGACAAGTAGATAGGCAGATGGTAAATAAATACGTAAAAAAAAACATGTTCTTTTTCTTTTACTGCTTTGAAACTTTATACACACCTTCTTAAAATTGTCGTTTTATGCAAAATAAATTAAAATTTTTTGGGGGGAACCGTTGAATTAAAGCATACTTGGGAGGTGGAGATAAAGTTCCATCTCGAAACAAAATGGCCGCTGTTCTTCCATGTACGTCTCTTCAACTTACCATTCTGGATTCAGTTATTTTTTTGCAATTACTAAATGTTATAAAAAACATTTTATAAAAAAATTTTGCCGAAGATTTTTCAAATTTCTGTAAAGGCACAAGTTTCTTGATAAGAAGAATCAAGCTTAAATCGGCGAATTTCGAATTCTGATGTCTTTGAACTTAAAAGTATCTCTATTCAAAAGAAAGAAATTCTCTCAAATTTCTCGAGCTAATGTGATAAATAAACCAATTTGAAGTTTCAAATGTAATTACTGAAAACAAAAATAATAGCATATTATAAATAAATAAGCAGTGAATACTTTAAAATGCACCGACTTAAGTGAACATAGAAGTCTAACTCAATTTTAAGAAATCATTAAATTCTATTTGACTCATATAGGATTGGATTTCAACCAGGCAAAAGATAAAAATTCATCCAAAATCAAAACCTATACTACACAATATGATATTAAGAATTTGTACATTTTAAAGTGCAGCTGATACACTTTGGATAATTTATTTTATAAAATGTTCGAGATATATTTGTTCGTAAAATAAAAGAGCACAAAAGAATGAAAAATATTGTTTTATTGTTTAAATTGCTCTAGGGACTGAATAAATAGAAAAGCAAACAAATATAAATGTAATTGAGAAAGTGCGTTTAAAATTATAATTTAAAGTTTCTGTTACTAATTATCTCGTGTATAATGTAATATATGTCTCAAAACGTTGAGGAGGGGCATTTAATTTTTACGTAAATACGTCTTTAAAATCGGTCAGGGTCCAGCGGTTATCGGCAGAAACTTGCGCGGCGTACAAAGTGTTATTTCCAAATCCCCTAACGCGACACGTCGACCAGATTGGCTATTATTCCACTTATAGTTAACTTACACGTATGAATCTGTTTCTGATAAATATAAATAATTTTTATAGTTAATAATGTCATCGTACCGCTCTCGTAAATTGATCGAGAATATATATTTAGATCTGTTGCCGATTAATATTAATCTATTTTCATGCGATACTCATCGGCAAAAGGAATCCTTATTCATCGTATTCCCGTCGAATTTCAACGTAACTCCTCGAATGACGAAGATCGCCTCCACCATCGGACGAGCGGACATTTCGCATCAATCGCCGATGAAAAGAACAGTTTTGGATGGAAAAACGATGATCGGTATCTCACCGTTTCCGCCACAATCGATAAAAAGCCAGTCATTGGCCAATGTGATTTTGCTACTAGGGCATATCCCTAGTAGCAAAATCACATTGGCCAATGACTGGCTTTTTATATATTATGGCGGAAACGGTGAGATACCGATCATCGTTTTTCCATTGAAAACTGTTCTTGAAAAAACTGTGCCGGAAAAAAGTTAAAAATATTTAATTTTTCGAAAATAAAATATATTGATTGACATGGAATACCGGTTATGGAGATGTTGGGATTGATGTTGCGTTCATATACTGTTGCACACCGTAGAACGCAACATCAATCTCAACATCTCCATAACCGGCATTCCAACCCAATCAATATATTCCAATCAATCGCTGTCGAAGCAGAAATTTTGTCGACTCAAATCGGATGAGTTATTCATTCGAATCTCTTTTCCGTCCCCGATTAGGTTCGACGAAGCGGAAAATGAGGTAAAAGTCTGAGGAGCGAGATACATTTTTTTTTGTAACAAAAAAAAAGTTTAATCCTTCTTTTATTTGGAATTGACATGTGTCTAATCAGGGTACATGGTGCTTGCGGTCTGTAGTGGAAGTCATGGGATTAAGGAATGGTGGTTAAGGGATTTGTTTTTATTGGTGTTTAATTTTGAATGGTGCTATTAAGATGTTAAGGATTAAGTTTAGAAAATTCTTGAAGGAGATAATGGATATTAAAGTGAAGCAAAAACGTAGATGAAGGGAGGTTTCAAACCCTTCCCATTATTCGCGGCAATTAAATTACTCAAAGTTAGGAAAGTCAATTAAAAATATTCAAACCAAATTAGTGTTTTTACCAAATAAATTGGAAAAAAGATGCTTTCCCTTTGAAAGCATCGCAAGTTTAGAAAATTATTAAAGGAGCTTATGGACATTAAAGTGAAGCCAACTCGCAGATGAAGGAGGGGAGGGGTGGGCATTATATATGGCAAATAAATTGGTCAAAGTTAAGAAAAACAATTAAAAATATTCAAACTAAATTACTGATTTTACCAAATAAATAGGAAAAAATGAGAATATTTTTCTTTGTGTTTAATAGGGAATGGTGCTATGAAGATGTTAAGGATTAAGTTTAGAAAACCATTGAAGGAGCTTATGGACATTAAAGTGAAGCAAACTCGTAGATGAAGGGAGTGTTCAAACCCTTTCCATTATACATGGCAATTAAATTGGTCAAAGTTAGGAAAACCAATTAAGATTCAAACTAAATTACTGATTTTACCAAATAAATAGGAAAAAAATAAGAATATTTTTCTTTGTGTTTAATGGGGAATAGTGCTATGAAGATGTTAAGGATTAAGTTTAGAAAACCATTGAAGGAGCTTATGGACATTAAAGTGAAGCAAACTCGTAGATGAAGGGAGTGTTCAAACCCTTTCCATTATACATAGCAATTAAATTGGTCAAAGTTAGGAAAACCAATTAAGATTCAAACAAAATTACTGTTTTTACCAAATAAATTGGAATATTTTTCTTTGTGTTTAATGGGGAATGGTGCTATGAAGATGTTAAAAATTAAGTTTAGTAAATTCTTGAAGGAGATTATTAAAGTGAAGCAAAAACGTAGATGAAGAGAGGTTTCAAACCCTTCCCATTATTCATGGCAATTAAATTAGTCAAAGTTAGGAAAACGAATTAAAAATATTCAAACTAAATTAGTGTTTTTACCAAATAAATTAGAAAAAAGATGCTTTCCCTTTGAAAGCATCGCAGGTTTAGAAAATTATTGAAGGAGCTTCTGGACATTAAAGTGAAGCAAACTCGTAGATGAAGGACGGGGGAGGGGGGGGGGGCATTATATATGGCAAATAAATTGGTCAAAGTTAAGAAAAACAATTAAAAATATTCAATCTAAATTACTGTTTTTATCAAATAAATTGGAACAAAATAGGAATATTTTTCTTGGTGTTTAATGGGGAATGGTGCTACGAAGATGTTAAGAATTAAGTTTAGTGATTTCTTGAAGGAGCTTATGGACATTAAAGTGAAGCAAACTCGTAGGTGAAGGGAGGGTTTCAAACCCTTCCCATTATACGTGGCAATTAAATTGGTCAAAGTTAAGAAAACCATTAAAAATTATTCGAACTAAATGACTTTTTTTGCCAAATAAATTGGAAAAAATAGGAAATTTAAGCTTCCCTTGCAATTTTGCTTGAGTTACATGCTGGAATATCTTTTATTCGAACAGACAAATATGTTTATGTGAGCTTTTAAATATCATATGTGGCATACGATGCTTTCCCCATGACGAGCTAAGGCAGAATGATAAAAAAAAATATGTTTTCCTAACTTTTATACAATGTGTGATAAACACTGAAATAAGACTACGAACAAACAATTTGTAGCGTTGGATGGTGCGTCTCGCTATCAAAAGGTCTCGAGTTCGATTCTGCGCGGTTGCTTTTTTTTATATACACTGTTCTGTTACTTGGCAACAGTACAGAATTCTATAGGCGGCCAATGGGAGTGTGACCTCTGTACGGCCTATATTTGTATATCAGAATTATTTTTAAATACATTGACATTCTTGCTCTTTACAGCAAGCTATTCAATTCAATAAAAATTAAAGGAATTCAACTTAGCACCTGTAAAGCATGGAATAATTTTAATTCTACGTTAATTTGTTTTATATAAAAAAAGGTGGGAGCTTTCAAAAATCGTTTTTTAATAGTTTTTCTTACGACAGATTCAAATCTGTAGCGGACTGGCTACAGAATCCAAAATTCCACCGGCGTGTATCAGGGACTAAAGCTCGTTAAATCTGATCATATTCTAGTGTTTGATTGGGGATCAATGTCCTGAGACCTGAAGATGCGTCAGATTCCAGATCTGGTGTTGTCTTCGTGATCTGACCATGGTTCAACGGAAAAGATTCAGATTTGGTTTGGTTTGGTTTAAAAACGGCGCACTAGAGCTGCACAGAGGGCTATTGGCGCCGGTTCGGGGTCTATCTCGAAGGAAAGAACCGGGAACACATACACATTCACACACACATTCATACATTCACCTCGTTATTTTAGAACCATGGTCAGATGACGAGGAAACACCTGAACTGGCACCCAACGCCTTCAATAGACGTCGGGACTTTGCACCCCGATCAGATTTATCGTGTACCAGTCCCGTATACACGCCGTTAATTTTTGCGGATGTTCTGGACGACTTTTCTAGTATTTTGTAGCGAAGTCCATCGCTTTTCTAGTCCATCGCCTAGGATCGAACCAGGAATCTTCGTATTCCCAGCTGACGCTTTTAAACGCTCGTTCACGGAGGCCGGTAAACATTCAGAAAGGTATTTGGTTGGTGAAATTAACGATGGGCTATTGGTGTTTAGTGTGTGGTGTGTAATCAATAAGATGGCGATATTTTACTTGGCGACTTTTTTTGCGTCTGTTGGATGAAACACTGTCCTTTTTTAAACCAGAGGGTTGCGAGTTCGAATACGACTGATGCAAGAGACTTGACAAAAATGTAAAAATGCTGCGAACTTGTGATCAGAGGGTTGCTAGATTCGATGGGAAGTAACAATACGTCGTTCAAACTTGCCTCCAATTTCTACGGCGCGTGTATGGAACTGGTGCACGTTAAATCTGATCGGAGTCCAATGTTCTGATGCCTCCTGAGGTTGCGTCGGGGCCAGTTCAGAAGTTGTCCTTGTCATGGTTCAAAAATACGAGGTATTGTTCCAGGGTCTTTTCTTCCAGATTTGTCCCGAACCGTCACCAATAACCCACTGTGCAGCTCTAGTGCTACGTTAGGTAACCAAACCAAACCAATTTTTACAGTTTGTATACGTTTGGTTTGGTTAAATAACATCACACTAGAGCTGCAGAGTGGGCTATTGGCGACGGTTCGGGGCTATCTCGAAGGAAAGACCCGGGAACGATGCCTTTGAACTATGGTCAAATGACGAGGACAACACCTGAGCTGGCACCAAACGCTTGGGACTTTTAACTCCGATCTGATTTATCGTGCACCAGTCTCGTATACACGCCGATACTTTTTGTGGATGTTCCGGACGACATTTCTAGTATTTTCTAGCGAAGCGGCAACCCTCCGATTACAAGATCACTACTTTATTACTTTTCTTAGTTAAGTCCGCCGCACAGGATCAAACCAGGAATCCGCTGATTCCCAGCTGACACCTTTATCCACTCGGCCATGGTAAAACTGGTTGGAACCAAAGAAATAAAATGAATAGTGATAATATTAACTAATTTTACAAATACAACTCGATTGTTTTGCATTTTTTTGTAACATCCCAATGTAAACAACATTCTTCTCTTTCTCATCAGCCTACCACGAGTTCCCCCCTGACCTGTTCAGCCATTACCAACGTTCCCATGGCGCTGTCATTGTCCACATCGCTGTCATCATCTACATGTTTTATGCAGTGGCAGTGGTCTGCGACGACTACTTCATCGCGTCTCTGGAGGAGTGCTGCTCGGTGAGTCCATCCACTGATCTCTAACTGTAACTTCTGGATAACGCAAGGCATTTTGTTGACTTGAAGCCGATGTAGAGGCAACCATGATGTGCCCCACTTTTTTTGCTACCGCCATATTTCGTATATTTTTCATGTTAAAATAATGTATTGCTTTTGGCTGAGTTTTTTTCAATTTTCTTTTTAAAACCATTTTAAATGCCATCTGCTATTAAAGTAGAAAGTCATTTGCAAGTCAAAGTCGAAGTGGTTAAAAAGCAAAAGCGAAAACTATTTGTTTGGCAATATAAAAATTAATTCTATAAGAAGAAAATATAATATTTATATACATTTAATATTTCTACAATGCTATGGTAAGTAAAACACCACTAAATCACTTTAAAAAAATATTGGGGCACAGCATGGCTGCTTTCAATCGGCTTCAACGCGCCCATAGAGGAAACAAGGTTTGAGCCTTCCAGCAGTTACAGTTAGAGTTCAGTGAGTCCATCTCACCACCCTTTTTATACCACTGATCTCTAACTGTAACTCCTGGATTGGGCAAGGCTGTTTGTTGACTTGTAGCCAACTGAAGGTTGAAAAACTGTACCCCAATTCCATTTCTACCTCTATATTTCGTATATTGTTCATGCTAATATATGCCAAATTATAGTGCTTTTTGGTATTTTTTTTAATTCATTAAAACCCATTTTGGAATTTACAATGTCATTGAAATTACTGGAAAATTAATAGAAAACTTAATTTTATGAGCAAAAGCTTAATTTTATGAAAGCTTAGCTTTGGTAGTAACAAACAATGTAATTAAATCATAGAGAAAATAGTGGTATATTAAGTGTAATTAAACAACCAAAATGGCCATCGCCCAAGAATTTGTGACTTCCCTGTCATATTTCAGAAGCATTTCTCTTAAGTAGTTTATTTTTTAATGCTTAACGCCTAAAATGTCTTTTCTATATCTATTTCTTTATAGAATTAATAGGAATTTATTTATTAACGCCGATAAATGGAATGCATCTTATCTGTTAAAAATGAATGCAAGTTTAATTGTGTCTAAAAAGCTTAAGCATTATGCCAATAAAGATTCCGTTTATTTAATGTGTAAAAGTAATTGTTTTTGGTTTCGTTAATTAACTTCGCACTAGAGCTTCACAGTGGGCTATTGGCGACGGTTCGGGGCCTATCTCGAAAAAAAAAAAAAACCGGGAACGATGCCTTTGAACTATGGTCAGATGACGAGGACAACACCTGAGCTGGCACCCAACGCCTTCAATAGATGCCGGGACTTTGGACTCCGATCAGTATATTTTTTGTGGATGTTCTGGACGACATTCTAGTATTATTGGTAGCGAAGTAGGCAACCCTCCAATCGCAATATCACTCCTTTTTACTATTCTTTAGTCTAGTCCATCGAAGGTTTTGAACCGGGGACCCTTGGATTCCCAGCTGACGCCCCAATCCACTCGGCCACGGAGGCCTCTAGAAATTTATGTATTACCGCATTTAAATGGGAAGCATATAATCTGTTAAAAATAGTTTAATTGTATCTAAGAAGCTTAAGCATTATGTCAATAAAGATTGCTAGTATTTAATGTGTAAAATTCATCGTTTTTTGTTTCGTTTGGTTAATTAACATCACACTAGAGTTGCACAGTGGGCTAATGGCGACAGTTCGGAGCCTATCTCGAAAGAAAGACCCAAGAACGATGCCTCGTATTTCTGAACCATGGTCAGATGACGAGGACAACACCTGAGCTGGTACCCACGCCTTCAACAGGCGGACTCCTATCAGATTCATCGTGCACCAGTCCCGAATACACGCCGGTATAATTTGTTGGATGTTCTGGACGACTTTCTGGTATTTTTGTAGAGAAGCTGGCAACCCTCCGGTCACAAGATCACTACTTTTTTTTGTCAAGTCCATCGCACAAGCTCGAACTAGCAATCCTCTGATTACCAGCTGAACGCCTTCATCCACTGGACTACGCCCCCCCCCCCCCCCCCTCCCCATCGTTTTTGTATTTCAGAAAATTCAGTTACGAATAAAGTTTATTAGAGCAAAAATAGAAGGTAATGGATTACTTTTTTCATTATTTATCCCCTTGGGAATTAATAAATGACCTGAAAGCACACTTAAGGAGAAATGAAATGCAACCTGAAATGTATGGTCGTCTTTTAACGTAAATTTTACGACTTCGTTACGTTTTTACGACGGCTCATTTTGCCATTCTTTTGGATAATTGCAACCGGGGAAATTGGTTTCGACGTTTTTATTTTCGGACAGGAATGAAATTTTGATGGTCCACTGTATGTCAACTAGGGGTCCACGGACCGCTGGTGTCATTAAGTATCGGGTGGTCTGAAGTGGCTTAAGGAGCTCTAATAAAAAATGTATTTATTTTAAAGATTTTTCTTTTAAAAAAGCATTGTTTGATGTTCAATTCTTTCTATGAGCCCCAGTTTCTCAGTTGGTAGGCGTTCAGCTACTAATCAGAAAATTGGTGGTTCGAATCCGTGCAATGGACTTGACATAGAAAAGTAAAAAAGTAGTGATCTTGCGATGGGAGGGTTGCCAGCTTCGCTACAAAAATACTAGAAAGTCGTCCAGAATATCCAACAAATTATACTGGCGTGTATATGGGACTGGTGCACGATACATCTGATCGGGGTCCAAAGTCCCGACGTCTATTGAAGGCGTTGGGTGCCAGTTCAGGTGTTTCCTCGTCATCTGACCATGGTTCTAAAATAACGAGGTGCATGTATGAATGTGTGTGTGAATGTGTATGTGTTCCCGGGTCTTTCCTTCGAGATTGACCCCGAACCGTCGCCAATAGCCCACTGTGCAGCTTTAGTGCGACGTTAATTAACAAAACCAACCAAAAACCATTCTTTTTATACAAAAAATCTAAATAAGTAAACAACGTTTATTTGTTTAATCAAAACACAATTGCATACACTGCAACCCCATTTTGCAACTTTCATATGCTTGCATTTAAAAGTACTTGGTAACAGGCCCGCGGCACCGGGGAGGGGCTCCTTCCAATAATCTAGAGACCATAAAAGTTGGGAATTTCGAATTTTAAAAATCTCTGGGTTGAGAAAATTTATGCCCGAAGAAAATTAATATTATTAGCAAATAAAAGCGAGGGATAATTAGAAATGGCTCAACTTTTTAAGATTAAATTTAATTTTGATCTCTGAACGGCAACTGCATTGGAACGAACATGCGTGCAACAAATTAATACTTTAAGAGAACTGTTTTATATTACTTAATCCATAAAAAAGTTAGAAAATGTTGATAAGTTGGAATTGGAAATTTTTAGCTCTGTTGAGTTGGGAATTTTGATCGTAAAGTTCGGTTTGGTTAAATACGTCGTACTTGAGCTGCATATTGGGCTACTTTCGACGGTTTGGGGCGAACTTGAAGGGAAGACAAGATAAGAATGACTCTTATTTTGAACCACGGTCACATACAGAGGACAACACCTATAAGCTGGCACCCGGCGCCGTTAAGTTGA
Source organism: Troglohyphantes excavatus (assembly GCA_963932185.1). Classification (NCBI taxonomy): domain Eukaryota; kingdom Metazoa; phylum Arthropoda; class Arachnida; order Araneae; family Linyphiidae; genus Troglohyphantes; species Troglohyphantes excavatus. Next base: position 54,451,070 of record OZ010670.1, read on the forward strand.
GAATTTCGATTCATTAAGTTGGAAAATTTCTTTTTTTAAACCCCCTCCAAAAAATTATATGTGACGGCACTGCTTGGTAATGAAGCATTGGTATAATTTATGAGTTTTACTTGTGTGTTTGGATAGGAAAAATACACTGATCTGTAACTTCTGGATAGGGCAAGGCAGTTTGTTAATTTGAAGCCAATTGAAGGTTAAAAAACTGTACCCAACTTCCATTTCTACCTCTTATTCGTATATTGTTCATGCTAAATTATAACGAATTGAAGTGCTTTTGGCTATTTAAAAACATTCTATTAAAACCAATTTTGAATTCATATTCTTTGAAATCTATTTTAACCAATAATAAGTGGATTAGCAGAATAAAGAAAATTATACTTTTGGCGATGTACAAATCGATTCTATGTGTAAAAAATAAAATATCAAAACATATTTGTCATTTTTATAACTGTTTGAGAAGAACCCCCCCCCCCCCATAAAATCACTTTTAAAAATTAGTTGTGGCACAGTATGGCTTCAACCGCGCTAGCAGAAAGAACTAGTTATGAACGTTCCAGAAGTTACAGTTAGGGTTCATTGGAAAAATAGTGGCATCTGTTCGTTAGCAGCTAGCAGCTTTGAAATGGTGTTCTTTTTATTTTCAAATTTTTTTTTCACTTCGAATTTTGTTTTTTGAAAACTATTTATTTCAGAACTGAAAATTAAATAATTTTTAGTGTGTAAATAGAATTGGAAGTAAAATTTTTTTTATATATAAATTTCAATTCTATGTTACAAAATTGCAGCAACGGCTTGAGGGAATCTGAAGGTGCAATGCCATTCTGGAATCTATGAAAATGGTAATTTAATATTGCACTCGTCTTTGTATGACCCTCAACTGACTCTAAACAAAATAAAAATGTAAAAAAAAATAAAAACACCTGATTTCCAATAAAAAAAAAGTAAAACGATGTCATTGTAATTATCACAAGTTAAACATATTTTTTTAAAGAACATAAAAGTACTAAGGTATATTTACATTACACAAACCTGTTAAGAAAAATAGAATTTTTTTCCCGCATAAAAATATTGTAGTATAATATTTTTGCTAGGATTTGGATTATCATCCTTCCAGATTTTTTTTTCTCAAGTTGGCTCTTTTTTTTTTTTGGTGTGAGGTGCAGACCACTAGGCTGCATACTATGCCTAACTACCATGACAACTGACATAACTGAAAGACTTATCCCGTCAAAAAATGTATATCTTATTGCGCTTTTGTTCACATTTTATATAATTCTATAAAATGATTGAGTACAAATAGAAAACATAAGTCTCATAAAACCGCATATAACATATTTTGAAAATGGAAACTGTTCCTTCCATTCCAATTCCTACCTTTACAACCCCTCTTAACGCATAAAATGTTTCAAACATATTTAATTAATCTTATTTTACGATCGTTTGCAATTTAACGAGCCAATTTCAGTCAAAGAGATGATTCTAAATCGTTGAACTAAATCCGCAATAAAATTCCTTAAAGTACCTCTAGATGGATGGATTCATGACAGGCATTATATAACTTTAATTTGGCGCGTTCGGCGATTTAGAATATTTATTTCGAATTCATCAATTATATGCATTTTTACATATATTTAGGCAACTATTTTTTCTGTAAAATATTTTTTTTAAAAATATTCTAAATTATTTAGAAGAGTTAGATGGAAACTGAGCAATGAAATACAAATTTAATATTTACCCAAAACTACAGAAACCAAACATAGATGGCGCCATGTATACCCTCACTGCGACGCTACGATTTCTTATGGATGTAAACTTTAAATATTACTTAAAAAATAAATAATTAAAATTTTTAAATTATGGTTCCCAGGTGAACAATTAGAAGTTGAAAGTATTTATGTTGAAAATGTGAACTTTTCCGACATTTCAGTGCACAGGAAGTAGAGGTTTTACGTACTACAGACAGACAAACTGCTTCTTTTGTTATTAAAGATAATATATCGTATGTCAAAATTTAAAATTAACTATTTTAGTAATTGGATTTCAATTAAAAGTTAAACGTTTCCCATGCATAAAATGTCTTCGGATATCTTTGCAATTTGACACGTTTATTTGATTTTGCTTATGTTATAAAAAATACTGCAAACTTTATTTATAAAAATTCAAAAGAGTTGCTTTTAAACTAAGCTAAAAATTAAGCTAACATAATTTTAAAGAACTTCTGTCTCTTATAACTAAATAAAGAGTAAACATTATAAAAACGTTATTGCATTAAAATATACTTATTATTGTATTCGTGAATGTTTTTCTTTAAAGTCGCTATTACCACGACTGTTTACAAACCTTAACGTTTCTTTAAAAAAATGAATTAATATTATTAGTTTAACATAAGTCCAAACAACGTTCTATTTGAATAAATCACATTTAATTTGATTTAAGGTTTGTTTACTTCTGTTGATTCTACTATTTAAAGATTTTCTTTTATGAATTAGTTTTTAGTAAACATTTAATGTATTTCTAATAGATTATTTCGTACTAAAAATAATGAAATTTCTTTTTAAATAAATTTTTATTTCGATATTTTTAATTGGAATTGTTTTGAAAAGCAATAGTTAAAATCGAATAAAAAAATGCAAGTCTGAAATCTTAAAAGGTTTAATGCGAATAAAAAGAAAAATTTCTAAGGAATAGATTTCATTTCTATTTATCTTTCTGAATGCTTTTTATTTAAAAAAACATGTTGATTTAATCTTCTTTGATTTGCAAAGGCTATTCTTAAAAAAAATTATATTGGCTTTCTGATAATTGAAGAACTGAAAACAAGAAATGTCTGAGTACATTTTTGTGAGTTCTTAGTACTTTAAAGACCCAAATAAAATAGAAATATAAAAACTACTAATTTCATTTTGCTTTCATGGAAAATAAAAATTAAATAAACATAAGAATTAATTTTTCACAAAAAGCAAAAATCATCAATAAAAAATTAATAAAGACAACGATGCTAAAAGCAAAAAATTTCAATTAAATTGCTTAAGTTTAATTTTATCGCATTCCAACTGCATTTCCTTGAATAAAAATAAACTTTAAGAAAATATTTCTAGTTATAACTTCAATATATTGCTTAAAAACGTTAATTAAAATATTTTTAATAATAACAGAACTTGGAAAAAAAATCATATTATCCCAATAAAAAAAATATTTTTTCTTGTATATATTAATAATCGAAGTTTAGAACTTTCGAAACTCAAATGAAATGTTAAATTAAATTTGAATTATGTCTGACTTTACATGGTTTTATTAAATATTTAATTAAAATTTTCCGTTTCTAAAATTATGAAAACCAATTATACCTTTGTTTCTGAAATTAAACATCAACTTCAATGAATAGTTTATAAACTTATTCACTATCACAATCTACAGAAAGGTCACCCACCAAAAAAATATGTATTCTTTCAAAAAATTTAACTTTCATAATGCTTTCTAAGACGGGTGAATACAAAAAAACTTTGAAAGATCAGGAAAAGTTGAACCAGCTTCGGGATATTTTGATGAATGAAATATTCATGGATTTTTGATAGAGGTATTTTAAGTGACGTTACGGTTAAGAAATTTCATGTTGTGCTCACGTTAAATGGCGTGTGTAAAGAATTTAATAAATTCCGAATATCTTGTTTTTATATAAAAAAGCTATTTACCAACTTTTCGATTAGAGTTCACTAAAATACGCTGGAGGCCATTACTCTTTGTTTGAGTAAGAAAAGAAAACTACAAGTTTTGTAAGAGTTAAGACTTACACGTCGGAAACTTTTCCGTTAACCCTTCGTGGTCCGGAAGTGACTCTCACACTGTACTTAAAAAAATGTACTTAAAAATTAGTACCTGAACCTACTAGTTTTTCTTCGAGTACAATTGCATCGTAAATGAGCGATGCCGTACTCAAATTTAAGCAACAGCACTTTCTAAAAAATGAGCAGTGTGATTTAATATTTCTCATCTCAGTTTCTGCTCCAGTCATCTTAACAAAGCGACCTGGCAAACTTTAAATAGTTGTTCAGAAGATGGTTTTCCACGTTGATTGCTTAAATGGAAACTGAGTAATTAAACTCGATTATTATACTTCCCATTCTTTTGACATATCTTTTTAACATTTATTCTGTATATATCTTCTTCACGTCGCCCTGGTAGTACAATGGATAAGGAACTGGGCTGCGATGTCGTAGGATCTGGGTTCGATTCCCGGTAAGTCTTGGATGTAATTGTCTATATATATTGAAAGAGATTTATGAAGGCATTCTATGTATTCTAACATCCCCTCTTTTTATTCGTTGTACTTATTTTTGAGTACATGTCTTTTCCAAAAATGAAACTTGTCTATTAGGAACTATAATAAGCATCGAATGTACATTTGACTTATTTTTGAGTACCTATTTTTAACAGTGCAGTAACCAAAATAACTACCTGTTCTTCAAATTTAACGAGAACAGTGTTCTTTAATATAAAACTGTTCTATTTCGTTAGTTTGTTCATAATCTAATTCTATTTAAAAGTATGACATTAACTGGATATCCACACATTTATTTTATTAACCATTTGCACTCCGTTGGCGCCGCTCATGCGACAACATAACGACCCGTTCTTTTGGTTTCCTGTTCTTTGAAATAAACTCGAAAACAGCATGATCTTGTGTATAACCTTTTGCACTCCAAGAACACTTTGCGATTTGTGTTCTTTCTAGGGAACAGTTATTCCTCTTTACGTTCTTTTCCACAGATTTTTTTTATACTCATAAAGGGAAAAAAATCCTGATCTGTTAAGTATTTGCAAGAGAAGAAGTTGAAAAAAAAGATTGATGTTCTAAACAGAAGATCATGCTGTTCTCGTTTATTTTAAAGAATAGGGAAACAAAAGAACGGGTCGTTATGTTGGCGCCTGAGAGGCGACATCGCAGTGCAAAGGGTTAAAAAACATCGATCTTTTTTTCAACTTGTTCTTTTGCAGATCCAAAACAGATTATGTTTTTTTTCTCTCAAGAAGCATGACAAATTCTAGGGAAAAGAACATAAGGATGAATAACTGTTCCGTAGAAAGAACGGAAAACGCAAAGTGTACTTGGAGTGCAAAGGGTTAAGTCCTCAAAATAACGATTTGTTATTTTTTCACTGTTCTTCAAAAAAAAAAAAAAAACATTTTTGGTTTAGTTTAAAAAATTCGTCTTTCACAAACTTTAATAGGAATTATTTGTTTGTTATCTACAAGCACTAAGATGCTTGGGATCTAAAACTGTTTTCAAATTAAAATTCTTCACTGCACCTATTTAAAAAAAAAAGTCACAAATATTTTAAACCACTAAATATGTGTTTGGAATACTGATATCAACCCTTTGCACTCCAAGAACTCTTTGCGTTTTCTGTTCTTTCTACGGAACAGTTATTCATCCTTATGTTCTTTTCCTGGAATTTGTTATGCTTATAGAAAAAAGAAACATAATCTGTTTTGGATCTGCAAAAGAACGAGTTGAAAAAAATATCGGGTGTTTTTAAACACAAGATCATGCTGTTCTCGTTTATTTTAAAGAACAGGGAACCAAAAGAACGAGTCGTTATGTTGTCGCCTGAGCGGCGCCAACGGAGTGCAAAGGGTTAATATTCAAATTCCCCATGAACTTTTTATTTTCATAATTATCCACCCAAAACGTCAAAATAACACGTTAAAGATGACCTCCTTAAAAAGAACTGGAAAGTAATGTAAGTGTTTCATAAAAATAACGTAAATTTCAAACATGTTTCTTCACCACAAAGGGTTAAAATGTTGATTTTCATATTTTTGCCCAACTACTTCACTTATATTTTAAACAAATTCCTTATCTTTAGTAGCAACGAAGGAAGTAGTTAAAGCATATAAAAAAGAATTACTTATTATATATATTTAAAAAGCCGAACAATGATCATTGTACAATAATTTATGACCACCCTCTAGAATTGAAATGATTTATAAAAATATAATTTTTGTCTGTTGTTGCAATTATTTGTTCCTTCTTTTTAGAGATTGAATTTGAGCGAAGATGTGGCTGGAGCAACTTTCATGGCGGCTGGAAGCTCTGCTCCCGAATTATTCACTGCAATTTTGGGTGAGTGTTGATGACTGTATATTGTTCTAAATTATCCATTGAGCTATAATAATACAGACACTGGAGCGGCGAGGACAAAACGTGCGTAGGTGCAAAAGGTTTGCGTAGATAAAAAACAATATTTATGTCTTTCAAAAATACATTAACTGTTACACATTAAATGTTTTGACATACTTACAAGAAAAATAAGACAAAAAATATTAATTAACAAATACTCAAAACCGACGCGGCTTGATTAACTATGCAATAGCCAATGTAAAATGGTTTCTCAATTTTTCTTCCGAATAGTATGGCATCTGCGCGGCACGGTACAGTACATTGGCGCTCAATTGGAGTCCACACTCCAGTGCTTATATTATCTAGCCCAGGGAAATTATCTGGTTCCAATCGCTAAGCTAAAGTAATCACTGGAGAATAGACTAAGCGTGCGTGATGGCTTTACACTCTTTTGAGACAAAGTACAAATATATAGTCTTTTAACATGGTATTTGGTATTAGATGACGCGTATACATCCTAATTTTAAAACAACATTTCGGGTTTTGAAAAATACATTAAATATTACACATTTAATGTTTTGCTATACTTGCGTTCTTAGTTACAAGAAAAAGAAAAATTAATTAATAAAATTTTCAAGACCGACGCAATACCACTATAACTGTCTAAAAGACAAAGTAGAATGTTTTCTCAATCTCTCTTCCAAACAATATTCATCCTCTCGTCACGGTAAATAACATTTCCCCCCAATGGGAATAATCGCTTGTACGCATTTTTTATTCATCCTTCCGTTTCATGTTTGATTCCCGTGTCGAGGTCATTCAAATTCACTAGGCTCCGTGAAGAAATTTCACTTAAATAAATCTTTATAATTAATGTACATAACTTCTACTAGAAGGGATTTGAAGAAAATTGTTTCAATTGTTCAAGATATACTAACGATAATTTTTAAATAGCTTACTTTACTTCGACATTTTTTTCCTTTACCAACTTCTGTTTCCAAAATACGATCAATATCGATGAAACAATTGATCATTTAAATTACCTTTTAAAAGAATTTAATATATTTGCAATTAACTAAAGACTTGCATGTGATTTTATCTAAGTACATAAACCGCATTTAACTTTTAAAAAATATAAATTTTCGAATTTAGAACATTTCTTTTGAAGTTATTTTACTGCAGATTTCTTCCAATATATTTTTCAGTAAGAATAACAAATTGAACACTGAACCTTTAGTTTAAAATTTCCCGTTCTGCTAAATTATTTCAAAACAATAAAAAATATTTTTAATCTACAACCGAAACAGTTTGTAGTCCGTTGCGAACGGTTTTAAAATTAAGGCAATTTTCATTTCCATGAATAATAAGAACAACTCTTTTTTCCTTGGATTCTACATGATGAATAACAAAATAGAACTGGGGAAATTTCCCTGGAACTTTCCTCTTTATGAATAATTTATTTTTAATAAGTTATTCATGAAGAACTTCGCTTTATGCGAATAACTGCAAAGGGCGGTAAATTTGCTTTCAGTTGTAAAATAATTTAAGTTAGAGTCGTGCGATTCGCTTTTGAATTGAAATGTAGCGTTCTTCAGAAATATAATTACATTCAGACGATATTTTTCTAGAGTTTTATTTCGGTTGCATAGGAGGACATAAATAAAAATTGATTTGGATTTAAAATACCGTTGAACATAATTTTAATGACATAATGTTTTATTAAAGTTAACTTGGTATTCATATAGTAAGGACTTTACATATATCCTTCTTTATAACATAGTTCTATGCAAAAAGAACGAAATATCTTCGAGATTCTAACTTTGATGTTATTCTTCAACATTGACCAAACGTGTTTGGTTTTTAGAATTCTTTTATTTGCGTAAGTTGAATTTCGACATTAGAATCCCCAAGAATAGAAATATTAATGTTACGTTATGTTGCCATTTTGGTAGTGTAAATTTTAAAAATTAAACAGAATTTTCTAAACTATTATAAAAGATAATTATATTTATAGAAATATGTTTTGTTCTACGATTTAGAAACTTTTAGAAAGTTTAAAACCAACCAATAACCACTTTGATACTCTTACAAGACAATTTGAGGTTACTAATGAAGCAATTAAAATTCAGTAACCTCAAAACAATTTACTTGAGTTCCATTTTCTTGTATCAATCAGTAGGTTCGATGGAACATCAGATTACTTGTAAACATCGATGGGTAAAATAGAAAATCCCTTTTCAAGGTTTATTACAAAAGAATACAAATCAAAACATAATACATGTAAAGATATTTGAGTAACTCAAGTTTTAAATGTAAAACAAATAAGAACCAATTTATTTGAATTCTAGTGAAAAACTCCCATTACGATAATTACATCAATAATTTATTTGATTTCACAATTAGCCTGGTGAAACTAACTTAGAAATAAATATTTACATTGAATGTTTTAATTTCTTTTAAATATTTGTAGGTGTGTTGGTTGCCAAAGGGGACGTTGGAACGGGAACTATAGTTGGTTCTGCCGTTTTCAATGTTCTATTTGTGATTGGAATTTGCGGTATATTCTCAGGAAGGGTAGGTACTTCTTTGAAGTATTTTTTTTTTTTTTTTAAAGTACTATATTATTTTGGAAATTCAGTGTTTGACAGACGCTTGGTATCGAATCTGGGGCGCTGAACTTTCAACGCTGATACTGTAACAGTCGAGCTAAAGTAATTACTCGAGCTCTTTGTTGAAGTATCGGCGTGGCATACCCAGTGAAAGCTCATGGTCGTCTTGCCGAGATCCTCGTTTCCGATTGGTTGGTGTTTTCAGGCGTCTACCAAACTCAGAGCGCTGGAATTTATTATCATAAATGTAACATTACCCTACAGCAAAATCTATACGTATGGAAATTATCAACAAATATGATTCTGCAATGTTAAAAATGGGTATTCAAAAATAAATAAATTATACTCGTTTTTGAGTACACTCTATGCTTATAATGACCTACCGAATATATAAGTTTCAATTTTGAAAAAGACATGGACTCAAAAATGTATAAAGGAGCAGATGTTAGCCTACATAGGTTGCCTTCATAAATAGCTTTGAATAAATATCGACAATTGCAACCAAGACTTACCTCCTTTTTTATTCATTGTACTCATTTTTTACAAATACAAATACAAATATTGACGACCAACAACAGGCTCAAGGCCCAACAAGGTTGGTCCATCTAGTACCTCTTAACTATCCCCCAATGCATATCTAACTTCTTCTTAAAATCCGTTACTCCTTTACAATTAACAATATTCACTGGCAAGTTGTTCCATTTGTCTATTACCCTATTATAGAAATAGTGTTTTCTCCCTTCCCGATTAAAATGGGATTTGTTTAACTTAAACCCATGACCTCTCGTTCTATCACTCATATTAAAATCTAAACCCTCCACATCTCCTTGTTTGATAAATTTGAATAGTTGAATCAAATCTCCCCTAACCCTTCTTTCTTCCAGAGTATACATATTCAAATTTCTTAATCTATCTTCATAATTCATGCCTGAAAACCCTTGAACCATTTTAGTAGCCCTGTGCTGAATTTTCTCTAACAATGCAATGTCTTTTTTAAGATAGGGTGACCAGAACTGTACAGCATACTCAAGATGTGGCCTTTTCAAAAATGTATATAACAACGAATGTAATCAAAAATGAGTACACTCAAACCTGTTTTTGTGCGATTTTTTTTGTGCGGTATATCAAAATTTCAATCAAATTGGAACATGATTGATTATCTGGCTACCGAGACATATACAAGCGTCTAGTAAAACAACAGTCGTCGCAAAATCTGATCACTGACTACATGGTAACTGAAAAAAAGTCAACTCTAAACGAGTGCGAGGTAGTATCTTCAAGTGACGAAATCGATTTTGAACCAAGTTCGTGTATTGTCAGACTACGAAGGATAATGGTTATACGTTTTGAAAAGTTTTTTATGTGTAAAATAAGTACATATGTAAATAAAATATTTTAAAATGTTCACATGTGTATTTTCTAAATCAGATTCCAATAGGTTTGGCGAGATTCTAAGTAGCTGTCAAGCCTCGTGTCTTGATTTCGTTTAAAAAAGCAAATTCCTAGTTATTTCGTAAGGTTTTGAGTTATTTTCTACGTGAAACTTTTTTTTATGCGGTCCCTATTCACCGCATAAAAAAAATTGTTGCGAAAACTATTTTTTATAGCTACTTGTGAAGTTTTGTGCTATTTTTTTATGCGGTCTCTATCCACCGCACAAAAACAGGTTTGAGTGTATATTTTACTAATTTTTGAATACCTATTTTTAACAGTGTATGTCTTTCTATTTTTGACACCCGAAGTGCATTGTTTTGCAATTGTATAAGCAGGTGTTTATTATGTTTTCTTTAATATAATGCACATCAAGTACTCACTATGCTACACACCGTTCAGCAATTAAACTAATTTTTTAAAGTCAACAATGACATGATTTTGTGATAGTGTGCACGCCCATACTCTAATACAGTTATTTTATTCTGCAGATTGTGGAGTTGACTTGGTGGCCCTTATTTCGGGATTCCGTATTCTATTCATGTACTGTGATCCTTTTAATTTCGGTAAGCAAACCTCTTCATCACTCTTAGGAATAATACATTATTAATTGATTTAGTTATGTGACTGAATTAAAGTTAAATATGTCATTGTAGAGAATCCCTGTCCTTCAGTAGTTTTAGCTTTATAGTATTTAGAATTATTCAAAACTATTTTTAGGTATAAATCACTATTAGCTATATATGATAAGTAGTGTAAGTTTAATTTTATACAAATCTGCAGTTTATGAAATGCTTGATGAAATTTTGCGTACTTGACCTTCAAAACAAGGGAAAGGTCAATGTCTACATAAAATTTCGAACAACAAAAACCCCCATCTCCCTTCACCCCTTAACTCGCTTAACTCCTTTGAGTTCTTAATAAAACCTATTTATAATATTTCAATACTGTAACAATACAATATTTCAGCATTGTAACAATGTAGTATATCTTATATAGTTAGCTATAAAGATGAATAAAGGATGTATTCTAATTGGTAAATGCGTAGATATTGCCAATATGACACCAAAATGTTTCCGGATAAATAAAAAGTTCGCCAAATGAATAAAAAAAGTAGCAAAATGATTAAACAGGTCGCCAAATGATTAAAAAGGTCGCCAAATGAATAAAAAGGTCGTCAAATGAATAAAACATTTCACGAAATGAATAAATAAATTGCAAACTGCACTAAAATATGGACCGATATGTAAAAATATCATCCGGTTTTTTCCCGGGCAAAGCCATGCACTCCAGCTATATTTTATAATTTAAGTGATTATTGTTCATAATGTTCTTTGTTTTAATTGAAGGTGCATACAAACGTTTTGTTTCCTGTAATCCCAATGACATAGATAAGCATATCCTCTATTAAAACATGAATTGCGTACAGTACTACCATTTCCATATATGTAATTTAGAAAATTGTAGTGTTAGTTATATATAAAGTGAAACTTTTTATCTTGTATTCTTTCTTCTTTCTGCAGATTATCTATGATAGTGAAGTGACTTGGTACGAATCAGTTATAATGATGGTTATCTACGCAGGTTACATTGTGCTCATGAAGTAAGTATACTAGACTTATGTCGGATTTACACTATGTAGCTAAACAGCCAGGCACGTAGGTCAGGGGGTGGTTCAGGGGGTTTAAACCCCTCTCATTGAAAGTCAAGAAAAAAAAATAAAAATCGAATTACTGTAAAAATCATAAAAATACTTTAAAAAACTAGATTTTTTTTAATTTCTAGTATAATACTTCTTGTTGAGTTGCATGAGGGAAAATCTGGTATGTGATGAGGGCTTTTTTTTATCTCAAACTAAGCATAACATGACGTCATCCATCGTGTTTCATTATATAGCATTTGAATTTCGGTGACAAAGGGAAAAGATCGCGAAACGGTGCCGTATAAACAAGTTGTAATCAAAGTAATAAATTATTCTAAACAAGGAATCTTAAAATTTAAATTTGTTCTCTAAATTTATTTCGTAATTAAGGAGTGATATTTACCAATTTTAAAAACATTTAATGACTGATATTGGTAACGATGTCATGAAAAATAAATGATAACTTTTGCTGTTTCGATATTTATATGCCAACGTATTTCTGTTTACTTGAAAAAAAATTCATAAGTTTAAAAAAATGAGGGGGGAGGGAAGAGAGAGTTTGTTAAAATTGGGGGGGGGGGAGTTTGTTAAAATTGGGGGGGGGGGGAGAGTTTGTTAAAATTGGGGGGGGGGGGAGAGAATAAGCCACCTAAAGAAATCCGTTGCTCAATTACTGAACCATCCCCATGAAAAATCTATACCTGCAAAAACAGCCTGAAAACATACCTGAAAACAGCCGATTTATATAGCAGTGCTACAAGTTTATGAAAACGCTAACCGAAATCAGCTATATAGTCCAAATCAAGAGCTATATAGCTGGAAATGAGCTACCCGTCGGTAAGATCAAAAGGAACTATGTAGCAGAGCTATATAGCCGGGCTCTCGTTTAAAGTTGCAGTACAGAATATAGCGGTTGCCCAAAGAAATGCGCATGCGCTGTTAAAAAGTAAAATATCTCGAAGTCAACTGGCTGACTTCAATGAACTCTAACTCCTGGAAGGCTCAGAACTTGTTTCGTCAATGGGCGCGTTGAAGCCAATGTGGAAGCAGTCATACTGTACCCCAAACTTTTTTAAAGTGATTTAGAGGTGTTTTTCAATACCATAGCATTGTAGAAATGTTAAATGTATATAAATATTACATTTTCTTCTTATACAATACATTTTTATATCGCCAAACAAATAGTTTTTGCTCTTGCTTTTTAATCACTTTGACCTACAAATGACTTTCTATTTTAATAGCAGATTGTATTTAAAATGGGTTTCAAAAGAAAATAGAACAAAACTCAGCCAAAAGGAATACATGCGGCTTATTTTAACATGATGAAAAATATAGAAATATTGTGGTTGCGAGGAAAGTGGTGTACAGTTGTTACTCCTTCAATTAGCTTCAAGTCAATAAAATGTCTTGCCGACTCCAGAAGTTACAGTTAGAAATCAGTGGTTATAACGCGACTACAAATATCCAGCTACATAATTCGTTTATATATAGGGGTGCCCAATAGCCCAGTGGATAAAGGCGTTCTCAACTGGTGATCAGAGGATTGCTAGTTTGAGCCCGTGCGATGCACTTGGTAAAAAAGTAAGAAAGTTGTGATCTTGCCAGTTTCGCTACAAAAATACTAACTAGAAAGTCGTCCAGAACATCCAACAAATTATACCGGCGTGTATACGGGACTGGTGCGCGATCAATCTTATCGGGGTCCAAAGTCCTGATACCTATTGAAGGCGTGGGTGCCACCTCAAGTATTGGCCTCGTTATCTGATCATGGTTCAAAAATACGAGGCATCGTTTCCGTGTGTTTTCTTCGAGATAGGCCTCGAACCGTCGGTAATAGCCCACTGTGAAGCTCTAGTGCGACGTTATTTAACCAAACCAAACCGGCTGTATATAGCTATTTTGATGTATATTGTAAAATCGGCTTTACAGTCGTTAATGTTCTCTATAACTGAGTTTTTCCAAATGTTTCTTGTTATTAAAATTATTCATCATAAGAATGTGTGTTTTTACATTATGTTCATTGTGTTTCGATGTTTGCTTTCAATTATTATGTTTGATATCATATAGGTTCAATAATGATGTTCACTTTTGGATTTCTCGACGACTGGGCATCGAAGACGAAACAGGGCAGAATGTGGGCATTCTAGCACAAGGCGACAAGAAGACTTACAGTTCCTACGGTAAGTTTCGAGTTCTCCAACAATACGAAATTCGATGTTTCAATATCAAATGTAGGTTGTAAAAAAATTGTACTTAAAAATGAGTACATGAACCTACATATTTTTCTTTGAGTACAATTTCATCGTACATGAGCGATGACGTACTCGAATTGAAGTAACCGCACTTTCTCAAAAATGAGCAGTGTGATTTAATATTGCTAATATCAGCTTCTGTTCAAGCCATCCTAACAAAGGTGTTCAGAAAATGGTTTTACACATTGTTTGATGTCGATTGCTTAAATGAAAACTGAGTTATTACAACTCAATTATCTTACTTTCCGAACTTTTAGCAAACCTTTTTAACATTTCTTCTGTTTATAAATTCACATCGCTGTGGTGGTCCAACGGATAAGACCGGGGTTTAGGTGCGGAAGACATCAGGTAAACGAATTGGGTTAGGTTCCCGGCAAATCCTAGTTGTAGGTATTAGAAGCAATTTCTAAAGGCAGCATATGTACGCAAGCAACTGCTTTTTTTATTCATTTTACTCATTTTTGTGTACATCTCTTTTTCAAAAATGAAAGTTATGTATTCGGATCTATGATAAGCATCGAATGTAATCAAAAATGAGTATATTTTACTCATTTTTAAGTACCTATTTTTAACAGTGTACAAGATGCAAAACGTTCCTTAGTCAATAACACTAACTTAGTCAATAACACTAACTTAGTCAATAACACTAACTTAGTCAATAACACTAACTTAGTCAATAACACTAACTTAGTCAATAACACTAACTTAGTCAATAACACTAACTTAGTCAATAACACTAACTTAGTCAATAACACTAACTTAGTCAATAACACTAACTTAGTCAATAACACTAACTTAGTCAATAACACTAACTTAGTCAATAACACTAACTTAGTCAATAACACTAACTCAGTCAAATCCCAGTCCGTTTGATTTGCATCAAGTGCTTTGTAGAAAACACCAACAGTAATAACGCAGGTTTGTGGAATTACCATACAAAATCGATCGACACTCTTCCCTTGAAAAGCATTCTATTAAAATAAATTCTCAACTATATATTTCGGTTAAAAAAACAAGTGTACAAGTTAAAGTAATACTATAATTACCGAATGCTTTATGTTCCATCGTCGAAATACTTACTAATTGGCAAGTAAACAATTGAAAAAAAATCTCCAGTTTCTCTGGTCAGGTTGTAATAAATAATGTACAGTTATGACTATCTTCTTTCTTGGTAAACTATAAGTTCACGCACGCACTATTGGGATAATTACTGTAGAAACTTCCATCCCAAACTGCAGATGTCTCATGGGAAACATGCAGTTATGTCTCGTGAATTTGTCGATCGAATGGAATGTCTAGACATTATGCGTGTTTCATTAGGAAACGGATATTTTGGAGTGTTTACTTGTCGAAGCAATTCCATTATCCAATTACTAAAGCTGATTTAGAAATCGATAGATGTACAGCTATGAAAAATAGTTGTTTACGGTTTGTTGCAGTTTCTGAATGCTGTTTTAAAAACATGAATAAGTAATAAACGAAGAAATGTTAAAAGGTGTTCCAAAAGAATGGGAAGTAAGATAATTGAGTTGGAATAACTCAGTTTCCATTTAAGCAAACGACGTCAAATAATGTGGAAAATCATCTTCTGAACACTTATTTTAAGTCTGTCAGGTCCTTCGAGCATGAATCCTTCATAGTAAAGAAAACATAATGTTTTAATCTCGCTAACATCAAAGTGAGGCCAACATGTATGGCCTCAGACACGTGGTTAATTACGTCATTCCATTCATAAATTTTCTCTGTTACACATTTCCCAATTCATCAGCCAATCGCGAGTATTTTTTAATTCATAATTTTGAAAAGAAGTCACGTGTTTGAGGCCATTCGGTCTGAGATGTTGATTTCACGCTTATGACGTCATATTCGCTCTACTATAGTCCATTAATGCTCGAAGGTCAGGTGGCTTTGTGAAGATGGCTTGAACAGGAGCTGAGATTAGAAATATTAAATCACACTGCTCATTTTTGTGAATGTACGGTTATTTAAATTTGAGTACATCATTGCTTATTTATGATCCAATTGTACTCAAAGAACAAATAGTAGGTTCAGGTACTCGTTTGCGAGTACCTTTTTTTACATTGTGGTAATGCCATAATACATGCTAAGTAAAAAAAGGGACGGAATCATGCGTTTGTAATTGCAGCTTTTAAGTACATTTAGGATATCACCTAGTCTATATTAAGGTGGTGACTTTAAGATTGTTATTTCTTTAATGTTACCGGCTTCGGATCCTGAATAGATTTCGGTGTTCATTTATTTTCAGAAATAACACTCTCAGTTTTGAGACTTCAGCGATCGTCAAGGCTACTTTCGTTATATTTGACAATCGTTTCGTCATTGAATAACGTGACTCTTGACGAAACAAGAATCCTCAAATTTTGAATCCTTTTCGGCCTTTTTCTGAGTCATTAGCTCATGTATGGTTCTAATACCCAGCAAAAAAAAGTCAGCATAAAACCTTCATCAAACTTTTGAAATTGAAGGTTTTATGCGGGAAAACTGCAGGTTTTTTGAAGATCTATAAAATTAAAGGTTTTTGTTTCAATGTCCTTCATAAAAACTGCAAAAAAACCTTCAAAAAAACCTGCAAAAAACATTCAATTTTTAATCATGAAGGGAAAATGCAGATATTTTAAAGGTTTTATGCAGGAAAATTAAAAACTTCGAAAAAACTGCTATTTTTTGTTTCAATATCTTTTATAAAACCTTCAAGAAACCTTCAATTTGACAATTTTGATGAAGGTTTCATACTGATTCTTTTTGTTGGGTACTTATATTGTCAGAATTCAAAAGAGACTTCTTGGACGAGCAAAAAAAAAAAAAAAAATCCGATCTCAAAACACCCTTTTGCGAATTATAGCAGCGCCCCTGTATAGAAAGCCGTGTGGCTCATGTTTTTTATGTCGCAAACAAAATGCCGATTTTACTTTCTAAGTGAGTATTAACCAATAGGATGTATGATTTTATTTTCATCCGCCCCTTTCGGCCTTTGGTTTGTGCCTTAAAATGCACGTGCCATACGGCTTTCTATACAATGGGCGTTGGAACTAGGGATGAATGATATTAGAATAACAGTTAAAATATATCATTATTTTAACTTACGATAATTAAAGATATTATTTTTAAAAACTAACAGTTCTTTATTTCCTCAAAAAAGTTGTATTTCAAACTCGAAAATATATAAATAAATAAAATAAGTTATTCAAACAACTAATAGATGTGCTGTTTAATTTGATCAAAACGCAAAAACCGTAAAAAAAGAGCAAGTTAAAAAAAGAACAGGTTAAAAAAAGAACAGACTAAAAAATTAACAGGTGAAAAAAATTATTAACATGTTACTAAAAATAACCGCAAAAGAAGAACGATTTGCTCTAACTTTCAACGGCCTTGAATGAAATAAATTCCTTCCTAGATTAAAATTCCTCTCATATCACAAAAAACGAGCTGGATTAAATATTATTTACTTCGTTATTGGCACATGTCCAAAATAATGAACGATTGAAAACGACCCAAACCCGAAAAATATATTATTGCGAAAAAAATATTATTCAAATTATTTCATTATTATGATAAACAAAGTAGGATTGGTTCAAAATATATTTTTTCAATATTGTATCGTTTATCTTCAGATTGCATCACGATATTTTGGAAGAGTTCAAGTAGTGATATTTGGTGTAGAAGAGGGGGGAGGGGTTAATTCAGTTTTCGGTTAAAAGTAACTTACAGTTAAAAGTAACTGTTATTCGTCAATAATATCGCAATAATTACCGTTATTGTAGAATAACCGTTAAACTCATTCCTAGTTGGAACAGTTCTGTAAAGTAAACGTGTGTGTTTTGTGTGCAGTTCCGTTCAACAATGAGATCGACGAGTGTGCCTCGATGCCCGTCACTGCCCACTTCAGCATCAAGACACCCCCTCCTGACGAGACCATCAGACAATCGCCACGACTGTAAGTTGCTATATTTCACTCGCTATTTATCTCTCTCTTAATTGTAATACAAATAATGCTGAGAATACATGTAGATGAATTACCATAAGGCTTGGGCGAAGATTCGATATATATATCGAAATTCCGGAAGTAAAAGTTCATCCATCGTGGTTTCGATTTTGTAGTTTTCGATTTGACGATTAATCGAAAGAACTCGAAGTTCGAAAGAACACTCGGAATGACAAAAGTGAACTCCAGAATAATTGCATTTGTTTATCAATAAACGTAATAGTAGTAAAAAGCCCATTCTGCACGAACAGGAAAAAACGAAATTTGTGATTCGTGAATTCACACCACGTGGTATGAATTCTCGAATCATCGAAAAGCTCCCGCGCGTTTTTCCTGTTCGAGTAGAATAGGCCTAATGCTTTAACAAAAGCAGCAGTGTCTATAGTTATAATAACGACGGAAAAACATAAAACAGTGACAAAACAGTGGAGTGACAAAAGTGAACTCCAGAATAATTGCATTTGTTTATCAATAAACGTAATAGTAGTAAAAAGCCCATTCTGCACGAACAGGAAAAAACGAAATTTGTGATTCGTGAATTCACACCACGTGGTATGAATTCTCGAATCATCGAAAAGCTCCCGCGCGTTTTTCCTGTTCGAGTAGAATAGGCCTAATGCTTTAACAAAAGCAGCAGTGTCTATAGTTATAATAACGACGGGAAAAACATAAAACAGTGACAAAACAGTGGAGTGACAAAAGTGAACTCCAGAATAATTGCATTTGTTTATCAATAAACGTAATAGTAGTAAAAAGCCCATTCTGCACGAACAGGAAAAAACGAAATTTGTGATTCGTGAATTCACACCACGTGGTATGAATTCTCGAATCATCGAAAAGCTCCCGCGCGTTTTTCCTGTTCGAGTAGAATAGGCCTAATGCTTTAACAAAAGCAGCAGTGTCTATAGTTATAATAACGACGGGAAAAACATAAAACTGTACCATTCTTTGATTTAAAAACGATCCAGTTTCGAAACGTTAATTTGAGGTTTCCATCCTTATGTTTACTCAATGCTACTGTACTTATTATAAACCAAGGAAGAGAGAAGAGAAGCAATAAAAGTGTCAGAATATGACTTATTGCCGACCGGTTCTGCGTAGCAATCTGTATCCCGACATGCATTCCGCCGATGAGATCTTCTATGCGCCCCGACTGGTTTTCAAGTTCTGCGCATAACGAAACTGTTGGCAGTATCCCAAGATACATTGCATTGGGGGCTTCTTTTGTGTGCTACTGCGCATTACTAGGGTCTATCTTTGCATCTCCATTATCTTTGATTTAATAATAAAATATCGATATATCATCGTTAGTTTAAAGCCTCTTATGTTTGTTCTTAAATCTCTTATGTTTGTTGATAAACGTCCATCCTTGTTATTATAATAACCATATACTTACTGCGACTGTACTTATTATAATCATAAAATTTCGATATATCGGCAGAATGTATGTATCGAAAATATCGACATATCCCTCTAATAGATTAATCGGAAATATCGATTAATCGGAAAATGTTGATAATTGACTGGCGATTAATCGTGATAGCAAAATATCCTCATAAACCAAGCCTAATTGCCATTAGGTTTGTCTTCAGGAAATCCAAAATTTTGAGTTTGCCATCAACATGTTGGTATGTGTTGTATTGTAATGTATGTTATTATTTTCGAATTCGATGGCCATAGGGTCTATTTGCATTGTAATATAGCTCGTCAAGCTCTATCCTTACATATAGATAACTCAAAACAGAACAATGTAATTTAGTCTGTATTCTCAGTCCTTAAATAATTATAATTCACTGTCCGATGTCTTATGGACTTCAAACTTTGCTTTATAACTTACGTGATATTACTGACAATAGACCATTCCATTACTACTAGGAACTTTAATTACTCAAATAATGATTATCAATTACTATGATTTTATACTGAAATGAAAGAGATTCTGGTCAAGAACTCGTTTAACTGCTTAAACCTTTGCATTCCTCTGAGGCGACAACATAAAGACATAACGACCCGTCCTTTTGGTTACCTGTTCTTTAAAATAAACGAGAACAGCATGATCTTGTGTTTATAAAACATATATAAGATATTTTTTGCAACTTGTTCTCTTGCGAATTCTAAAAAGAACGGGAAGAGGAATAACTCTGCCGTAGAAAATACGAAAATGTTAAAGATTTTATTGGAGGAATAAAACGTGTGTTTTTAAATTGTATGTCGATAAGGCAAAATTCACGTTCCAAAACGGCATCTACGAAAATGTCTGTGGTGTCAATGTTATTTATGTGTGTTATAAAAACATTTTTAACAGTCTATATCTTTTATCATAATTTTAATTAATATAAATTTTTGGTGTAAATATCTGTATGGTTTTGTTGTAGTTTGTCCATCCATGAAGCAGCTCTAGTTTTTATGATGAGGAAACAGTTTCGACCCCTTATCCGATTCAGATCAGCAGCAATGCGAATTATAATAGAAGTGAGTACGATTGAACACTTACCTATTGTTAATCACTATTAACTATTAATCACTATTAACTATTAATCACTATTAACTGTTATTCAATATTAACTCTTAATATAAACTGTTATTCAATATTAACTGTTAATATGAACTGTTATTCAATATTAACTGTTAATATGAACTGTTATTCAATATTAACTGTTAATATGAACTGTTATTCAATATTAACTGTTAATATGAACTGTTATTCAATATTAACTGTTAATATGAACTGTTATTCAATATTAACTGTTAATATGAACTGTTATTCAATATTAACTGTTAATATGAACTGTTATTCAATATTAACTGTTAATATGAACTGTTATTCAATATTAACTGTTAATATGAACTGTTATTCAATATTAACTGTTAATATGAACTGTTTTTCAATATTAACTGTTAATATGAACTGTTATTCAATATTAACTGTTAATATGAACTGTTATTCAATATTAACTGTTAATATGAACTGTTATTCAATATTAACTGTTAATATGAACTGTTATTCAATATTAACTGTTATTCAATATTAACTGTTAATCCATATTAACTGTTAATCCATATTAACAGTTAATCAATATTATCTGTTAATAATAACTGTTAATCAATATCAGTATTAACTGTTAACAGTTAATATTGATTAGGAGTAAATAGTGATTAACTGTTAATCACTATTAACTGTGTATCACTCTTAACTGTTAATCACTCTTAACTGTTAATCACTCTTAACTGTTAATCACTCTTAACTGTTAATCACTCTTAACTGTTAATCACTCTTAACTGTTAATCACTATTAACTGTTAATCACTATTAACTGTTAATCACTATTAACTGTTAATCACTATTAACTGTTAATCACTATTAACTGTTACATCCTATCCTAAAAATGTAAATTTGAGTGAACATTTATTTCGCCTTCACAGTCTTTCGAAACATGAAGCTTAATTAATGAAGGATTTGAATAAAAAAATTCATCTTATAAGCTGTTACTTTAGCAGTTTGCTTTACTATTAATACGGATTTCTATACACATTTAATTTTAAGATAGCGTAAGGTTGGGAAGCTGCCAAACTTACGGTGGATAACGGTGAACCGAAACGAAAACGCCGGAACCGATATCATAAAAACTTTCGTTGTAGATTTTAATAAAATAATCTTTTTTGAAAAGCGGGAAACCAACTTTAATAAAAATGCGCTAAAAAGTAAAAAATAATTTTTATTTTATGAACGAGTTGAAAAAATTGAATTGTTTAATATCAATTTTATACTTATTACAAGAGTTTCAAATCGGCGCTAAAATTTTTGTCAATTGGCACCAACTTAAAAGGTTGTAATAAGTGTAAAATTGTTTTTTTACTTTTTAGCGTATTTTTCTTAGTCAGTTTTCCTTTTTTCTAAAAAGATTATTTTATTTTTCCCTTTTAAATCGACTGAACAGCGCGCTAATCAAAACTCCAAAATAAAACCGCCAGAAATTTTAAATTAAAACCGCCAAATTGCGCGCCAAGTCAAAAGGTTATCAATTCGACGGTTACGTATTTTTTTTATCGTTTTTAATTTAGCAGATGGCTTTACCTCCTGCTATTATTCATCACAATTTGTGCTAACATTTTGTCTCAACAATATATATTGAAAAATAATCCATATCCATGCTAATAACTGCTGGGTAAACGAAATGTCATTGTTATACAACTTCTATCAAATCTATGTGCAATGAAAACATTTTGAAATTGGAGAAACCTTTAAAAAAAAGTCCGGTTAATCGATATTTCCGTATATATATAAGCCGGATAACGGATTATTTTTTGCAGTTTTTGCCAAAGTGGATTTTTCTTTATCCAACAAAAAAATAATTTTCGAAATCGGACAATATTTTTTTTTAAACGGTCCGGTTAATTGAGAATTCCGAATTGTCAAATGCCGAATAACCGGATATTTTTCGAAATGTTCTCAAGTGAGACATCCCCTATCCAACAAAAAAAGAATTTTCCAAATATCTGAATTAGAAGAAATTTTGCGCTAACATACGTAAAAAACAATATAACAGTCGAATTGATAACCTCTCCTGTTAACGCGCTTTGGCGGTTTTATTTTAAAGTTTTGGTTGGCACTCTTGTTGGTCGGTTAAAAATAAATTTTAATCCAGGTTTATGTAAACAAAGCAAAAGACCCAGAAAAAAATACCATCCTAAAACCTTCATTAAATTTGCGAAATTGAATATTTTGTGAAGGAAAACTGTAGTTTTGGAAGATTTATTAAATTAAAGGTTTTTGTTTAAATGTCCTTCATAAAACATGGGAAAAACCTTCAATTTTGAAGCATCGAAGGAAAACTGGAAGATTTTTTTAAAAAAAAGGTTTAATGCAAGAAATTAAAAACCTTAAAAAAAAAAAAAAAAAAAAAATATGCAGATTTATGCTGATTTTTTTTGCTGGAAAAAGCTCAATATAAACTCCATAAAAAATCGATTTAACTATATTTCTTGTAAAAATTGCAGTAAAAATACTCAAACATAAAAAAAAAAAAATCTAATCATATCACTTCCCATCTCCATAGCAACGTCGTCTTCGCAAAGAAACCAGCAAAATGCAAGGCCAAGTTTCTATAGAATCCCAAGACAGTGGGCAGAAATGGAAACCCAAGAGTATCAGGTACGAGACATTATTCCCGCTTCCTGGAAACGTAAAACAGGACTAAAAGGAAATGTTTTATTTTTAGAAGTTCCATTTTTTGTTATTTCAGTGCGTTTTAAAGCTTTCCGACGCAGATGGTTTTGAATAATTCGCTTTAAGTCGGGAAAAATTCAACATGGCACGTTGTGGAGTTCTTGTTGATATCAAACTTTGGTATTTATGCAAAAGATAAAGGGAATCCGAATACGGATGAATATTGTTTTGACGTTTACAAGTTTTGTTTTGTCGAAAAAGCAACTTCTTTGGTTTTCAGTTTTGGGATTTTTTTAAATTTTTTTATTATTTTAACTCTACGCTGGGAGTACAGTTTTGGAACGAAAGAATGCGAGTTAACTTTAATTGATGAGTTTGTTTATTAAAGTTGACATTGCATTTCAACTGAATATAACAATAAAAAAATTTAAAGTTTAAAAAAAAGTTAGTGCAGGCACAAAAGTCCCCACGGCACCACAAGGATTGTTTCGTTAATACTTTGTAAGCGCCTGCTCTGCTCGCTGTCTTTTTGGCCGACATTGGACTCATCCCCCACGCAGTGAAAAGGTCATAAATAAAGGATTAATTGCCAACCTAGTAGACTTGGGATACCTTACTCTACATGTGGGTAGATCATATATCTTCATGGACAGATTTCTTCTCTGCTAGAGATATGGATCCAGAAGCGCATATTGCAGCGAAAAGCGACATCACCCCACAAAGTACAAAGGTCAGAGGGCGGAATTGATTAACAATCGGCCTGGTCAATGAGTTTCACTTTCCTCTACACGATGGAAGGTCATTTATCCACATAGTTTGATTCCATGTTGATCTATGGAGATTCGAAGAATCTCGCTTTCTTTGTTGCAAATGCTTGCGGCGATGTACTCGTACCAATGTTAAAGAAGTATTCATGACAAAAATGTGGTGCTGCTGTGTTGAAGCACGGCCACAAGGAATTGAAGTGAAGCGTTATTTCATCAGAGTATAGAAATAGGGTTTAGTCGCCGCAAATACCTCGTTAACAGATAGGAGCTAAACCTGTGTTCCATCTGCAGTCCCCAACTTCATGTGTTTTGATTTCGTTTAAGATTTTAAACGCGTCTATTGGCGACTAATTTCCTATTGGACGAGACCATATTTTACGTCAATCGTACAAATTGTCACAAAGTTATAAAGTAGGAACAAATGACACTAAAAAAGTAACACGGTATTTCTTGTTTTAAAAAACGTCGCACTAGAGCTGCACATTGGGATATCGGTTCGGGGCTTATATCGAAGGAAAGAATCGGGAACGATGCATCGTATTTTTGAACGGGGACAGATGACGGGGACAACACCTGAGCTGTCACCGAACGCAACCTCGCCTTTTTTCAACCTTCCGATCGCAAGATCACTACCTTTTTACTTTTCCTTGTTAAGTCTACCGCACGGGCTCGAACTAGCAATAGTCTGATTACCAACTGAACGCCTTTATCCACTAGGCAACTGGAATCTCCTAGATACAAGAGAGGCCTTCGTGGCCGAGTGGATAAAGCCGTCAGCTGGGAAGCAGAGGGTTCCTAGTTCAATCCTGTGCGAAGGACTTGACAAAGAAAAGTGAAAAAGTAGTGAAAAAGTGTGAAAAAGTAGTGAAAAGTGAAAAAGTTGTCTTGTGATCGGAGGGTTGTCAGCTTCGTTACAAAATACTAGAAAAGTCGTCCAGAACACCCACAAAAAAATATCGGCGTGTATACGAGACTGGTACACGATAAATCTGATCTGGGTCCAAAGTCCCGACGTCTATTGAAGGCGTTGGGTGCCAGTTCAGGTGTTTCCTCGTCATCTGAACATGGTTAAAAAATAGGAGGCATCGTTCCCGGGTCTTCGAGATAGGCCCCGAACCGTCGACAATAGCCCATTGTGCAGCTCAAATGCGACGTTAATTAACCAAACTAAGCTTTGGTTTACTGATTCAATAACCGTTTCACGTGAAGACAATTGAGAAATATTAAACCTTTCAATTTCGGTTTACTATTTCATATTTAAATAAACATGAACAGGATTTTCCGTTCCGTAACTTTAGAATTATTGATCGTTATTCTTTATGCACGTCGAGTTTTACGGCTAATTACGTCCTCTTGCTTCTTATTATGTCTGTGGAAGTAGTAATTACATCCCTCCCTCGTTTCCTAATCTCTGATTGGGTGATTATCACTCTCCTTTTATCGGGAGTATGAGAAAGAATGCATAATTTATTATGGAATTAGCCTCGCACTTTAATGTGGGACTCATCGTGATTATTATTAGGGAGTCCTTCGCGGACGGATTTTTTTGATTTCTTCATTTTCAAATAATTTATAAATTAAATTAAGTTAAATGTTCTAATAAAGTTAATGCATTTATTTAATTAATTATTTTTATTTTCGAACAAATTATAAAATGAAATAAAATAATCTTTCTAGAAAAAAGGTAAACCGGCTTTAAGGAGAATGCGTCAAAAAGTAAAAAATAATTTTACGAACGAGTTGGAAAAAATTGAATTACTTAATATCAATTTTATACTTATTAAAATTTTATGAAATCGGCGCCAAAATTTAGGTATGATTTTTGTAAATTAGCACCAACTTCAAAAAGTTGTAATAAGTATAAAATTGATATTAAATAATTCAATTTTTTCCAACTCGTTCGTTAAATTAAAAAATATTTTTTACTTTTTAGCGCATTTTCCTTAAAGTCGGTTTTCCTTTTTTCTAGAAAGATTATTTTATTTTTCCCTTTTTAGTTTTTAATTTAGCGGGGGGCTTCGCTCCCTGCTATTATTCACCAAGAAATTAAAGTAACAACGTGTGCTTACATTTTGTCTTAACAATGCATATGGAAAACAATCTCCATCCGTGGCAATAAATGCTGGGTAAACGAAATGTCATTATTGTACAACTTCTGTTAAACAATGAACATATTTTGAAACGTATAAATTGTTTAAAAAAACTCCGGTTAATCGACATTTCCGGGTATATAATAGCCGGATAATCGATTATTCTTTTACAGATTTTGTTAAGGTGCATTTTTCTCTATCCAACAAAAAAAAGAATTTTCGAAATCGGACAATATTTTTTTTCAAACGGTCCGGTTAATTGAGAATTCCGGATAGTTAAATGCTGGATAACCAAATTTTTTTTTTAAATTGCTCCCAAGTGAAATATCCCCTATCCAACAAAATAAAAATTGTCCAAATATCTGAAGTAGAACCGAAATCCCGCGCGAACATACATAAAACAAAATACATAACAGACGAATTGATAACCTCCCGACTTGGCGCGCGTTGGCGGTTTTAATTTAAAGTTTCTGGCGGTTTAATTTTGGAGTTTTGATGGGCGCGCTGGGCAGTTGGTTAAAAATGAAGAACGAACGAACAAAATTATATTAATTTATGTTTGAGGTTCCCCGAGAAGCCAATCACTGTGACCAGGTCCTTCGCACCGGAGGTTGGCCAATTCTGGCAGTACACCGACAATATAAAATATAAAATTAAGTGTATTTTATTTTCAATCATATCACAACCTTTTCTTTTTCAGTTCTAGCATGGGTCTAACAGCGGAATCCAATTGGAAAAGTCTACCAACTAGAGGTAAAAATACTCTTACTTTGATAACATTACCCTTTTTTATTAAATTTTATTTATTGAATCCTTTTTATTCTCAATAATTAAAAAACTTATAAAAACTACTTAGTAATCTCTAGTTTACACTTATCCATAAATAAAATATTTTTTTATTAATTAACCCATTAAGATAAAAAAAAAAAATAACGTGTGATAACAATTATATAGGTACAGAATAAAACCCTCCATTTCCTTACTAATGAAGAACACTATACTGTTTTAGCAAGTAAAATTAACTTAATAATTTGAACTAATCTGTAGGTAACCCCACGGAGTAAAAAAGAAGGTGGAGGTGCGAACAAGTCTAAAACCGGTTTGCAATGTGAAGTAAGCAATCGCTTAAAAAGTAGGAACTGGCGAAGTATTTGGCGCTATTCTAAAGCGTTACTTTGTACCAGTACTTGGCGATAATTTATTTTATAATTAAATTTACCTATGAATTGGAAATAATAGCATCCGTTATCGATTTGGAACTTGTACTGCATCCCACAACTGCACAAACAGTCATTTTTTAAGTTTTAGCATGCGTTTTCTTAATTTGAAAATAATGCATCCCTGGTAGAAAAACTACTGCAAACTAGGTTTGTTTGTGCCTAGTTTGGGGTTGCTTACACTCGCCAAATCATCTCCACCTTTTTCTTTACTCCATGAGGTAACCCAATATATTGTAGATAGAAATAGTGAGTACTGCCTCATGATGTGGGATACGGGCGTGGTTATACCGCATCCCTGACGTCACCGGAGGGGGCGTGGCACACCGCATCATAGGCCAGGACTCGCTATTTCCAACTACTGTAGATCCTACTCTTCCCTTTCAGTCATCCACTTTTCTCATATGCAGTGGTATTCTACATTTTTTCTTAGTTAAAACCTCTTAATATGTTATTAGTATTATTTATTTATTTTTTGGGGGAATAAGGATTTTAACAATTTAATTGTTTAGTTGTTTTACTCAAAGTAAAAAAAAAATATTTTCCCAAGCGGTCCAATAATAAAGAAAATAAACCAACAAACACTCAAATCTCTGGTCACCCTTTCCTATGAGCGAAATCATCTGATCGAATAGATTATTTGTTAGTTCTTGCGAGCCACTCAGACGTAATAAGTGACGGTCCCTTGCAGTCCTAGATGTTATTCTAGTGAGAATCTGCGGGGTTGTACTCAAACGACTTCAACAGCATCTGTGTACTCTTAGCCATCAGCGATCGTTTTGGCTGAGAGGGTAAGATCGCCTTGCTGTGGTACATGAGGAAGCGAGTTCGAGTCCAGCCCGAAGCGATCAAATCTTTCCAATTCGTCTCGCCTCTAATTCGATTCACCTTGCATTGAAGACCGCGAGCTCTGCAAGGGGTTAAATATTCCTAGACCCGCGCCTCAAATGAATGCAAAGTCAAATAGCGGTAATACAAACCAATCAAACTTCTGTGGTAATCCAGCCATACGGACCCCAAGCGCCTTGCCAACCAGGCAACGCTGGTGCAGACCGTGTCGGACCAACCCACAGATCTCTAACTGTAAATTCTGGATAGGGCAAGACATTTTATTGACTTGAAGCCGATGTAGAGGCAGCCATGATGTGGCCACTTTCTTTGCTACCGCCATATTTCGTATATTTTACATGTTAAAATAAGCCGGCGTGTACTGCTTTTGGCTGAGTTTTTTTTATTATCTTTTTAAACCCATTTTAAATGCAATCTGCTATTAAAACAGAAAGTCATTTGCAAGTCAAAATCAAAGTCGAAAAAAATCAAGAGCCAAAACTATTCGTTTGGCAATATAAAAACTAATTCCACAAGAATAAAATATAACATTTAATATTTCTACAATGTTATGGTATTAAAAAACACCACTAAATCCATAAAAAAAAAAAATTCGGGGTACAGTATGGCTACTCCCACATTAGCTTCAACGCGCCCATACAGGAAACAAGTTCTGAGCTTTCCAGAAAGCTACAGTTAGAGTTCAGTGCTCTATTTCGATTCATCTTGTATTGAGGACAGCGAGCTCTGTAGGGTAAAATATACTTAGACCCGTGCCTCAAATGAATGATAAATCACATGGCTGTAATCAAGCCTAAAAGGGACCATGATTTCAAAATCTTTTGCAGAGGAGGGCGCCTGTCGTCTGATCAAGTGGATCATCCAAGCCCCCCTGCTTGCCACCCTCCACTACACCATCCCCGACTGTCGCAAGGAGAGGTGGAAGAGGTTCTTCCTTCTCACTTTCTTCTGTTCCATCACGTGGACGGCCGCCTTCTCCTACGTCATGGTCTGGATGGTGAGTATGGACTTCTCGAATTGTTATTTATTTCAAGGCTGCATCACTTTAAGGGGATTACGTAACCTTAACCTTGAACATCATTTTTGGGATTTGCACTGTTTATCAAAATTTTAATTGTTCTGTTTAAAATCGAGCCCCAGTTGCTCAGTTGGGAAGGCGTTCAGCTACTAATCAGAGGATTGGTGGTTCGAATCCGTGCAATGGACTTGACATCACGGAGTAAAGAAAAAGGTGGAGATGATTTGGCGAGATTTCATGAGACGTAAGTTAGCAACCCCAAACTAGGAACAAACAAACCTAGTTTGCAGTAGTTTTCCTACGAGGGAAAAATAAATTATCGCCAAGTACTGGTACAAAGTAGTGCTTTGGAATAGAGCCAAACACTTCGCCAGTTCCTACTTTTTAAGCGATTGCTTGCTTCACATTGCAAACCAGTTTTAGACTTGTTCGCACCTCCACCTTCTTCTTTACTCCGTGACTTGACATTGAAAAGTAAAAAGTAGTGATCTTGTGATCGGAGGGTTGCCAGCTTCGCTACATAAATACTAGAAAGTCGTCCAGAATATCCAACAAATTATACTGGCGTGTATACGGGACTGGTGCACGATAAATCTGATCGGGGTCCAAAGTCCCGACGTCTATTGAAGGCGATGGGTGCCAGTTCAGGTGTTTCCTCGTCAGCTGACCATGGTTCTAAAATAACGAGGTCCATGTATGAATGAATGTGTGTGTGAATGCGTTCCCGGGTCTTTTCTTCGAGATAGATCCCGAACCGTCGCCAATTGCCCACTGTGCAGCTCTAGTGCGACGTTATTTAACCAAACCAAATCTCGAAGGGTTACTCATTTTAAGGCTTCAACACTTTAAGGGGAATAGGTACCCTTTTAACTTTGAATATCATTTTGGGGATTTACACTGAGTGCTATCAAAAATGAGTGCTACAATGAGTAAAAAGAGTAGTGCCTACATAAGCCGTTTTCATAAATTACTTACAATATATACCAATAATTACAACCAAGACTTACCGGAAATCGAACTCAGATCCTCGGGCAATGCAGTCTGGTGCTTTATCCACTAAACTACCAGGGTGACGTGAAGAAGTTTCAAACAAAAGACTTGTTTAAAAGATGTGCCAAAAGAATGGGAAGTAAGATAATTGAGTTGTAATAACACAGTTTCCATTTAAGCAATCGACATTAAATCATGTGGAAAACCATCTTCTGAACAGCTATTTTAAGTGTGCCAGGTCGCTTTGTTAAGATGGCTTGAACAGAAGCCGAAATTAGCCATATTAAATCACACTGCTCATTTTTTAGAAAATACTATTACTTTAATTTGAGTACATCATCGCACATTTAACCACGGAGTAAAGAAAAAGGTGGAGATGATTTGGCGAGATTTCATGAGACGTAAGTTAGCAACCCCAAACTAGGAACAAACAAACCTAGTTTACAGTAGTTTTCCTACGAGGGAAAAATAAATTATCGCCAAGTACTGGTACAAATAGCGCCAAGTACTGGTTAGGAATAGCGATAAACACTTCGCCAGTTCCTACTTTTTAAGCGATTGCTTACTTCACATTGCAAACCGGTTTTAGACTTGTTCGCACCTCCACCTTCTTCTTTACTCCGAGACATTTAACCCTTTGCACTCCGATGTCGCCTCTCAGGCGCCAACATAACAACTTGTTCTTTTGGTTCCCTGTTCTTTAAAATAAACGCGAACGGCGTGATCTTGTGTTTAAAAAACATCGATTTTTTTTCAAATTGTGCTCTTGCAGATCCGAAACATATTGCAATTTTCTACCCTCTATGAGCATAAAAAATTGTGGGTAAAAGAACAGAAAGAGGAATATCTGTTCCGTGGAAAGAACGCAATGTCAAAGATGATCGCGGAGTGCAAAGCAGAGAGTTGTAATATTAAATAGAGAGTGCCTTCAATACCAGACTCTCGTAATACCGCGGTGTCAACATTCAAAAGAAAAACCAACATCACGTGGTTTTAGCGCTGCCACATTTGGCGTTCAGACATCTGCAGGAGTTTCAAATTTGGTGCACTTTCTTCTTTTTTGGTGATAAGGAGTTCTGTCCGTATTCAACTTCTTAAGATATATGTACGTATTTACTTATTTTCAAACAATATGCGCTAAATATTTCCTCTTCATTAACGAAACGAAAGTATTTTATTTGTGTTCAATACTCGAAGAAGCGAAACTCTTTATATTTCTCAGGTTTTATTGTTCATATTTTCTTATTGAAGTATACAAAATAACAATTGAAGAAACTTCGCTTATGGTAATTTTTTTACATAAAAACGTAATGCAATTATTTCAAAACTACAAAGTAAGAAAAATCTCCTTAACATATATGTGAAACTCCCTTAAATTGTGCCACTCGTTAAAAAAAAACGATATTTAAATACAAAATTAAACACAAAACCATATTACAATACTTCGATCTCGTTTAGTTCTTAAAGTCGCCAAGGCATGAATGAATTGGCATTTCCACATATCACGTGGTTTCAATGATGCACACACGGAAATCAGCATTTTTATTCCTCTATTTGTATCATTACTCTATGGTGCAAAGTGTTAAGATGCAATTGAAGTTGAAGGAAAACGAGTAGGTTCAAGTACTCATTTTTAAGTACCTGTTTTTTTTACAGTGCAGGCGATTTTTAAATATTAATAATATTTTTTTAGAAATTTCATTTTTATTTTCCGGTTATGTTTTGTGCAGGTAACGTTAGTTGGCTACACCCTCGGGATACCGGACAGCATCATGGGCATCACTTTCCTAGCTGCCGGAACAAGTGTACCGGACGCTTTCGCCAGCCTCATTGTAGCCAGACAAGGTGCGTACATTTGAATGCTATACATTAAGAAACTCACAAATATATATATATTTTAATTTAGTATAAAAAAAATTATACCTAAATTAAAATTATTTTTTATAAATATTCTTGGTGCAGGGCAAGGTGACATGGCAGTATCCAACAGCCTTGGGAGCAACATATTCGACATTCTCATTGGTCTAGCATTTCCTTGGTTTATACAGACTGCAATCATAGAACCTGGATCTACCGTAAGTGATGGTATTATATAAACATAAATTGCAAATGAACTAAATATAAAATCATTAATATTTCTTTTTTTATAAATTTCAGGCATTGATAAACAGCAGAGGCATGGTCTATTCAGTGGTACTGTTATTTTTGACCATTATTATTACGGTAAGTTGTATCAACATATACCTTAAATATCGTGTTTTAACTATGTTAAAGTTTTTGCTAGGTACAATATAATTCAAAGTCAGATAAACAGATTTTTCACTGACAACAATCTTGAAGAAAAGGGTCGCTCTCCATTGAGTATCCACTATGTGTCGCCAAGGAAAAAATTGGTGCGATACTTAATCCTATTCATCGATCGTGAGCATGATTAGTGGTGATAGGTTAACAAAATTGGCGCGTTTTCGCACATTTGGCATTTAGGTTCTTGGACCAAATCAAACCATTATAAGTGAAACATATAAATTTACTGCTCTGTATCTGCCTAAATAAATTAAGTAACTATGTTACTTAAGTTATAATATGTTACTTATGTTAAGCAGAACCATACAATTTTGGGGTTAGACGCATGTTGGTAGACAGATAAGCTGTCGGATGTTCATTTAGGGGATAAGAACTTCATAACAATTAAAAAATTCCGGGGAGAAGGGGGGGGGGGGGGAAGGGTCAACTATTTCCATACGCAGTATATTTATGAATATAAAAAAATGCTAATTAGCAGTTATGGTTATTAGTAATTAGTCAATAATTAGCTGTTAATTCGTAATTGTCAATAATTTGGTAATTACTGGGGGAAATTGCTTTAAATTCTTAAAATGATGATGTTTCGTAAGTTGGTAGATGATGGCTTGACACCCCCCCCCCCCCCCTATCCTACACCTATGTGCATGCTAATTTATTTTTGTAATTAAAGCGTCTTACCGAAATTGATAATAGAGATAAATATCGTAATACGAAATGTTTAATGTTATTTCTAATTTTTAACTTGTTTTATGTTTCTTATATCAATAAAATCTACTTAAAATTGCATCATATGCAGACTTAATTTAATAGTGATGACCGTGTGTAGATTTGAAAAATAAAGTCACTTCATAAATATATATACTGATAGAATATCAAATTGTCAATCTCGTCTGTTAATAACATTTTGATACCTAGATGTTATTTTCTTGGCCGAAATCCTAAGACAATACATGTAATAGTAAAATAACATTTATTGATTCTGATTAGAAGTTGTCCAGTACAATATTTCATACATATATGCAGTTTTCTCTGTCGAAACACTAATGTAACAATAAAACAACACTTACAGATTTTTAAATGGCAAGTCCTGCGCGTTGTCTTCTCTTTCGTAAATGTAATATAGCAGAAAAACAACATGTACAGAATCATACATTAAGTTCCTAACTCAAAACCTGATATTTTATTTTTGACATAGTCTTTTTATTATAGCATCTAGCTGTTTGGCCCAACGTTGATGGGGTACCATTTAAGTCCGGCATATATATTAAAAATAAATGTTGCCAATAAATGTGATCCAAAAGCCGCAATTTAATACACTCAATGGGACTAGAGGTTATGGGTATAACTTAAAAAAATAAAGGGGCAAGTGGAAACTTTCCGTTGAACATCCACTATTTGTCGCCAAGGAAAAAATTGATACGATACTTATTTCTATTCATCGATCGTGAGCATGATTAGTGGTGATAGGTTAACAAAATTGGCGCGTTTTCGCACATTTGGCACTTGGGTTCGCTTAATGTAACCGAACACGTTAAAGTGAGGAATATACTTTTTACTGCTCTATATCTGCCTAAATAAATAAAGCAAAGCCATACAATTTTAAAACTTTCATCAAAGTTAGATTTTGTTTCAAACACGTTAGTTAAACCCCTAGATCGGATTATGGGTGGGAGGGGGGGGGGGGATTGTTAGGATTAATTAAACAGGACCAACCTTGCTGGACATAGAGCTTGTTAGGTGGTTGTTATTATTTGTACAGTATTGATAAATTATGAGTGTTTAAGTAACTTTGTGTTGAAAGAACAATGTTATACTTATTTTTAAGCTATAATTTATTACAAATCAAGAGTTTTTCGATTTTAATTTTTGAATACTTAGTCTTAATCGACTCGACAAAGAAAAGTAAAAAAGTAGTGATCTTGCGATCGGAGGTTTGCCAGCTTCGCTACAATAATCCTAGAAAGTCCCAGAAGATCCAACAAATGATACTGGACTGGTGTACAATAAATCTGATCAGGGTCCAATAGCCTGACGCCTATTGAGGTTGCGTCGGGTGGCAGCTCAGGTGTCCTCCTCGTCATCTGACCATGGTTAAATAATACGGGGCATTTTCCCCAGGTCTTTCCACTGAACTCTAACTGCTGGAAGGTTCAAACCTTGTTTCCTCTATGGGCGCGTTGAAGCCAATTGAAAGCAGCCATTCTGTGTCCCTATATTTTTTTAAAGTGATTTAGTGGCGTTTTTTATTACCATAGCATTGTAGAAATATTAAATGTATATAAATATTATATTTTCTTCTTATAGAATTAACTTTTATGTTGCCAAACAAATAGTTTTTGCTCTTGCTATTTATCTACTTCGACTTTCAAATGAATTTCTATTTTAATAGCAGATTGCTTTTAAAATGGATTTAAAAAGAAAAAAACTCAGCCAAAAGCAGTACACGTCGGCTTATTTTAACATGAAAAATATACGAAATAGCAAAGAAAGTGGGACACTTCATGGCTACCTCCACATCAGCTTCAAGTCAACGAACTGTCTTGCCCAATCCAGAAGTTTCATATAGAGCTCAGTGATCTAAACATATTACAAAATGTTTTCTTTTATAGATTAGTGGTATATTCATGAGCAAGTGGCAACTGACTCCGAGACTGGGCATCGTCTTGCTGTGTGTCTACGCCGTGTTCCTCGTCATATCCATACTCCTGGAGTTCAACTTTCTTGGGTACGTCAATCGGCCCATGTGCCAAGACTGAGCTTCGTCGCCAATTGTTACGATCCATCCCTCTGCAACTCCCTCCTAAATGTCTCTGTTTTATTGTTATACGTTGGCGAAAGGTCGGTTAATTGGCGACCGCCTAATGCTGTAATTGATTGGTGTTGAATTAAGGTTTGTTATGTGGAAGATGTTGTTTAATCTTGGGATTTGGCGGTAGTTAGTGCGTTTGGCTTGTTTCTTTGACTGATTGGTGCGAGTTTTGGCGTGTGAATGTAAGGAATGGAATAACGTTTTGGGTTTTGATACAAGTTAAGGATGATTTTCTTTCCTTAAAGCATTTACTGTCTTTGGTGTGTTAACATTGTTGTTCATAAAATAAACCCTTCAAAGTAAATTTATGGAATACTAAATTTACAGTGGTGATTAGAAATTATCAGTTATATTCCATGTTTTAGGCTTCGAGCATGATGTAGTAGAGCGAATATGACGTCACAATCGTGAAACCAACATCTCAGACCGAATGGCCTGAGACACGTGACTTCTTTTCAAAATTATGAATTAAAAAATGCTCGCGATTGGCTGATGAATTGGGAAATGTGTAACAGTGAAAATTTATGAATGGAATGATGTAATTAATCATGTGTCTGAGGCTATACATGTTGGCCTCACTTTGATGTTAGCAAGTTCATAACATTATGTTTTCTTTACTATGAAGGATCAATGCTCGAAGGTTTTAAGTGCAAATAATTTTAAATTGTTAAGTTGTAGATATTTTACTTATATGCAAACCTTGATAAAAAAAATGATCGAAAGACAAGGTTTTTGTGGTAAGGATATGATAATTTGTTTATCTAAATTTATATACTTTATTATCTTTTAATTTTTTTCATTATATATTCATTTGCATAATAAGTTAAAAAACTTTTTAAGTTTAATTATTTTATTACTAGTACACACAAGACATATTTTGCTTTGGAGTTAGTTGAGCTGTTTGGAGCTTTTAGAATAGTGTATATCTTGGAATTATAATTTGAATTCAATGTAGTTTAGGAAATATGCTAACGCTATATCAATGCACTACCCTTTATTAAGAACAAAATCGAATTTTCTAAGGAATTATTTTCTTTTTTGCACCAGCCTATAGACAGATATCTGAATTATTAGAAATTGACATAGAAAATAATATATAGACGTCCATTTGGCGATAGTGACACAGCATTCTTTATTTTTAAACCCAAATTTGCCATTTGGGCAAACCATCTTTATTCTGCAGAATACGGAAATAAGTACAGAAAAATCTGTACATCTTTATTACCGGTATAACAGAATAGTAATTGGTTATTTTTATGAAAATATACATATTAACAATTAAGATAAGATTAGAAATGATTACGAAAGTATTTAGTATTATAGCATTTAGGTTTTAATATTTCAGAGCTTTTCTAAAACAAAACACGTATACAAGAATTTTCATAAAAAAAAAATATTTGTAACCGATTCTGTGACAAAAAAAATATTAATTTTAAAATATTTGAATAAAAATAAAGCTATATAAGATTTGCATAGTGTAATTTATAAAATAACTTACTGAATTCTAGTTAAATAGAACTATTGAGAATCAGTAACAGAAAATTTATATTGCAGGGTAAAACATATTTCTTAATTATTTTTTGTGATAATGCACTGAATTAGAATAGCAAAGGTAGATGGATTTTGATTAAATCTTAAATGTTTGTGTCGTGATTTATTTAAATGTGCCATGCTGTGAGAAAACAGCTTTAATGTAAAAATGTGTGTATCCCTTATAGTATTCTTTATATATTTATTATCAGCTACAAAGGCGGTATATACGTATGTGGTAATTTTTTGGATATTTAAGTGAGTAAAATCCTACTTGTTTATGAAAATCCATAATGCATGAAATGAAATATCAAAATAAATTAATTTGTCATTAATTGAATATATTAATATAATTTTTTTTTGTGTGGAATCATTCATAAATTCAGTTTATGGTAAACATTTTTCTTTTGTAGCACACTCAAACCTGTTTTTGTGCGATTTTTTTTTTGTGCGGTATACGAAAATTTCAATCAAATTGGAACATAATTGATTATCTGGCCATCGAGACATATACAAGCGTCTCGTGAAACAACAGTTGTCGCAAAAACTGATCACTGACTACATGGTAACTGAAAAAAAGTCAACTCTAAACAAGTGCGAGGTAGTATCTTCAAGTGATGAAAGCGATTTTGAACCAAGTTCACGTATTGTCAGACTACGAAGGATAATGGTTATACGTTTTGAATGTGTAAAATAAGTACATATGTAAATAAAATATTTTAAAGTGTTCGCATGTGTATTTTCTAAATCAGATTCCAAAAGGTTTGGCGAGATTCCAAGTAGCTGTCAAGCCTCGTGTCTTGATTTCGTTTAAAAAAGCAATTCCTAGTTATTTCGTAAAGTTTCCAGTTATTTTCTATGTGATACTTTTTTATGCGGTCCCTGTCCACCGCATAAAATTTTTT
The DNA here is from genome assembly GCA_963932185.1 of Troglohyphantes excavatus. Lineage (NCBI taxonomy): Eukaryota > Metazoa > Arthropoda > Arachnida > Araneae > Linyphiidae > Troglohyphantes > Troglohyphantes excavatus. The sequence continues at coordinate 54,488,773 of OZ010670.1, forward strand.
TAAATTGTGTTGCGAAAACTATTTTTTATAGCTACTCGTGAAGTTTTGTGCGAATTTTTTTTATGCGGTCCCTATCCACTGCACAAAAACAGGTTTGAGTGTATTTCAGAAAGAATATTTGCAAAATTTTTAAAGTTTCAAAGAACCATTAATAAAGGGTCCGAGATAAAAACAATGAGGATCCACTCTTAGTTAAAATAAAGAACTCGACGCCTTATGTTAGATCCTGGGCTGTACCTACATAGTACCAGAATCTTAACCCTTCTTCTCGACCCTTCAAAAGATTGTTTCACTCAATCTGTCCAGTAACCAATACATTAGCGGCAACAGGAATTGAATGAATTTCCTGAAGGTTGATTTTGTGTATGTTGCATCAGAAAGATTATTAAGTACCGTATTCAATTGTTTTGCTATACATTCCATAAAACTAGTGAAATCTAATAATTGTTTTTCCTCTATTGGTGCTATATTCGAATGCATACTTATAAAAAAATGTTTCCTTAATAAGTGTTATGAATCTTGAAACTTGTATTATAATTGTTTCGCATGTGTAGAGCTTTTTGTGGAATTATGTTGTAAAAGTATATAAGCGTTATCATTTTACAAAGTCTAAGAAAAATGTTCTTGGAAAAAGAGTATGAACTAAATTAAAAACTTCGGAAATTACTATTTTTACAATCTAAATTAACCCTAAACGCACGAAAGTCTCTGCTGCGTAGACAATATAAATATTATATATAGAAAGACCAACCTCTGTTAGTATATATTATAATAATAAATCACGAATGTTAAGGGTTAAGATAGAGAATTTAGTTACCTTATAAATTATTTTTTAAAAAAATGTTTTACAAAAGTAGTTCATTTAAAGATATTTAATGCAAATATTTTATTTGCCATTATTAAATGTCTTATTTCTAACATCAAATAACTAATAATTTTGAGGTAGTTAAAATCTCTCAAATTTAAAAAGAATAAAATGAAAAAAAGTTTTATTTCTCCAATTAAAAAGTGCAGTATTAGTAGTTGTATATAATAAATTTTTACTTTGTGATTTTTTTTTGATACTTTGTGATCCCGCAAAGCTCATCTGAAAGGAATGTTACAAATAAAGCATGTTTTTTTTGTCAATTTAATTTACTTTTTTAAGTAGTGAAATACAGTCGATGTAGTTAGCAAAGCTGTCCCTCGTTCACTGAAAATACTATTCAATTTTAATTATTTAAAACTGCACTCTGCATTTGCTCTTTTCATGTGTTTCATCAAGTATTGTGAATTGTTTTGTTGTATGTACTTTTTCTGTTAAGAATAAATGTTATTTTCATGTGTAGTTATTTGAGTTTTTTACTAAAATGAGTTCACAATGGAGAAGAAAATATTTAAAATGGGTTTTGTCACATTAAGGGGATTCCTGAGAAAACACAAATAACTTCTCCTAAATGCACTAACTCATATGAAGCGTTCAGTGCTAAAGTCTAAAAGTATAAAAAAAGGTTTGTTGCAGATTAATACTTGTTAATGATGTATATTTTCAGAGCTATAGTGAACCAAGTCCCTGCTATTGCTATTATCTCGAAACTATAACTTATGCACTTGATATACTTTAGCTATTAACGTTTCGTATAGGGGGTAACAATTTTTGCAAGTTAATTTCTCGATGGAAAATTCAGAGATGAATTCAGTGACGTAATAATCTAACATTCAGAAATTTTGGACAAAACATGTTTTGGAAGGTTGCTCCTCAATTTGCGTTGTAGTTTGATAGCATGAGCATGGCAGCTCAAAACTAAGAATTAGATATGGGTTATCATTGTACAGTGGCTAGTAAAAAATGTAACAGAATATCGGGGAACTTCAGGAAGTGTTTCATGAAAAAGTAAGGATATAATCTTGCTATTGTATACAGATTTGGTAAGGTCTATTGAATAAGCTGTACAGTTTTGACCTCAAAAAACTACTAATATGGTCCAAAGGTTTCCAGGCATGAATAATGGAGAGGGATTAAAAAATATTGAATATGTTTACTAAAGAGAGGATTAGAGGAGTTTCAACTTTTAAAATTTATTAAACAGGGGGATGTCGAGGGTTTGCATTTTAATACAAGTGATAGAACGAGAGGTTAAAATTAAACGAATCACATTTTAATCGGGAAGGGAGAAAACACTTTCTATAATAGACCAAAGGAACAACTTGCTAATGAATATTGTTAATTGTACAGTAGTAATGGATTTTAAGAAAAAGTTATATTCATTGGGGAATAGTTAGGACAGTGTTCAGCAAATCGTGGCTCGCAAGCCACATGCGGCTCTATGGCCTCTTGAGTGTGACTCTTTCACAAAATCTCACGTGCGACTGAAACTTCATAACCCCATGCACCATGAAACTTCGTGGCCCAAAATTAAGAACAACATACAAACTTGACTTAACCAAACTATCCAAGGAGATGCAAGGCCGTTATTCACATTAGTTTTTGTCAGTCGCTGTTACGATATAATTTTGTCGATACCTTACAATTTAATTTTATCAATAAAAAATATCGCTATTAAGTATGATATTAAATTTTATTCAAAGTTCCTATAGTTTAACTAACACTTAAAACATTAAGTAAAATTTATTAAGTTAATTTTAGAGAACGTTGTAGAGTGAAAGAAGATTAGTGATGAGGATTTAGTAAGGAAGGTTGAGGTGGTTTAGACATATAGAGGATGAACGAAAGGAGATAGACAAAACAAGAATACGAGACGAGTACGGATGGGAGAGTTGGAAGGGGTCGACCTCAACCAAATGGTTTTTAGCAAAGGCTGGATTAGATGTACCCTAATTAAGTTAATTACAATGTACGTACCTATATAGTTTAAGTTTAAAAAAATTGTCTCTCAAAAGAAATTTCAATCGTTGTACAGTTGATATTTGGCTCCGTTGACTAACGAGTTTGCCGACAACTGAGTAAGGAGATAGCTGTACTAACCTTGTTGGGCCTTCAGCCTGTTGTTGGTCATCAATATTTGTATATCTATTCTCAGTTAAGTTCCTCAGTAATATTACAACACGATAAAAACTATGTTGCACAATTGTTATCAATCATACTTTTTTTAAATGAACACTGATTTTGCTTTCTTCTTCTCAACAAAGAAAAAAAAAATATTACCGATAAAAAGGGTAATGCTGAGATACGAACAACTTACATAAGTCGCCAACCATTTGTAAAAGGGACCAACTAGTTTTAGAAAGCTAAAGGCTTCATCAGGCTACACAACAGAATGATGGGAAAAGAGCGGCACGTCGAACAGAAGGGTGGTTCTGGAAAAAAGGGTGGTGGATCAATGAGTTAGTTGTATAAGAAATTTAGTGATGTCATAATTTAATTAAAAATTTTTTTGGACGAAACAAGTTTTTAACCTTCACTTTCTTTCACACTGGTTTGTATGTATTTTACGAAAGTAAATATAAGGAGTTTCTAATTACTTTTTAAGTACTTTAAGAGCAATTTATAAAGAACTTATTTTTAATGATAATTTTTTTTATATACATTTGTAATGAAAATAGTTATAAAGTCATTTGTAATGAAAGTAAAATAAATTTAAATATATAAAAGAGGAGAAAACATTGTCGCCTCAGAGCAAAAGTAAGAAATCTAAAAAAAATGAAAATGAGTTTTCGGTCTTGCTAATATTACCAAATGTGACTTTATTTAGTGGAACACTCGGACATTTTTATGTCTTCTTTGAAATCCCTGAACTACAGCTTTAGATATTCAGCATTGAAAAAACAGCAAATTTTAAAATCAATTTTATAGGCAACTCTGTTTTGCTCATATCCTACAGTTGCTCTGAGGCGACGACATGTAATAAGCTACTGGTTACAAAGAAGCCATGGGTTTTCTAATTAGGTATGAAGTTGTGTTATTTACATTATAACAACATCTTAATAGAGGTTTAGTAATTATTTAAATGATAGTAGTTTTAAGGACCTTCTGGACAAATATAAGGAGCTTCAAAATACTTTATAAAACATTATCTACGATATAGAAGTGATTTTTATCAAGTTATGAAAAGTTAAGTTGCTTTTTACGATAAGTAACAATATAATTAAAATTACATTGTCCTACACATTGGAGGTAAACATTTTGATTTTATATATTATTTCAGTAGTAAATATCCCTTTTACGGCCATTGTACTCAATTGACATTAACACGAGGTAAAAAAGAAAGAGAATTTCTAAGAGCAGAGACAAATAATTCTTTCATTTCATAAATATAAGTTTTTTAAAAAAAATGCATTTAAAATAATTCATTTAAACTCCTTTTTTAAACATATTGTTGATTATGCTGCCATCTATGAATGAGTAGAAACGATAAACTTTTATTATTTTTTGGCTACTAAGAACAACGCTAATATATTTCGGCCTTACAACGAATGGGTGGGGGTTGTTCATGCAGTAAATATCGCACAGGCATGGTAGTCATTCATAATTTAGTAGACCTTAAGATTCAGAATAAAAGCAGTAAAATGCTTTCAGCAGTGCAAGAAATTTAAAAAAAACATATGTAAAAAAAATAGTGAGGTACTCCAAAAAAGTAATGTGATTTTTATTTTATTTATCATACAAGATATTTTTTTTTTATATGCACAGGTGCACGGTATAATAAATTAAGTTTCCAATATGAAACATATCAATCTGGAAAAGTTCAAGTATGCAATGTTTGACTCCGCTTACCCCATGCAAACACGAGGCAGCCAACAGAGATAAACAGCCAAAACATGGAAATCGGTTTAAAAAAAATTTAATAAAAGAAACGCCAGAAATCCTCACTTGTTATTGACTACAGTAAGCACTTGGAAAAAGAAAAAAAAAACGTCACAGAGTTTATAATAATAATAATAATCCAAATGATTGAGCCACTGACTTTTTCTTTTTCAAATGTAGGTTCTGTGTGAGTGGTCGCTGAAGTTCCGTAATTTAAACGTTGCATCGGAAACAAATAATAAAAAGTCAAAATCCTTGAAAAACAGTCTATAGCGCAAGTTCTCTACTGTATGTACAAGGAATTTGGGGAGTGGAGACCCTAGTCGAACTCGTCCTGGAAATCGTAGACGTCTTGGACCGTGCTGCGGTTATAGGGAGTGTTTCTCCTGGGCATAGAGTCTGACTCGGACATTTCAGAGTCCTGAGATGTGCCGTCCATCATGTTCGAGGCGTTAGAGTAGACGTTTTCTTGGCTGGCGGAGCTGTCGTTAAGCAGTTTCCGGCAGATGGGACATGTACCATGCTGAAACAAACAAACAAAATTATCTTAAAATGCTATATTGCTAAAGATTACTATTTAATTGAGATGATAGATTTTTAGCTATCCGATATCCAGAAACAAAGTGCCGGATATGCGGATGAATAAAATGTTGCAGATTTTTTGTTGTTCTGACACTTAAGTTTTTTCCTGAAAATACTACCAATGTATTCTACAGTCTGCAGATTTTCCATTGAATGTTTCTGCGGGCAATTCAGGTGGGGTAAACAGTGAAGTGAAAACTCTCTCGTTAAAACCCGAATGGGTGCGTTCCAGACACTGTGGATCACAGAGAATAGAATAGTAAGGAAGATGAGCTGAAGACATTAGGAGCCAGCCACTAGCTATCTTGGAGTTGGAACAATCCACATGGGCGGTGGTGTGTAGGATACATAGCTACATCTCTGTTTGTTATATATTAGAAGTTGTTGGTACAGTGGGTAATGAGGATGTTGATCAAATTGCTAAAACGTCAACCACTTTACATCAAATTGACTGCAAGGTCCAGCTAACATGGACACAAGTAAATAGCATACTCAAAAAAGAAAGTATGCGAATTTGGCAACGGAAATGGGAAAATACCACAAAAGGAAGATACACTTTCGACATCTTTCCACAAGTCACTACTTCCAGATGTCTTACAAACTTCTACACCAACCAATTCCTGACCAGCCGTGGAGCCTTTCCGGTACACCAAGCTCGACTTTTTCACGGAGATATAACATGTCCGTTTGACGACGAGGAAGGCAGCATAAATCACTACATTTATGAATGCGGAGAATTTGAACATCTTCGTTTTCAGGCTTTCCCTCTCAATTTCGCAGCCTTACCGTTAAAAACTTTGCTCCTAAACAAGTCACATGAACTTTACTTTCAACAAGTGATTCAACGTATCATGATGGAAGCACGAGACTTTTAAATGTTGAACTCTAGTAAAAGGTGAACTTTTTGGGTACTCCAAATTGCTGGAAACTCTAACTGTCTGAACTCTCACGGACATTACTATAAACTCCTTTTCATATAGGTTAACAGTGACACCTAAGTATATTATTTATTTGAATCTATGCAAATACTCTGATAGAGAACAATGAGTTTATCACTCACTCTTCGGTACATCACTGTTCGTGTATAGAATTTAAGTTATTTATTAAGTCTTGTATTTCCATGCACATTTTTTAGAATTTAAGTTAGTTATTAAGTCTTGTATTTCCATGCATATTTTTCCAGGTACGCCTCCACATGTGGGCAACCACCCAGCATTGTTGTAAAATTGTATTCTTAAAATACCTTATGTGACAAATATTTCGAGCGTGTTGCTCACACACACTAAGTGCTGGATATTTACGACTGCAAAATGTATATGGAGAAGAATACTTTGACGTCACAACATGTTGCCCGAATATCCTTAGGGACAGGACGGGCTAATAAAAAAAAATAAAAAATATATTAGAAGTTGTTTTATTTTTCAGTCTAGTAAGAGCTAGTTTTAGCATTTAAATATAGCCCAGTTTAGATCAGCAATTTGGAAATGTTTCGAAATCAGTTTGAATACAAACAGTTTATTAAAGAACTGTTAAGAGAATATCTTTTTGTAAAAATAACCTAGCTGGATATCCGATCGAATATCCGCGGAAATTCAGTTTGGATATTCGTTATCCAGTTCATCACTATAATTTAATATACAGGGAGACTAAAATTGAATCATCCAATTCCAAAACATTTATTGTCCATTTTTTGTTTGAGTGTTATTTTATTGTTTAATATTATTTTATACCATCATCTGATGTAGAATCAACAACATTTCCGAAAAGAAAAACGTCCTCTTTCTAATTGAAAATGTATGGGGAAAAAAAAAACTTTTTTTCCAAAACATCTCCACTACAAGTATTACAGAATGACTGTCCCATAATTTACAGAAATACTGCCATTAAGCAGTTTGAAACATACATCTAAATGTGTCTCCAGTTCCAAAGTGTCTCTTGCCCAAACCCTGGTATACTCGATTTCAATGTGAAATTTTCTTTAAAACAAAGTGCTATTTATTATGTCTATATGAAAAAAGTTTTGCTGCAAAAATACTGAATAGATACAACATGGTTCGACACAGTGGCGCCGATTGGGTGCTAAAAGTGTGGGGGCAAGATCCAGAGGAAACAAGAAATGTGTGGGGGGAGGACGCCGCTCACCTTCCTCTACATGATGGTATGCTTTTTATCCCCATAAAATGGTTCTGTAGTAATTTATTGGGGCGGAATCGTATACTGCAGTTGCAGACGACACCCATTGCCCCTACCTGGTACAAAAATGTCATAGGGGTTGAATGGGTTTGCGTCCATTGTCTGCAGAAATGGGGAGGGGATATGTTTTATTTTTAAAAAAGTGCAATATTAAAAGTGAGGGGCAACATTCGAAAAAAGTGCAAGGGCAGCCGCCACCCCTTTGCTTCCCCGAATCGCCGCCACTGGTTCGACACATTTTAAATGAAGTACTGTACAAACATAAGTTCCATCTGTGCACATTTCAAGTTCAACATGTTAGTTGTTTTAAAAAAAGTGAAATATTGTTTTAAATACTAATTTTGAGCAATTTTTGTTGTTGTTGATTGAAAAGTGAAGTTTTTACTGCAACATATAATTGGATGATGAAGAGGTTGCATGCAACTGAAATATATCTAAAACAACAGCATATTCAGTATGTGAAGGCATTCCTTTAAAATTAGGGCTAAAAGAATCAAAAGTAATCTACGATGAATTGTTATTTTAAGTTATCAAAACAAAAAGCTGAACAAATAAGTATTTGTTTTTATTTCATTCATCCAAATGATACGACATCTCACAAAAAGATTGGTGAAAGTTAACCACCTGTTCGACTATCTCCAGTTTTTTCAGTAGTACCAGTGTTCACTCTAGAAATAAAAAGGGGCAGGGCGCTTTTGCCAGTATAAGGGCACCCCGTTTTTGAAAAGGCACTTTAAAAAAAAAAGTTTGGGGTGGGCGTGGCCACTCGTTGGCACATCGCACCCGTGACCAAATAAAAAACAAGCTCTGATTTGTTGGTTGACATTGCGCTAGAGCTGCATATTATGCTATTTTTACGGTTCTGGGCCTATCTCGAAGGAAAAACCCGTACAAAATCGATGTCTCTTTATAAAGATATTTCTTAAAATCTAAAATTTAAAAATTAATGTTTTCCCTAAAAACCAAATCTTTAAGTAAGCCTAATCAAACCCCTTACAAAACTGATGAAAATGCTACTTAAATCCAAAATTTGCTAATAAAATGCTTAACCTAGTAACTTTGCCCAAACCATCTTCTCTTTAAAAAAAACACTGAAAAAAAACTAGGAAAATTTGTTTAATCGATGCCTTTTTTAAAGAGCCAGGGAAGCAAGGATGCTTGTGTTTGACTGAAAAGGGCGGGATTTTTGAACAAGGGGCATGATGGCGCTATCGACATGAAAAAAGGGCGGGCAGGGCGGACTGCCCTTCAAAAAACGCCTAGAATGAACACTGGTAGTACCATAATATAAAAATCTCTTTTTTAAATATTTTTCAAATTTAAAGCATTAGGTGGACCAATGAAAAATTTTTATACAGATATAATTTAAAAAAAAATATTTTTGTAAACAAAGGAATGTGTTAGAAATATAAATTAAACATTCCTGCAGTGAAAACAAACCTATAAATTCTAAATAGCCAAACCTATAGATATACTAAAACTTTGCTTATCAAGCCAGAAGGTTAAAGGTTTAATTTATATTTCCAACACATTAATTTGTTTACAAAAATATTTTTTTAATTATATCGAGGATGTTTTTAAAAGTCCTCCTAAAGCTTTAAATTTGAAAATTGTTCCAAAAAAGAGATACACTCAAATCTGTTTTTGTGCGGTATATGAAAATTTCAATCAAATGTAAACATAATTGATTATCTGGCTATCGAGACATATACAAGCGTATAGTGAAACAACAGTTGTCGCAAAAACTGATCACTTACTACATGGTAACTGAAAAAAAGTCAACTCTAAATAATAGTGCGAGGTAGTATCTTCAAGTGACGAAAGCGATTTTGAACCAAGTTCGTGTATTGTCAGACTACGAAGGATAATGGTTATACGTTTTGAAAAGTTTTGTATGTGTAAAATAAGTACATATGTAAATAAAATATTTAAAAATGTTCGCATGTGTATTTTCTAAATCGGATTCCAAAAGATTTGGCGAGATTACAAGTAACTGTCAAGCCTCGTGTCTTGATTTCGTTTAAAAAAGCAATTACTAGTTATTTCGCAAGGTTTTGAGTTATTTTCTATGTGAGACTTTTTTTATGCGGTCCCTATCCACCGCACAAAAACAGGTTTGAGTGTACTTTTATATTATGTGTGCTACTGGAAAAACTGGAGATACTCGAACGGATATACACATTTGTATACGACAGGTGGTTGACGAATTTAAATATGGATTATGTGTGTATTTCATTTCATTAACTTCTTGGTTTAATTTTTTGAATTTATGTTGCATTCAGTTTCAAGTGCCTTTTTTATATGATCTGTCTTGTACTACTATATCTACCCTATCCTAAACGTAGCGCGATGCTAATACTGCTGCATTATGCACTACTTGGCTACGCTCGGTGTCGAACCGAAGACTTTCGGATTGCTATGCGATACTCTGCCGGTCAGGCCAAAGTGATCACTCTCGCCTAAGCAGGAGTATCAGGTAGATGAAGTGAACCCCACAGTACCCCTCTCTCAGTGAGTCGGACGGAAGAACGAATGATTGAGATGTCCGTGAAGTGTTCTCACGTGGCAGTGGTTGATGCCGATCTCTTGTTCCGCATGTTTTGCCGGTGTTGCATTTTGATCTGCTGTCCGGAAGTTACCAATTCTGGCGCAAATGCCAATACTGCTGCATTATGCACTACTTGACAACGCTCGGTGTCGAACCGAGGACTTTCGGCCTGCTACGCCGATACTCTGCCAGTCAGGCCAAAGTGATCACTCTCGCCTAAGCGGGAGTATCGGGTAGATGAAGTGAACCCCACATAACCATTGTCTGGCTTGAACAGTATCCAGCGAGGCGTGCAATGCTGGATGTATGACATGTGTTGCCGACAAAGGGATTAATGTACAAAACGCTTCATAGCATTTAACAAAAGACATTCAAAATATTTATATTGCAGTTTCTTGTAAAAAAGACTCACCAGTTCTAACCATGGAGTTATGCACCCATTATGGAAATGATGATCACAGGCTAATCGGCGAACTGGCTCATCTTTTTCAAAATCTTCCATGCAGACTGTACACTGAAGATTTTTATCTACATAACACAAATGATTAATATTTCCTTATTTTTTTAATTTCCAGAGATAAACACACATTCAAAACGCATTAAATTTTCACAGTTGGCTGACAGCAAAAAATAATCAGTAATTTTTTTTAAAATTAATTTTCTGTAACCCAAGCTTTGTCTACAAAGGAGAAAAAAAAGTAGACCACTCTTTGATTCCAATTTTTGATAGACCAATTTTTAATAAAATAAAACACTTTCAATTTAATTTTTAACTAGTTTTTTTCTAGCAACCTTTCAAAGTTAAAAAAATATATAGAATAAATTTCTAACGAAATGTAGTCCAAATACAACATTATTTATTTATTTTTTAAATACATATAATTAGTTTTAAAACGTAAAATTGAAATACAGAAACATACTACACCAAAAACAGTTACATACATTAAATCTGTAACAGTTCACATAACCAATGACAGTGTTTGTAAAAAAGATAAATAAGTTTATACTGACTAAGTAAATAACTTAACATAATGGGACAAAACTATACATTTCCGTAAATGAATCCAAAACAAGTACCAATTGGGACTTCTGCGGAAACATTACAACGATTTCGAAAATAAATAGAAAACATACATTCAGAAGTAATTTCCATTATATACTAAGCTGCTTAGACAATTAACTGTGGCCGAATACAAATATGACAACTTATCCAACTTGTACGTACGAAAATAGTTTACGAGAAACTTGCTTAGATCACCGACTCGTTATCGAATGTTTGCAAGATCGAACCCTATAACCCCAACTAAATGTTCGCTGATTAATACCAACAGCTGCATAATTGTATAATAAACTTTCCTTTGGATGAGGTTTGAATAGCATCAATAGGTCATAGGTTGTCCAATACGGTTAAAACATAGAATTTATTAAAAATACAGGTGGTTATCTGTTAAAAAAATTTTAAGTTTGATTGCTTGATGCAAGAGAGCTAAAAAATATTTAAGAAATATATATATACAGTGGCTCCCATAAGTGTTCGTACACTTACGAATTTCAAAGAAACACTGCTCTATTTATTATAAAAATTAATATTTCAGAATGGGAATTTTTTAATAAGATATATAAATTGTTCTTAACAAAACTATATAAAATATTTTAAAAACATAGCAAAAGTTTTTTTTTGAAAAATCAATAATTAAAAAGTAAAAAAAAAATTATCTCACAAAAGTCTTCGTACACTTTGAAAAAATGCTACATATTAATAAATATTGCAATATTTCGGTAAATTAGTACTTCATAGGATGTCCTGTAACATCCACAACAGCTTTTAAACGTCTGGGCATAAATTTCATTATTTTTTTTGTAATTTTTGTATCAATTTCTTCTATACTTCGATTATTCCTTTTTTAAGTTTGCTTTTCGTTTTAATGTCGTATCTTCGTACTCCTAACCTCTAGTTCTTTACATATGTGTTTTATTAGGTTTAAATTCAGCGGCTGATGTGTTTTTTCAGAACTTGTGGGCAATTATAGAGACAACAGAGGCAAATATTAAGAGCAGTGTGCTAAAGATCGTTATCATGATAAGAAACAAAGTTGATTCCGATACCCAAATTTCTATCTTATAATTTGAAATTGTGTGTTGAAATATTTAAATAAACATACTGATTCATTATGTTATCATCAAATACCAAATTACCTAGTACTGATGCTAATTTGCACCCTTGTACAAGGATTTACTGTTTTTGCTTTACTGTATTTGCTTTACTGTTCCGACTAAGTTCTTGGTATTTGCGAAGGTAAGCCTAAGCTTTCTATTTTTCGCAATAACAAGTAATTTTTGACGGCAGAACGCTCATCTAATTCAGCTCATTTGAGCATTTGTCGAACAGTTTCGATTAAAATTGAATTAGAACATGTTTCATTAAATTCTGTAGATATTTTTACAACACACAAACGTGGATTTTTCATAAATTTTCTAACGATAAATCTCTGATCACGTTCAGTTAACTTTGCCGGATGATATTTTCTTACCTTGTTTTTGATCCGATTTTCTTTTTTAAAGCATTTTATCACACACTGCACGTAGAATTGGATAAATTTATTAATTTAGAGGTACACCGAGATGATTCACAACCATTATGATGAGAAATTATCAATATTCGAATGCTATTCTTTGTTTCCTTACGACTGCGATATATTTTTAAATAATAAATAGAATATTACGACGTAAACAAGCAAAAATTAATACCAAACGAATATTAAATGTCACCATAATGCAAAAATAAAAAAATAGGGGACAGACGATAATTTTATATATGAATTTATTCGAAAATGTTTTGGTGTACGATCACTTTTGTGGCGTTTTTTTCTCTGTTTCCTCGCATTTTCATTTTTATAAAAAGAAAATAATTCAATATTAATAAAATATATATTGGGTTTTATTCAGAATTACATGGAGATGATGTGAAATAATATTGGACTTTATATTCGAATTCAATTCCAGACTACAACGCTTTTTCTACAAATTTTTAAAGTGTACGAACACTTTTGGGAGCCACTGTATATATGTTACAGTGAAGTGTAAAACTCGGTGTACTGCAGATTCACTAAGCTGATACATGCAAATGCGAATAATTGTTTGATTTTGCACATACACTGACAGACAATCAAATAAGGGTAAATAATATCATTGCTCGAACAACAGTAAGGTTTTTCAACAGTATTTCTGATGCGTGATTCTAAAAAACAACTGCTTGAATGCCCACCAACTGCTTGGAATTACGAAGCAGTGATCCTAGGTAGTACTTGCCCCATGCCAATAGCCAAGTGTGCAGCTCTAGTGTGTGTTAATTCAACCCACCATATTGGAATATCTCATCTAATACGATCACGCTTCTCACTGCAGCTTCGCAGGCATGCTTTTTACAAATGATTAGTATAAATTTATACTGATACTGGCTGTCGTATTTTCTCGGTAGCATGTATACGAGACGATCAGAGCTAAAGTCCGTGAGTTACAGTTTTAAGAAAATCAAGGTAAAAGTATATTAACACTAGTTGAATTCTACAGTGATTTAAAGGATAATAATGCCATCTGTTAAAAAATAGCAATAGCAGGGACTTGGTTCACTATGGCTCTGAAAATATACACCATGAACAATTATTAATCCACAACAAACAATTTTTTTTTATACGTTTGGACTTGGTCCACTTTAGCTCTGAACGCTTTATACATAAAGACAATAAATCACAACTTTTACAGGGTGGCAACAACATTCTGGAAAAAAAGTTCCCTGATATTTCCATGATGGTATCACAAAAATTTCCCTGATTTTACAATTACATTAAGAAATGTTGCAATACATGCTTTGTATAGAAACTAAGTATCCCCACTACGATAATACTATAAATGCACTGCACAATAAATGAAAAATTATAAGCAATACTTAATGACAGTTAAAATAATAATTTATGGGCAAACACAACTTACGCAATTGTGACAGGAATAACAGTTATTAAACATGTTCTCTGGAAGCAGATAATGCAAAAAAAGCAAGATTTTCCAATTATTTCTTTTGTAGTTAATTTTAAATGTTTTACATGCTTCCTTTTTCCTATCTCTAATAACTTGCATATTCATAAGTCCCTCACATGTTGCTTACAATTTAAGGTCCAACACACTTTGCTTTTGCTTCTCCAACAGTGGTTCATGTTTTTATAAAAATAAAACTGAAATATGGAAATGTGCATAACCATGTTTTTTTTATATAAATTATTTTTCAGATCTAAAAGGAAATATTGACAACTAAATTATCCAGGATAACAGACGATAATTGCCGTTTTACTGATCAAATTAAAAAATTTCCCTGATTTTTTTTGAAATTTTGAAAAATTCCCTGAGTTTTCCAGAATTAAAAATTTCCATGATAATTCCTTGATTTCCCGGTTATGTTGCCACCCTGTTTTAAGTTTACAAAAAGTAGTTACATTTTATATTTTTGCAGAATTTTTATAATTATTTTTGTAGCAATAAAATCTTCCGACAGATAAAGTAGCATTTTTCATTACATGTAAATATTTTTTTAAAAATTGACATTTAGCAAATTTTATTGAATCATTATTATAAAGTTGCGAGTCAGGGAAAAGTGTACTCACCCACTTGTTCTTGACAAATGTTCACAGTAGGAATTTCATTTATCTTCTCTTTGGGTAATGGTGGAGGACCCGTACCATCCAATTGATTAATTAACTGTAAAAGCATAAACAACATTTTACAAACAAAACTTTCATAACATAACAATTGGGACATATTGTTTCAATACACATATAAATTTGACTCTAGGCATACTTCGATTTCACAAGATTAATGATACTGTTAGATAATCAACTGAGTGATTAAAATATCTCTCGGAAACTGCCAGGCGATTATTTTAATTGTATTTGACTCAGGGCTGCCACTTTTCAGATTTTGAAATCAAAGATGAAAAATCGCCAAACTTGTATCATCACAATCCTTACAAAATCGCCAAATTGTCGAATATTTGCCAAAATTGTTAGCGTGGTATCGAGCATATACAATTTCAGTTTTTCAATTGCACACAACTAAATAATTCTGCTGCATGTCCAATAGTTACCAATGCGCAGTTGGCCTAAATGTTAATTTTGTTAATCAATTTATTAACTTATTGGAATGTTTAGTATTTTTTTTATACAAGCTTATTTTAACAAGTTGAGTGAAGAAAATAAATATATAAAAAAAAAGTTGTACCACAGGATAATTTAGCTTTGACATTATAAAATACCATACATACAAAATATTTATTAAACGTACTGAGTAAAGTAAAAAGTAAATTATTGCTAATTGACTACACATAAAAGAAAGGGATACTACTGTGAAAACCCAAACTTATTTTTTTTCAATACCTAACATTTTTATTTTTAAGTTAATTGAGATTAGGTTTCTTTTGTAGTACATTTAATAAAAACCTTTTAATAAATTATTTTTTAATTTTTAGACGTGCACATTAATAAAAAACTTCTTATGAACTTAACGGTTCAGCATCCAGATGACACAATTGACCAATCCTTTTATACCAATCGTCATTCTAAAGACAATAAAAAGCAATTTTTATTTGAACTAGTTTTGTACTTTTCTATATTAAAAATCAATTTTCACTCAATTATATTAAAAAGTTAAACATATCGTACTACAAAATTTCAACAGAAAAATGTTTTTTTTTGCATAGCCTATCCTCATATATAACTATAGACATAGCCATTTATATATATGCATAACTCCATAGCCATGGTCAGATAATTATGCTGATGACATGCAGTGGCGGCTCGCCCACTACAGCAAGTACAGCCGGGCTGCACCTAGATTCATTAGTGTATTTAAAAACTAAAATAAGATATTTTACTAATTTTCTTAAATGAAGATTAGAATTGAAAATGAAAATTCTACGGTAGTAAACAAAATTTCCAATAAATAGCAAGCCTGTTACCGTAATGCACAATTCATGAGGGGGAAAAACTCCATTTAATCAAAGTGCAGCCAAAAAGCGAAATCGTCTGCATCGTTGTCATGGCAACCTCTACATAGTATGGAGATTCCTCCCATGCAAATGCACTGCATTTGTGAGAAGGTTAACATTAGGTTAACAAAACTATGTCCGTTTTCACATCAGCTTGATATTAGGGTTTTAAATTGAATTACAAGTTTTGTTGACAAAAGATCAATTTTAAATAATGAGAAAATTCATTTTGACCCCTTTGAGCGGTTAGAAAAAGGACATAATAGTTGAAACAGTGTTCACTCAAAGAATAAAAAGGAGCAGGGTGCTAGTGGTAGGAAAAGAGCACCCCATTTTTTAAATGAAATTTCTTGTTTTAAAAACGGCACTTCCTGAAAAAAAGTTTGATTAGTAATCGGAGGATTGCTAGTTCGAATTCATACGACAGACTTGACAAAAGAAAATTAGTGATCTTGCGATTGAAGGGTTGCCAGCTTCGCTACAAAAATACTAGAAAGTCGTCCAGAACAGCCAATAATTTATACCGGCGTGTATACGGGACTGGTAAACGATAAATCTGATCAGGGTCCAAAGTCCTGACATCTATTGAAGGCACGGAGTGCCAGCTCAGGTGTTTTCTAGTCATCTGATCTTGGTTCTAACAAAAAAAAAGAGGCATCGTGCCTTTCAGATAGACTCCGAACCTTCACCAATAGATCACTTTACTGCTCTAGTGCAACGTTAATTAACCAAAACCAAACAAAGAAACACACTGAAAAAAAACCTTCGTACTTCATATGCGGGCACAATTCACCAATAGGATTCATGGAATGCCATGTGCTTGAAATTAATGCGGAATCATTGCAATTGCACAACACAGTAGGGAAAAAGAAGTTTATTTTTCCGCTGTCTAATTCACTTGATTCCGATTTACACTTAAACTGTTAAAATATCCGTCTTTTTTAAAGACAGCTAGGGAAGGGCGCTTGTGCATGACTTAAAAAGGGCGGAATGCTTTCAAAAGAGAGCAGCATTTTAAAAAAAAGGACAGGTGGGCGCTATTGAGGTGAAAATGTTGGGAAAAACCTACTTTCTCACAGAATCTTACCACAAACCATTCTGGCGAAACGCTGTTGTTTACGTTTTGGCTCTACGAGCCTGTTAGGAAGTCATCGGGCTGATGCGTCATCTGTATCGGATGGGTGTTTCTTGCACGCAGGACTTCAACGAGACATTTGTTTATTCGGCATTGTTTATTCAGACATTTGTTTATTCAGACATTCGTATTGTCGGCCCGGCGCCTTATGTTAATTTATGACAGCTTAGCAGTATATAAGATGATGTTTCAGTGAGTTCTCATTCTGTAGTAACTAGCTGTCCGACTAGCTCTTTGTAATCTTCCGTTCACCATGATGTGATAAAGAATGTGTCAACCGAGTTTGTTGAAGTGAAACCTCATATATCAACGCCATGATACATTTTATGTAAGAATGTTCTTTTATTGTTTGATTTCAACTTTGTAAATATTTTTCTCAAGAGACTGTTCATATCACCTTCACTGTCAATAAAGAAATTTGAAGATTTTTCAATGTTGTTTATTAACTTTTTATCTCTCTCCACATAATAACACTTTTTACTGGAATTAGGCTACATTTCACTTCTCTGCTAATTATAAAAATCTCATTATGGTTAGTATTAAAAACTTTATTATCAAGACTTAACCATATTAGAAAAAAAAGGTGGGCAAGGCGGCCTGCCCTTCAAAATATGCCTAGAATGAACACTGGTTGAAAAAACTTCATTGATATTGTAACACAATTTTTTTTAAATAATAAGATGCAACATCTCATAAGTACATTAGCAATATAATATTTGTAAATTTCGAACAAGATGTCTAATCAAAACAAGGCAATATAACAGGGTCAAATAAATCTGCTCAACACAACAAGTCTAGTAGGCTTGGAAACAAACTTAACACAAAAACCTCAAGCTGATTTTAAAATAAGCATACTTCTGTAATTGTAATGACAATACAATATTTAACCATAATAATTTGAAAACAATAAGTAGTTACTAAGAAACAAAATGTTCGCATTCTTCAAATAGTATTACATTTACTATTTTTTTACAATAAAATAAATAAAATGACAAGTCGCATATAGACAAAGCATTTAATTGAATCAACCAAGTAAATACTTTTTACACTCCAGAGTTTAATATAAACTATTTAATAAAAATTTAAAAATATGCCATAAATACAACAATAAACTTGTAAAGACTTACTTGAGTTATTATAGCATTCCATCCACCTCTACCCCAAGCATAGTCGCCAGGATTACTGTGCAGATTTAGAAACCTAAACAGAAAATTAATTTTATTTAACCAGTGAACAAAAAGCCATGCCATAAAGAGTTGAACTGTGGGTCTAATGAAAAGCGAGGTTCTGCTAACATGTGTAAAAGCCGACAGTTTTTAAAGAAGTTATGAATTTTATACATAATAATTTGCTATTTTATTTTCAATGATTTGGAAAGTCAAGGCATAGTAGAAATATAGAAATTCGTAGTAGAACAGTAGATATTTTCAAAAGCAGGAAGCTACTACAAAAAGTCCCATACAATCAATCAACTACTAGCAAATTTCGGAAATTTATAGAAAGTTTTATAAGAAAAAAAATAGATTGTCCAAAAATAATAGAAGAAATCACAAATAAAATATGAATAGTTATGCTTTGAATAAATACTAGCCAAACAAAATGGAAACAGATTTTTAACATTAATTGAAATTCCTATAATATAGAAATGGTAACTAACTTTAAGTCAGTAAAATTCCTAAATAATACTAAAAATACAAATTTGTTAAAGTAGAAATATAATCAATCATGTTTAGTGAAAAAACATTTAAATAGCTCAAACCCAAAATCTCATCCCCTTCTTGTAGCATAAGAACTCAAAACACATATGCAATGCTTTATACTAGGCTACTTTTACTAATACCTCTACTAAAACAAATACATTTAACTGACTACAGAACATTAAATTCATGTACAATCGAACTAGTTATAATTTCGACAATAATAAAATTAAATATATTTTAAAATGTATCATGGTTCATACAGATTTTCAAAAGTAAAAATTAAGCAGTTCTTAAGGACTTTTTAAGGACCTCTCGATAATTTTTAAGGACCTTTTATATTTTTTGGCACCATTGGAGAATTGTAATTTTTTGGTTCAGAATCGCATGTAAATGCGGTTTTATAGCGAGTTGGCGCAGGATACCACTTCCGGCAAACACTGCCGCAGAATTGTTAAAGATGCTACATTCTTGTTAATTTCCCCGATTTTCTAGAGTGAGTATCGATTCTTCACAAAACAACAAACGAACTGAGATTTTCTAACGATGAAGTGTCGTGTATGATAATGAAATACCATTGACGAAAAAATCGGACAGAACATATCAAAAGTGCACTTTTTTTCTGTCACTAAATCCGTCTATCTTCTTGCCTTGCCGATTTACACTTGCATATAACGGTTAAAAATGTGTACACGATTAAAGTAAAATCCGGAATTCTGCATTCCGCTATTTTGAATACACCCGGAATTCTGGGTAACAAAAATTTTAAAAAATTGGAATTTCGGATTAGAGATGAAAAAATACCACCATGTGAATTAGTAAAAAAAATTCATTTTTGACAAAAATTAAGGACCTTAGTTGAAAATTAAGGACTTTAAGGGCCCTTAATTAAGGACCAACCTAAATTAAGTAGTTCTTAAGGACTTTTAAGGACTGTGCGAACCATGTGTATTAATTAAAAATGAAAAGCAGTAGAACAGAGAAATAAACACAGGTAAATTTTACATCAATTGATAGGGTAAGTTTACAAATTTTAGTTCACATTCCAAACAGGTGGTAATACTTACACTGGAAAACTAGCATTTGTTACCAGGCCTCCTAGAAAATTTAAAACATTGAAAGTCAAAAAGAGTAAAAATAGCTTTAAATTATACATAACATTTATATTCAAATTATTTTAAATAGATAAATATGGTTATTAAGCATTAAAAGTTCCACAAAGTTCAGAAAAAATATCTTTTGAAATATATGGATCTTTGAAAATGTGAATCCTTTTTTTTATTAAGATAAAAGTTCTTGGTTAATTAACATCGCAGTAGAGCTGAACAGTTGGCTGTTGGTGATTGTTCAGGGTATTTCTCAAAGGAAAGACCCGGGAACGATGCCTCGTAGTTTTTTAACAATGGTCAGAACATTTGAGCTAAGATAAGGCTATCAATTAATATGTTTGTGTAATTTATTTAAAATTAAAAATAATTACCAAAGAACTACTACATTTAACTACATTAAAATAATTCCAAAATAACTTAAGATTTTTTGTTTTTAACATTTAAACATCCTGAAATGTTTTAACAAAACGACTTGGGTACACTTTGCTCCCGATTCAGAAAATTAATATTTATATTTAAAAACCCTTGACAGGATAGAATCAATTTTTTTACCTGTGTTTTCTGTCAATGTAGCTACTAAGTGCTGCAAAAACCTAGGGGAAAAACATGTTCAACTTAATTTGGTAAATTGAATAATAAATGTAACATCTAAATTTAAATGCATTTTTAAATATATGATTTTATTGTTTATTAAATTTTTTGATAACTAAAATACAACAGGACAATTTTAACATTTTGTTTTATAAACTAATAATTCAAAACTAAACTTTTCGTAAAAGCAACAAACCTTCACAATGTTTAAAGCTTATTATAAAATTACAGCATGTTAAACTATTTATCAACTATAGTCCCTTAGGAAATTATACCTCTCAAGAGTTAAGCTTAGAATTTTATTTTTCATGGTGAACTTTTATAAGAGGATCAATTCCTTGTAACAAGATTTAAATAATATAATATGATCAGAAAATATTCATAATTGTATTAATTTCATATGGGAGGATTGGTGCTTAAAATCAAGAATAAAATTTATAATTTAGAATAATTTAGCAATAGGGGGATGAATCAAAATGGACTTGCACCCCTATTACTTTAATCACCTCATATAATGATACATTAACAACAATTAAAATGAATATTTGCTATTATCAACACAGTATTGACCATACAGAAATTTGACATTTTGAATTTGTACTTTCGCAAAGAAATGAAAATTCAATCAGTAATGGTGCGAACAATGTTAAACGTTTTTATTTTAATTAACGTTGCACTACAGCTGCACAGTGGGCTATTGGCGACGGGGGTCTATCTCGAAGGAAAGACCCGGGAACACATTCATACATGCACCTCGTTATTTTAGAACCATGGTCAGATGACGAGGAAACACCTGAGCTGGCACCCAACGCCTTCAATAGACGTCGGGACATTGGACCCCGATCAGATTTATCGTGCACCAGTCCCGTTAACACACCGTTAATTTTTGCAGATGTTCTGGACGACTTTTCTAGTATTTTGTAGCGAAGCTGGCAACCCTCCGATCACAAGATCACTACTTTTTTACTTTTCTTTGTCAAGTCCATCGCACGGGTTCGAATCACCAATCCTCGGATTAGTAGCTGAACGCCTGTAACCGCTCGGCCACAGAGGCCTCCAATGTTAAATGGAGCACATCCAACTGAAAATTTATAAAAGAAATTCAGGCAGTATCAATAAATTTGACTTATTGTTTACTTATCGTAACAATTCTGTTTTCTTTGCTGTTCAGTAATGTGGCAAACCTGGAAGGACATTAAGCTGAAATATGGTATGAACTTTTTTTAAAAATAATTTCATACTAACTGCATAAATCTATTGCAATCATGTCAACTGTTTTTTTCTTTCTAGTACAAAATACTCAATGTTTTAAATACAATCCTTAAAAATAATTCACAACTGATTTGCAAAAATTGTTTTAACGTTACGCAAGGATTTTGTAAGTCAGTGCCGAATATAAATACATTTTTAAACGTTAAATAAAAATAATTAATTTAATAGTGGTTTAATTACTGAACCTTTTTTTCCTTTATAAATGTAAAAGCATGCATTTCTTTGAAAACACTCGCATGGGATTGTAGCAGAACAAAAGCAAAAAATCTTATTTAGGAAACGAAATTTACTAACACAATTTAAATGGATTAATCATTTTCGTGGTTTAAAGAAGCTTTTTAGCTGTCATAATATATATTCTGGGTTTGTATGCATTTTCCGAAAAAAAGAATATAGAGTTTCGAAGAACTTTTCAAAGACATCTACATACTAATCACACCCAACATTTTAAACCAATCAATCAATAATGGTCTATCCGAACGAGCTGCAGGTATACCATTATAACTCAATGCAAAACTGTAAAGGTACTAAATAAAGATTTTCAAGAATCAAAGAAAAGCCTTACCCCTCTGTTCGGCTCCTGGCGTTGTCTGCTGCGTCCTGCCCCGATCGCCGACTCGGAATCCTCGCGTACCTGCGCCTGGAGGGCCCCGGTCGCGAGTATCTGCCTTCCCTGCCTTCTGTGGCAACACTGGGGGCAGATGTAGAGGCTAGGAAATTACCAGTGCTATCGCTGGGTCTGATGTAATTCAGCATATTCCATAGCTGCAATCGCAAATTTTACATTATGTCAACCAAGAACATTTGCATGTATGAACAGAAACAAGAGCAATACAATAGAATCACCAATTACAATATAATCAACAAGAACAATACAATAGAAGAAGAAAAATTATAGGATACGGTAAGAAATCAAATTTGTTGGGCAAACAACCATAAGAAATGAATATTAAATGTGTTAGTACATAAAATTGCTGCTAAATGAAAGCAATATAAGTGTAGTTACCATAAGGGAGATATATTATAAGGCATTTGTTTTTTTAGGCAATAAATTCATACTATGGCAACCCCACCTGACTTTGTTGGTATTTTCCTATTGTTGGGATGTCTTTTAAATCTGAAGGGGAGGGGGGGGGGGACAGTTTATGTTGTACTTTTTAATTTTTCTAGATACTAGTTGTAGAAAAAATACTATTTTTGGAATTGTTTTGTGGGCAAGTTGTTTCTGATTTATGTACCATAGTCAACTGCTCAAAGGATTGCTGGCAAGCACCGTAATCAACAACTCGAAGGGGTACCATTGTCAGCTGCATAGATGTAATAATTATATATCAGTGTTCACTCTAGAAATAAAGAGTTGCAGGGCGCTGTTGGCGATAAAAGGACACCCTGTTTTTGAAACAGCACTTCTTGTTTTTAAAAGGTTAACTTAAAAAAAAAAGTTTGGGCGTGTTCACCCGTTGACACATTGTAAATGTGACCAAAAAAAAAAAAAAAGTTTGCATGTTGGTTGACATTGCACTACAGCTGCATATTGGGCTATTGTTGATAGTTCAGGGTCTATCCCGCAGAAAAGACCCATACAAAATTTATGTCTCTTTATGAAATTTACAATTGTAAGAAATTTAACATTAGTAAATTAATTTTTTCCTTAAAAACCAATTCTGTAAGTTGCCCTAATCAGCAACAAAACTGATGAAAAGGCTACTAAATCCAAAATAAAAGGCAACAAATAAATAAAATGCCTAATCTTGTAATCTCGCCCCAAACCTTCTCTTTTGAAAAAACACAGAACAAAAATTATCATTTCATATACGAACAAGGGCAATCAATAGGATTCGAGGAATGTCTCATGCTCGAAATTAAAGCAGAATCATTGAGATTGCAGAGCACCCGCAATTGAAAAGGAGGTTGTTTTTCTGCTGTCATAATTAACTTAATTCCAGTTTACACACACACACAAAATTTAATCGATGCTCTTTTTAAAGACAGCTAGGGAAGCAAGGATGCTTGTGCTCGACTGAAAAGGGCAAAAGAGTCGGAATTTTTTCAAAATTGGGCAGCATTTTTTAAAAATTGTCATGAGGGCGCTGCTATCAAGATGAAAAATGGCGGGCAGGGCGGACCACCCTTAAAAAAACGTCTAGAATGAACACTAATATATATTGGTTATGCAAATTTTTATATTTCCTGTCCCGCTGCTATCAAGATGAAAAATGGCGGGCAGGGCGGACCACCCTTAAAAAAACGTCTAGAATGAACACTAATATATATTGGTTATGCAAATTTTTATATTTCCTGTCCCGCATTAATCACATGTACAAATTGTATATGTGTTTAGCTATGTATCTAATACATCTATACAAATATAATTAATGACCAAAACCACAAAAGAATAAAAACATTTTTAACACTAAAGATTATGTACTTGTATTAAATATACTATAAGATAACAAGTTATTAAATTAAAACCTAGTAAACACAAACACGCACATCGGCTACTTGAGTCAAGGCTTCGACATCTTCGTTTCCATCCAAACCAGAGCTGTAAATATCGTCATCGGATTCCTCACTGAAAAACAAATGTAAAAATACTTATAAATACATAATTACCACCAATTACAGGCTTCAAGCCCAGCAAGGTCGATTCTTTTTAACATATCCTAAGAATCTCCAAAATGCATATCTAATTTCCTTTTAAAACTATTCAAAATATTACTATTATTACACACAAAGTGCCTGCTAACATTAAAAAAATTAAATGTGTAATTTATTATAATTAAATATATAATCACAACAAATTTGGATCTATTATTTTATGTAACGATACCAAAATTTGCAGTTTAGTTTGGAAAAATAATTTTCTAATTAAACTTTAAATGAAAAAGAGAGTTTTCACTAATTGTAATACTAATTACAAAACTTTTTTACATTTTTACTTTCAACTTGTCTTAAAATTTACCTTTAGCGCCGAATTAAAAAAAAAAAAATCAAATTAACACACTTAATTTTTTTTTGTAATGAATTGTGTTTTATTTTTTAATAGTCAATATAGCAAACTTAACTACTGAAAAATGAAAAAGCTTTTTGAAGCAATACATTTTTTAATAAAAACTAAGCAATATTTTCAGTCTTATGATAATTTTTCATGTTTATAGACAAGAGGCTTTTTTGAAAGTTAAATAGCACATATTTAAATTGGAATAAATGTTGAAACATGTACTGCACAAAAAGCATAAAATGTACATATAGCAGATAGAAAATATAATTCCTTAAAACTTTTGTTGAAGGAATACAGTTAATAAAAGTAAATTTGGTACTTCTCTTCTAAACGGCCTCGAATAGTCGCCAAGCGAAAGTTTGTCGCCGTATTGATTATTTACAATTTTAATGTTGCCACTCACAAAATAAAATGTTAAAAACAGTCGTAAATGATTTACGATTAGATGACGTCAAAAAGTACATTCTAAAATATAAAGACAATAAGTCGCACTTAACCTGTGCATTGGGCTATTAGTTACGGTTCGATGTAAAAACTTTCACACGTCAGCGGTTCTGGCTGTGTTTTCAAGTGGACACCAAACGACCCGATGCGTTGTGCATACGTCTTTTTTTCTGAACTTTATGGTTTCTTAAGGAGAAATGCACAATTACGGTTAATTAATCAAACGCCATGTCTTATTTTCGAACCACGGTGGATGACGTTCACTGGGTAATGGGCTAGCGGTGACGGTTCAAAATTATTTCCGGAGGATTTCTTTAAGGTCTGCACGATTGAATAAAATAACATTGCACTTGAGCTCTACAATGGGCTAATGTCGACGGTTTAGAATTGATCTTGAAGCTTTGGTCTGGTTAATTAACATCGCACTAGAGTTTTACATTGGGCTGTTGGCGACAGTTCAGCGCCTATCTCGAAGGGACAATGTCTCGTATTGGCGCATTTTCGCTCGTTGGCATGTGAGGCCGTATAAAAGAAAAGAACCGTAAATTTATAAAAACAAGTTTAATAGAACCATGTAAAGCATTACACAGCTACTTATAAAATTATGTACTTTAAAAATTAACAGTAGTATTAATGAAAACTTCTAATATACTTACCTAGGCTCAGCAGTGGCTTGGGCTACTTCTTCAATAAAGCCACCTTGGCATTGAGGGCAGATATAATCCTGAAATGAAAATGGCATTTTAATATAAAAAAAAAGTAATAATGGACCATTACTAATAAAAAAGACTTTTATACACAGTTACCACTCAAAATTTAAATTCTCACCTATACAAATGTTTTTGAGAGAGCTTACAATTTTATAGAACAATAACTTGTATGTGAAAGTAACATTACCATGAATATCAAACACTAGTATTAAAATTAAATAAATTGTAAATATTTAAATTTAAGATTTTTTTCTTTCTGTCAAAAGTAATGGACTTGCTACTAAACTGATTTTTAAAATTATGTTTTTAATGGTATGTATGTGTACACAAATATAAGTCGCAATTTGATAGCCTGCATATTCTGATAAAGATGTTTCACCTCCTTTTGGACAAAATTTTATAATCTTTTACACTTCCTATTGGTAAGAATTAAAAAAAAATCCCCTTAAAAGTTAAACATTTTAATTGGACATATAATGTTATTTTTTTAGAGCTCTTGATATGTACATGTACATAAAAAAAATTCCCTTAAAAGACAAAATTTTTATTTGGACATACAATGTTATTTTTTTTTAGAGTTCTTGATATGTACATAAAAAATCTAAAATGTCACAATTTTATACAATGTATGTACATCCATTAAATGTCAAAGAAATATATTTTGCTTTCAAATGGACAGAAATTAATAAGTATTAAAAGGGCTCACAGTTGCACAACGGATGAAAGTGTTTTGTTAAAGCAACCAGAGGATTGCAAGTTCGAACCAGAGCAAGAAAAGTAAAAATGTAGTGATCTCGCGATTGAAGGGTTGCCAGTTTAGCTACAAAAATACTCGAAAGTCGTCTAAAAATACCCCTAAAAAAAGTTAAACTGGCAAGTATACGGAACTGGTGCACAGTAAATCTGATCGGGTGACAATGTTCCGACGCCTATTCAGGTTGCGTTGTGTACCAATTCAGGTGTTACCTAGTCGTCTGACTATGGTTCTAAAATATGTGGTATTGTGTTGTCTGCCCTGAAGATTAAGCATGCAAGGATAAGAGCTTAATTCAGGAGAGCA
The DNA here is from genome assembly GCA_963932185.1 of Troglohyphantes excavatus. Taxonomy (NCBI): domain Eukaryota; kingdom Metazoa; phylum Arthropoda; class Arachnida; order Araneae; family Linyphiidae; genus Troglohyphantes; species Troglohyphantes excavatus. The sequence continues at coordinate 54,515,893 of OZ010670.1, forward strand.
ACGACCTCTTAACTTACCAATCAAATAAAGTTTAACCTAATACTTAAAAGTATGGACAAAAAGATCAGATATACAATTCTCATGGTTGGTTGTATGGGATTTAATAGCCAATGGCTAGTATGGCCGAGCTGTACCAAATACTAGGACAATTCTCAAGCATTTATACAATAGAAAATATATATGCATTACAGCGTCCCCAGCATGGGGCCACAAAGCTAGTAATCTAGAAAAGTATCATGAAACTAAATTTTTAAGATCAAAACCTTATGACGATTTTTTTTTGTTGACAGCAAAATAAACTGTGTCTTGCTGAAATAACGAACAAAATCTGCTAAATTTTCCCCAAAAAGTATAAAATTTTGTTAGTTTTAAAAACAATTAAATTATTTTGGGATTTTTTTTAACATTCCTGGCTAACTTTTTTTCCAGGTACATCATTACCTAAAGGTTGGTTAATTAACATCAAACTAGAGCTCTATAATATACAGCAACTAAAATTAAAGATGTGCATTGTACCAATTAATAAATGTTACCAAAATTTCTATTTGAAAAAAATTATTTTATACTGCATTTGGGCCATTCATTTGCAAGAACAACTAATTTGATTCCATCTAATCAATTCAAATCTAAATATAGCAGTACTTCCTTTGTGAGATATTACAGTTGTGGTTCTTAAAATGAAAATTTGGGCAAACTTAAGATAAATTTTGAAATATTTTTATTTAAAAAAAATCGAAAATAGCTATTAAGAATAATGGAGTTAAAATTTAATATCATATAGCTAATTAGTTTCAGTTTTAGTATCGAACAAGAAAAGTTTAAAGAACATTACATAATCGTTTGCAATTAAAACTTCATTTTTTCAAAGGAAGATTTAGTTTAATTATTAATATTACAGTTATTAATACAACAAAGTGCACCACCCAGAATATTGCAAAAAACGCAATTTTACTGATTCACAACAAGGACATCGTAATCGATGACTTGACTTCTAGAAACGTCGATAACCTTATAACTGATCCCAATCAAACTAAAAGCAAGATTTTTATTGAGCCATAAGTCATAAAATAATTCTTAATTACAAAAAAATAAATAACTTGTTTACGATTTTTTTTAACTTTTTAAACGCCGCCGATGCTCTTTTTATAATTTTTCTATAAGCCTAACATTATGAATTTTACACAAATTTTATACAAGAAAAGCATTTGCAGGGTTTAAAGAAAGCTTTATTAATTTTTTAACTTACGGGTAAAACTGGACTTATTTGTAATAGGCATTTGTGGCAGTAAAATCTTGCGACCGGACTTTCGACCGCAGCTTCTGCCATGTTTCTCTGCTGGTCAGAGACGTCACGGTGTTCCATAAACAGGAGTTGTGGTTCCACAAAAAAAAATCGACTGGTATGAAGTTTCTATTTCCTTCCTTCGAATTTTAATTAATAACTGCTATACGAAATTTCATTTCAATCGAAGAACTAAACTGAATCAGAATATTTAGGAAACTAACTATTTTAAAAATAAAAACTTTAGATCTTAACTTTAAAAACTTTTAAGGACACTGCCATTTGTGAGCAAAATTATTATAATGTAAATTTGAAAACAAACACGTGAAAACATATTGTGAAATGTAATGCAATGACAACAGATACTTATAAATTTAATTATTTATAGTCAAAATACTAAAATAAACCAATTTTTTTTTAAAAAAAAGGATAAACATAAAAAAATGTATATATTTAAAATTTTTCACCTACGAAAGTTCCTTTAACTAGAACCGTAATAAGGATGTTTGTTATTGTTAATCTGATTGGCTGGTCATGTTGACATTTATTTTTGTTTTGAAAATTTTCTGAGAAATATATAGCTGTTGGCTATTTTTATTTTATGAATAATGATGGGTATGCTAAGATAATCTTGATTATTTTCATAATTCTTAAAAATGTGTACCACTTGATTGGAGTTTGCTGTTTTAATAAAAAAAAATTACTTTCTTCAGCTATAAGTAAAGTTAATCAGTTTTTAAAAAGTTTTATAGAGCATCTAATATATTTTAAGCAAATTTTAAGTAAGAACTGCTTTATATAAACAGAAAATCTGTCCAATTTTCACAAAAAGGGGAAATTCAATATCGCGAGTATGCCATCAAATTATCAACTTATAATAGAATTAGTATGTTTACATTTAAACTTTACAAACATAAAGTTAGAACTAGTTTATATAGTTGAACTATAAAGCTTGGTAATATTTCAAAAATTTTGGATAACCTTACCATTTAAACTTTTGTACTCAAAAAAAAGAATTAATTTTTTTTTAAATTCTTTTTAGACTTGATAAGTTTTTATTTCTAAATCTGAGGGCCTCCAGTTGCCCAGTTGATAAAGGCGTTCAGCAGGTAATCATAATCAGAGGATTGATAGTTCGAGCCCGTGCGGTGGACTTGACAAAGAAAAGTAAAAAGTAGTGATCTTGCGATTGGTGGGCTGCCAGCTTCGCTACAAAAATACCAGAACATCCAACAAATTATTTTGTTGTGTATATAAAACTGGTACATGGTAAATCTGATTGGTGTTTAATGTTCTGATGCCTACTGAGGTTGCGTCCTGTTGTCCTCGTCATGTGACCATGGTTCAAAAATACTAGGCATTGTTTCCAAGTCTTTCCCTTAAGATAGGCCATGAACCAACACCAATAGTCCAATGTGCAGCTCTAGTATGATGTTAATTAACTAAACTAATTTGAATCCGATTTTCTTTATATTATTGTGCATGGTCAAGAATATGTATGTATATGAGACATAATATATATTTTTCTTGTCCTCTTCTTCCCAATATGGAATTTTGATCCTTTTGACAAGGAGAACCTACTTTTCCTCTATAGACCTAAGTGAAATATGTCGAAAACTTTTAATTAGTATGTGTGAAATCGATTTTAAACAAAAAAAAAAGGCTGAAAATTCACATATCCCACCCTTTCCTGCCAGGGAAGACCTAGTACCATTGTTTACAATATTGTGCTAACAACATTATTGTGCATAACTAATATCAAATTAATTTTCTTTAGACTCGTTTCAAATGCCACTCAGCCATGCCGCTGGGTCTAGTGCCATAGCATCGGATCCTGAACTAGATAATAAAGTCAAGAAAGGTGAGACATTCTTATCTACAAAATGTTAAGTATTGCCTTTTCACCACTTTCTTTTACAAAACACACATTGGGATGTGGGCTGAAGCTTAACAAGGGAAAATACTAATCTATACATTTAATAGGCTACACCGAATATTGTCACTGTCATAGTAAAACTATAAAATATTAACCTATTAATTAGTTTATTACCTTTACAATACGAAACATTCTTGTGGCTCCATCTACATCTCAAAATTTGAACATCATTAAAAGGACTTTATTCAACAGGCTGAGTTCAACTAAAATTTCAGGACAGGCATGTAATTAATAGTTGCAAAGTGAGAATTGGTTTGTGAAGCAAACCAACAAGGATTGCGTAGCAATCTTCTGGGAGCTGAAGAGCATTAGCAAGTAGGTGGACAGAGCTCCCTAGTACATTAAAAAATATAAAGTAGGGGTTTTCTTTAAAATTGGTGCCATTAATTTAAGATAATGTTCTTAATTAATAATCTTTATGAAGGGAATAATTATGAGAGTATGATTTGAAATGGATGGGTATACATATATAATTGATTAAGTTTATGGTAAACTAATAAATGATTGGTCAAGAAATCAATTAACATATCTCTGTATTCCTACAATTTATTTACTGCTTTTCCATTCTTTTCATTAATTTATTAAATAACTGGAATGCTTTTCATAGCACTTGATTCTACTAAGATTGTAGATTTTTACTAAGTTGTTTAATTCAATTAAATTTCATTTAAACAAAGTACTTTTATTATGATGAATAACTTGTGGTTGTGTATGGATGAAATTTAAGGATAGTAATTAAAAAGTTATTTTTCCATTCTAAAATACCATGTAATTGTTATATAATTTGGTATTTTCATACACAATTATATAATTGAAACAATGATATACAATAAAATTTGTAAAACAACAAATTTTTATTGTTTCATTTGAAAAAAAATGATTTTTTTTAGCTTTTTACCTGCTTTTACTGTAAAATTATTTGAATAATTTAAAAATATATTTTAATTAGTTAAGGTTAACAAATATAATTTTATTGAAATTGAATCACATATCATTGCTTTATTCATTGTTTAAATATATATTTAATATGAAGTATAAAAAGTAACTCTTATTTTTCAGCCTCCGAAAAAATTTCAGAAAATCTCCATATATTTGCCAATGAACCTTCTTTAGCCTGCTACAGACTCCAAGAACACATTCATAAATCCCTTCCACAACTAGTCTTGAGAAGAGTAATTGCTTTATTTTAAATTACAAAAGTGTATAATGTATATGTTATTATATATGTTGGCTCAAAGACTGATATATCTCATTGAGCAAAAAAAATCTATCATAATGCAATGTGGTAAACTTAATACGACCACAAAGCTAAATTCATGTAAATATTTTTCCACAACGCATTGTAGCAATGAGGAAATACCGCAACACGTTCTGAACAGTTTTTGATCTAGCCATATGACATTATAAAAACACCTAAATAATTTATCTCACTGACTGACTTTATGCTTGCAATTAATTTATAATTGCTAAGAGCAACTTTATTATGGTCACTGATCTAGAATATAATGTAACTAAAGCACTGGAGCAAGGACTAAGCATTGTAGTAAAATTGTAGCCTCAACACATTGTAGTAAAATATTTAATGAATCACAACATGAATTTTGCTTTGTGGACTTTTTTAGTTTGCTGCAACATGTTGTTGTCATTTTTTTTTTGCTCAATGAGCCTTTTTGGTCTTTGAGCCTAACATATATTATTCTTATTTTATATATTTTTTCCTTAACTCTTCTGGGCTCAGCTCAGATCAAACCAGGAGCTGCCAGACCACAAAAATGTGAAGACATTGAACTTACCTTATAAATATTGAGATATTGGGACTTGCTTAAGATCAAATTTGAAGTCATCTATGCAGATGTCTTGCCAACCAAATTATCATAGCTCTTGTTCAATGTTTATTATTAAATCACGACTGTGACATAAGTTTCTATTGTATTTCTAGTCTAACAAAGATGAAGAATCCTTTTGATTTTTTGTTGTTATATAAGTATACCTATAATATTTTCGTTTTTTTAATTATGAAGTTTATAAATGAATATTTAATATTTCTACTCAAATTATTTTTCAGATTGAAGTTAATCAAATGCACCGTGAACTACAGGGAAAGTGCTACGATTTGGAATATTCTATTAAGTAATTTTTTTAATATCTTATAATATTTGTGCATATTTTTTTAAAAACATGTTTATTGTAGTTTTGTTTGACACACTGTATTCTAGTTTTATATATATATAATTATTTGAAAATAAATTTATAAAATTTAAAATAACTTTTTAGTTTTGTATTCTATTGCTCACTTTCATTCAATTGACATTAAAATTTCTTGTTTGATAAACAAAAACACTTAGTGTGATTTCATACCAAAACATGTTTTTCAAAAGTTTATAATCAACAATAATTATTTCTTCAAGAAATGATACTAAATAAATCAGGATTAACACGCACACACCTAGAAAACAGAAAAAAAACTTAAATTGTCAAGAAAAATAATTTTTCCTCCAATTTTCTGAAAAAGTTATTTCATTTTTCTAAAAAATTTTTGATGGGTTGCTATTTTATGTTCTTTACCATCAATGACTTAATTTTCTTTTCCTTATAACACTATAAATTTGTAAAAATACCCCCTACATTTTTTTATTGCACTTTGCAGGGTTATTATTTAAACATACTTCATTTTTATAAACTTCAATATTAATATTTGAAAAATTCAGGTGTATTTTTTATTCTGGAATTTTTTTTAAAAAACCTGGAAAATTCAGTGAATTCAGATCTTAATATTGAGTGGCAAATCTCCATTGCTAAACACAGTTGAGAATATGGATATTCATTATTTTTAAACCATCTAACTACTTGAAGTTGATTTCTTAGAAGCTTACAAATTTCATAAATACCTTTCCCAGTTAGTTAATGCTTCATTTGCTGTCCCCGACTTGTGAGGTGTATAAAATTCCCTAATATATATAATAAAACTTTTTCGTTTTTAAATTGTTGTCTCACTTTGGTTGGTTCATTAACCCTCACTTTTCTTCCAGTTTCCTCCTATTCAGTTATCAGAAATATATTTGTTCAATATTTTCAGCATAGGCTATGTTATTTTCAATGAACTGATTTAATCCATAACATTTATATTCACACAACAGTATTAGCTCTATAACGGGTCTTTCCTTTGAAATAGGCCCTGAACCGTCACCAATAGCCCACTGTGGAGCTCTAGTGTGACGTTAATTAACCAAACCTATATTCAGGCATTTCTGTTAGACTTCCATTAGATAATACAATTAAATTAGATAATACTACTAAATCTAATTTGAGCCCACCTTATAATTGATTTGTTGCATTAGGTCCTAATACTGAAGCTCTCAGCTTGAGATCTTGAAAATGCTTAGATAATCCATGTATTTTGCTATCCATGTTAAGCGGTTATGCCAGTCTGCTTAGCTTATATACTGCATTTGGTAGACATTTAATGTATAATCATGAAAACTATACATGAATTACGCTTCGACGTAAGATAATTAAAAAAGGAGACTAAACTTTTTACTAAGACATTTGCAGGGTTCCCACTGGTCCTTTAAAGTCCTTAATTTTGACCAAGGGTTCTTAGAAACTCCTTATTTTTTCTCTTGCCAAAGAAACATTAATTTTTTTTAGTAGTTCCTTTAAAATTTCTTGCTCTCAGTTTATTTCACTTACATTGGCAATCTATTACTTGTGGCTGTTTTTTACATGAGATGCACGAATGCTATTTATTTTCTCGTTTCAATAATAAGTTAGGGCATTGCATTTATTATTATTTGCAAATGCATATTTAACAGTTGGTGAAGAAATCAAACAAGATTATGAACAAATTAAAAAAGTAAAATCTTGGAAGTCAAAGAATGAGGTTCTGTTAAGATACCTTTTTATATAGCATTGCATTTAAAAAGTAATTTTTAAGTTAATATAAAACTTGATTGTTGTCCAAATTTGTTTAATTTTTCTTACTTCAGAAGTAGCACGATAAAAAAAGGGTCCTTAAAAAGTTTTTGTCCTTAAAAACTCCTTATTTTTTATTTTTAAAATTGAGTGGGAACCCTGATTTGGATAACATTTTCCTGAAATTCTTTACAGAATTATCCAAATATTCGAAAACTAACTGTACCTATATTATACTACAGTAGCCCCTTACAATGATCCTTACTGCTTTAAAGATTACTAGGAGGCTCCGCCCCCTGCTCCGCTAAGGCTCTGCCCTATATTTTTCCTAATTTAAGCTGACATCAATAAAATAATTATTTACTAATGAATTGAAGGGGCTAATCGTCAAAATGGCTTACATAATGGCAAAATAAAAATGCGGGCACAACAGAATTTCGTAAACAAACTAACTGTTGCCATTCCGCGTAGAGAAAAACAGCGTTTTTCAATCACTGCGTAAGAGAATTATATATAAAGATACTTATGCTTTCGTCTTTCCAGTGCTGTCAAATCAATGCAAAAAAGCCATGAGACCTTCCAAAACATCCACCGTCTCATTCTACAAGCCATAAGTGCAAAGAAAAACCTCAACGCAGTGGAAGCCAAGAAGACTGACAGAAAGAAGACCAGCATGTACCAGCGGTTTTCTGGATCTTTCGACCTACCGGCCTCGCTGCTGCCATCTGCGGTCGCTTCTGGACTCAGCTCGTCCACTTCTGTAAGTGCCGATCTCAAGTCGTCCCCTCTACAGGTAATCAAGTCGTCTTCGGCAAGTTCTTCTCCTAGACGTTCAAGGGCTTCATCTGTATCGTCCGTGCCGTCAAGGGCGAACTTGACGAGGCAGCAGTCTGTGTCTTGCTCTCCATCAAAGAAAGAGAAGATTTAGGTATTTTTAAGGCGATTTGTACGGATTTCTTTTGTGATATGATACATTCGATTTTTTTTTAGATAAGTGGTACCGTTTTAGATATGGCAAATTTGTAAAAATCTAACTTAAAATGACATATTTATCTAGAATTTTTTTAATAAATGGAAGGTTTTTTAAATTATTATGAAAGTTTAAGATTGAGCATGGTATCAGAATACATGCACATGGATTTAGCCATATGCTTTTGCTATGGGTATTCTTCATTATATGGCATTATATACATAAATAAATTGGGACTATCACTTGCACATAAAAACTTTTTTAAAAAAATAATATTTTTTTATTCTAAAATCAGATTATGTATTCATTAACCAGGTTGTAACATGGTTTTACTTTTTTTATTATTCACATTATATAGAAATTATCTAAAGAAAATTGTTAAGTTGAATTCTTATTGAATTGAAAGTTGAATTATTATACATTACCTTAATATGATTTAATTAAAATTGAAGTAGTTAAATATGCTTAACATAAATGATTCTTCAAAAAATGCAATTGCAACAATTTATCCAATTTGTGTGTGTAAATTACCCAATATTTATAATTAATTTAAAAAAGTCATTCTTTTATACTCAAAGCCTTATTAAGAGTCAAGATAAAGAATTTTTTTATTGTTAATACCATAAAAATATTTATATGTGTTTTCTTTATGAAATAATGCTTTGATGAAAGCTTGATTAATTATTATTCTAGTCAAATTATTTTATTATTATACAAAACGAAAAACAGGTTCAGCATGTGTTACTCTAATAATGTGTTATAATAGTAAACTAATAATTTTATTTTGATAAAAATGTAAGGGAAACTATTGTACCTGGATCATTTAAAAATGAATCTACTTAATATTTGTTAATATAATATTTTTTTTATAGATCTGCTGCATTTAAAGTAATTTTTTTTTATTTATGTCCAGTTTAAGGTTTCTTGTAATTGAAGATATTTTTATTTTTAAGTAATGAATGTTTTAGTAGTATTTTTCCTTGACTAACATTAATTTTTATTTCATTGTACCAATCGTTGTTTATTTTATTACTTAAATTACATAAAACTTACATATACTACACAGTGGTATAAATCAAACTTAGACTAAGAAACAATGCCTCCAATACACTACCAAAAAGTGGAAATATTGTTTTTCTGGGCAAATATGTTATGAAATTTTATAATTGTTAAACATTTTGTTTCTTATAATTAAAAAAAATATCTGATATAGCACTTGTTTGGCGAATAAAAATTATTCTTTATAATATAAAGTTCTTCTGTCATTTTTATTAAAAAATAATTCAATTTTATTTGCCCTTAACTCTATCAGTATATGTGATTTAGTTTCAAACATCTATCCTTTAATACTTCAAATTTGTTCGAAAGCTGTATATCTTTTATTATTTGTATTTTCTACAGTTTATTCACAGAACTTTTATTGTGATATGTAAATAAAGTGTCCCATATCAGAATAAATTATTTGTTTTATTCATAGGACATACAAGGTAAAATTATTGACATTTAAATGTAAATATTAAGATTCGTAAAGAATAACATGAAAACATACATGAGACTACTGTACAATTGTGTACATCACTGCTATATACTATTGATTGTTTGGGGGTAGGGTACTAAGGAAAAGAAATATAGTTCGAAAATAGTTGTTTTGTAATAGTCTACCCACTTGAACGATCTAATAAATGTAAATTGATTATTTCAGAGAAATCACAGATTTCCATTTAAGATTTACAAATTATGAGAAAACTTTGGTTTATGTTACACAAAATGTTTAAATCAGTTGTTTCTCAATCTTAAAATACGATTAAAGTTCACTGATTGAGACCTCTAATTTAAATGAGTTTTCTACCTAAGTAAACTAAATATTTCGTCGGTGTATTTCTATATCTAATGGTAATAATTATTTAGATAGGAGCTAGTGATCTCCAAAACTTCATAATTAAATATGTGGTTGTCTGAAATAACCAATTTCTGTAAGTTTCTATTTTAACATTTAATGACAGTCTAGTCCACGTATAAAGAATAATTCTTTTCACAGGGATAAAAGAATAAATTTAAATTTAGGTAAACTCTGCAAACTAACATGTATAAACATAGAATTTTTAGCTTTATTATTTTTAAAAAATATGGAAAACATACTAATTATCTTTTGAGGTTCACTAATACGTGTCAATATACAGGGCGGTCACAAATTGTTGGGCGGTGGTCAAAGTTGCTTAGCTTTGCAACTAGCAACAAATAAAGTAGTTAAAGTGTAGGAAAAGAATGATTTATTATGTGTACTTAAAGATAAATACCCCAAAATCGATAAAAATTAATTTAAAATAATGTTTGAGCACCGTAGCATGTTTTCCGGAACTTTTAAAACGATTACATAAATATTAGTCATATTATAAACTTTTTTTTTTAGTTCTTATCATATGTCATTCAATACTGAAATCTTTATAAATGTATTTATTTCAGCTTGCAGTTTTTATGAACATACATTTACTTAAAATGATAAATGTCGAACAAATATTTATGAATCGGCATTATTTTTTTTACACGAACATAAAAGTATGTATAAATTAGTATTATGAATGGAATTCGAAAAAGAATTCGTTTTAAATTATCCCAATGTTTAAGAATCGTTTTTTGGAAGAATTTGGGTTTTATTTTTATTCTCATAAATTAAAAAGCTAATACAAAATCCGATCTCTAAAGTTATTAAGTATAAATCAATACTGCTTACAAAAAAAAATTAGCTGAATAAAAATACAATCTGAAGAAGAATCATCGTTTTAAAAAGCGTCTTAAAAAATTATCAAAAGATTTAAGAAAATTTTAAATTTTGAGAAAGTTTGAAGGCATTTCTAAAAATTTTCTTCTAAATGAACTTGAATATTTTAAATCTAACCATTACAAAAATATTTTAAGCACAAATTATAGAACATAGTTTTTGGATTACCAAGTCCCTTTAAACATGCAAACAATGGCCATCGCCCAACAGTGTGACCGCCATGCAGATTATCACGAAAATTTTCCCCCAAGAAATGTTGATTTAATAATATCAGAAGTACTATTGAGTGTTAAATTAACAAGTCAAATAAATTTCTATTGTAGTTTAGTTAACTTTTTGAAGTTTAACTTTTGAAGAATATTCTATTGTAGAATAGAAAAACAAGAAAAATTGAGTTGGATCACTTTGCTTAAAATTTTCCTTTCGTGACTTATAAGACAATCCGTACATTTATACAAGAAGAAATCACATAGTAAGTCTCAATGACATCAGTATTTCTTTTAGAGAGAAACTATCATATTTAAAACAATCACAAAATATCTTCAAAAGAGTCATATATTTGGGACACCTTAACAGCTGTAGGATAGCAGAAATATTTCGAATTTTCTTCCCATTATATTCTTAGGAATCAGACGCCATATGGTATAGAATGGAGTATAACTTACCCAAATATTTTGGAAATTTTACCCAAATTGAATGCCAACATAAATGGGCAAGCTAGCTGCCAAGTAGTGAAAGTCACAAACATCTGAAAATAAACTAACACCATTTCCATTACCAGTCAGCTAGATCCATCACTTGGCCAAAGTGGTGTGGCCCCACGTTCCTTAGTTGATCAGGTAATTGAGTTGCTGAGGTAATTTCACTTAATATTATACCCAAAGTTAGTTGCGATCAGGCCCGTCGCACCGCCCCCAAATATTCTGGAAACCTTAAAAGTTGGGAATTTTTAGTTTTAAAAATCCCTGAGTTGGGAAAATTTATGCCTCAAGAAAATTAATATTTTTAGCAAATAAAAGCTAGGGAAGATTTTAAACTTGTCAGATGAAACGTATATTAGACTTCAGAACGGACATTGCATTGGAACATGATACAATAAATCAATACTTTCTAGAAAACTGTTTAATATTACCTATAACAAGTTGACAAATGTCGATAAGTTGGAACCACTGAACTGTAACTGCTGGGAGGCTCAAACCTTCTTTCCTCTATGGGCGCGTTGAAGACAATTGAAAGCAGCCATGCTGTCTCCCAATATATTTTTTAAGTGATTTAGTGGTGTTTTTTATTACCATAGCATTGTAGAAATATTAAATGTATATAAATATTAAATTTTCTTCTTATAGAATTAATTTTATATTGTCAAACAAATAGTTTTTGCTGTTGCTTTTTATCTACTTCGACTTGCAAATTATTTTCTATTTTAATAGCAGATTGCATTTAAAATGGGTTTAAAAAGGAAATAAAAAAAAAAACTCAGCCAAAAGCAATACACGTCGGCTTATTTTAATATGAAAAATAAACGAAATATTGCGGTAGCAAAGAAAGTGGGGCACATCATGGCTGCCTCTACATCGGCTTCAAGCCAACAAAATGTCTTGCCCTATCTAGAAGTTACAGTTAGAGATCAGTGGTTGGAACTGGGAATTTTTAGCACTGCTGATTTGAGAATTTCGAATCGTTAAGTTTGGTTTAGTTAATTAACATCGCACTAGAGCTGCACATTGGACTATTGGCGTTGGTTCGGGGTCTATCTCGAAGAAAAGACCCGGGAATAATGCCTCGTATTTTTGAACCATGGTCAGAATAACACCCGAGATGGCATCCGTTCCCGACGCCGTTAAGTTGGGAAATTTCTTGTCTCCACCTCCCCCAATTTTTTTTGTGTGATCTTTAATTGCAATCTTTTACCTCGGAACCCTGGACTTATGCCACTTGGAAGCCAACCCACCCAAATGGTCGTAAGACATAATAAATGTGAAGGGAAACAGACAATTTGAGATTAATTGATTCTTATTAGGCAGTGGAAGATGCTGTTGGACTCGAAAGTGGGTTTCACATGCCACACGAAGCACAGCACTGCAACCTGAATTGGCTGGCTTCGCAGAGTTTGGTTCCCTTCACGACATTGCAATAGGTGGACTGATCATAGCAATCTTCTTCTTCCTCTGAAAAACAAAAATATTTTTAAATATAAATTAAAGTGAAATTTTACCTTTAAAATATAGGTTTAAAAACTATTAATCCAAACCACACTGCCAGGACACGATTTACAGAATTTACCCTTTTGAAATGACTGACTACTGAGCCCAACTTTGGGAAAAGCTCCATACGATGCTCCATGTTCTATTTGGTATCAATGGGGGACCCCGTTCGAAAGCGGGATTCGCTTGATTCGAAGGTCTTACAATCGGGACCTGAACACACTATAACGCAAGGTTTGGTTTTTTGAACACGTTGTTGTAACTTCTTCACAGTGCTTGGATACAATACTGTAAAATCTTTCAGTGACAAACATACTTTTCCCATTGATGCAGGGCGCAGCATGGCCAAAACTGGCCCATGCGCCTCTAAAACCTAACAAACCAACCAATTGATGCAGTGAAAATAATTGTGGTGTAAGTGTCAAAGTCAGACTTTTTCCGCCAGTTGTGTTAACAATCCAATTACTTGATTACTGAACGAAGTCCTTGGTTACTGAGGGCAACTTTCGGAAAAGTGATGCAAGTCTGACTTTGACTATATTACTTTCACTGCCCCAAACAGCTTCCAAACCCAGCCCCAAAGGGCTTGTGTGTGACTTGCCTTCCGTGCAGGGCGTCCTTCCGCATGCCATCGACGAATGTGGGGGCGGTCCCTTGCACGCACTGGGGTGCGCCGGTTCCTCTTCTCCGTGCCACACGCACTGGACCCTGCGGCTCCGGAAACCCTTTTTGCCGCAAGTTGCTGTACACTGCGAGATAAACAAAGATGCAACTCAACGCTTCAGTATTTTTTTAATAAGGAAATATCCATGTCTAATATAATATTTTGGGATGCAAATCAAAAATTATGTCGCATATATGTAAATTTAATATATAAATTTGTATAATTCGTGTGGTGTTTTGGCAGAGAAAGGAATACAAGAGGGTAGACAAGACATTCTTGAACTATATTTAAACTTTAGGTTCACGCTAAGATAATATTTAAAGATAGGAACATTTAAGTGGGTGCCTACAGGATTGACCCACTGGGACAACACAGAACTGATTACATGAAGATTGTCAACATGATTGTCAACATGAATAGGGTGTTGCCACTACTAAGTTACAGGTTTATATGCATGGGTTGTTCTATTACAAACAAGCAGGGGTGATGGGAAAATGGGCAATAATATCCTACAATTCGAGAAGAGAAAGATAGAGGGAACCTTATTCAAATTTATTAAATTGGGTGATGTGAAGGGATTGGAATTTAATACACCCAATATGTGACTATAGATCATGGATTCAAATTATAGAAATCACAGTTTAATAAGGACGCATTGAGCTATTGACGAGGATCGACAGTTAGGAATCATGGGGATGTCCTAGATAGACACAACCAAGTAGTTTTAATACAATAGACCTCCAGGTCGCAGTGCTTCGTTCTTCAGGAGCCCCATCTACAAGTCAAAGACAGGACCGACCTTGCTGGGTCTAGAGCCTGTAGTTGGTCGACATTATTTGTATTTATATAAGAAGGACAAGGACCCATGTCACATGTTAAGTCAATGATACATTGATCTTTCTTACCACAGGTTTTAAATGGAAAGGAAACTATTCAAGAACTAACTACAAGGGTGGTTTACAAGGGAACCTATCTTCAGTTTGAGATTATCGTAAATGAATGCAGATGGTGTGCTTCAGCATCTTTGTGAAATACTGAAAATATATCTGACGTACCTCCGACCACTGACCCACTTTCCAGGTGCCTTTACAGTTGGCGTTGAAGCACTCCTGTTTCCTCCTGGGCCGTTTTCGGTTGTCGCAGTGACTCGGAGTGATCGTCCGGTTGGCCAACTCGCAGAGGACGCTCCTTTTCTGGTAGGCTGTGTTCCAGGAGAGGCAGTTCTTGGTGCTGCACTGCAAGTATCAAAATACACGAGTGTTAAATCCAAAGATCGTGCGTATGGTTTACGTTACTTGTTCGCACTTGTTATTGCAAGGGTAATTATAATTAACCATTCATCCTCTAGTGGTTTAACCATTCATCCTCTAGTGGTTTAACCTTTAATCCTATAGTGGTAGTTAGCGTAAGTTTTTTTTTCGAAATTGTAACAAATGGCGAATACTAAAATAAGAATGATTGGTTGGATTAGATCAAGCCAATCTCCCCACACAACACAAAGACATTCTGAGGATGTCCAGAGGCTATCATTCTTGGGATATCAGGACGTCCTGAGGATTCCCGAAAGTTAACTAAAGACGTCCTCAAGACGTACCTATGCAATCAAAATGTCCCACCTGTCGACATCCTCAGGATGTCAGCCGTCGGATACTTTTGGACGGTTTTAGGACAATCTAGGATCTTTTACGGACCTCTTCTAGGACGTCCAGGAAATGTTTAGGATACAAGGACAACCTTAGGACGATTTTGGGATTGTTATTAGATGCCTTATATACAAAAAATATATAGGACTTAAAAACCAGCTTCAATTTCTTGAATATTAGGTAATACAGTATGCCGATTCCTATTCTTATATTAACGAGTGAAAGGATTAATTATCATGTTAACCCAGGTAGCACAGTAATATTGGCCAATATCGGCAAAGAGAGTTTCGGCAACATTGGCCAATATTGGCGAATGTCGGATCGGCCAACGTCAAATGGTTAACCTTTTATCAATATTGGGCAATATTGCCGAACCGATATTGGCCAATATTGGAGAGCGGGATTGGCCAATATTGGCAAATGTTGAACTGGCCAATATTGTACATCAATATTGGGCAATATTGGCGAATGCCGGATCGGCCAATGTCAAATGGTTAACCTTTTATCAATATTGGGCAATATTGCCGAACCGATATTGGAGAGCGGGATTGGCCAATATTGGCAAATGTTGAACTGGCCAATATTGTACATCAATATTGGGCAATATTGGCGAATGTTGGATCGGCCAATGTCAAATGGTTAACCTTTTATCAATATTGGGCAATATTGCTGAACCGATATTGGCCAATATTGGCGAATGACGGGTTGGCCAATGTCAAATGGTTAACCTGTTATCAATATTGCCAAAGCAATATCTGTCAATATTAAATAAAAGGCGGTCGATTTACATTGATCAAATCGACATTAGCCGATAATGAATATATTTGAAAGCAGCGTTTTACAATATTGATAAACAATACTATGAATAATTTTTAAAAAAAATATTTTTTTTCTTTTGTTTTTCATCATTTAAAGCTGTTGCATGAAAAATATTCTTTCCTCTGTGGAAAATATTGGACTATAATACTCATTTTCTTTCCCTTTATAACATAAAAAATGTGTATTCCAAATCTATATAATAATAAAAATATAGCAATAAAATTATAATTAAAAAATTTAATAAATAAAATTTCTTAAAATTACAGACAAATTTATAAATCATCAAAATAAATTAAATTAGTTAATTTTGAACTAAGTTATTTGTAATATTATTTAAAAATATATTTACATTTACTCTAAATGAAATGCATTATACTTAACCATTTAAAAAATTAATTCAAAATATTTCTATCTTGTATTCTTTTATCTCATACATTAAAAAAAAGTAAGACTTAATTTGTTTAAAACATATTAAAGACAATTCTTAAAAATGAGAAAAACATAGTGAATACTTTTACATCGAAGTATATGTGAAAAGATAAATTATTTATTATGAGAGTAAATTTTATCACCAAGCTAGTGTAAATGTTATTTACACTGTAAATTACTAGGTTTGAAAATGAAAAAAAATAATATTTTGTCAAAGTTAATGATGTTAGACTGATAAGCAAGTTTAAGAATTTGTAGTAGTCTAGTTTAGATATCTGCATTTAAGCAGGTTTTTGTCAACCTTTTAACAATTTAGTTAAAATACCAAAACAATTTTTAGGTTTAAAAAAAAAAACATTTTAGCGTTTATAAGAAATCCATATTTAATTAAACATATTTAAATTTAATTTATACTATAATTCGTGCCAACTTCACAGACAAGTTTAAACTTACCTCAATTAGCTATCATGACTCCCTGCTATTGTAAAAAAAGAAATCTAAAATAATAATTATTGTGGAATATTTTGGATACTCCTTGAAGTTTGGATCAATACTTTATTTATAACACATAAGTTTGAATTCATCTAATCTAAAATACTACATACGTTGGTGTTTGCCGCAGTTAAATGCATGAAATATTCTATATAAAATAATAAGTCATAAATATGAATTATATTGACAAAAATTAAATATGCAAAAATAATTTGATAAGTTGCTTACTAATTATTTTTAGCAAAATAAATTTCTAAATCTGTATTGTGTTTGACGTCAGTTGTTGTAAAGCAAGTAACAAGTATACTTTATTTACATTGTATTTCAATTTCAAATTATGAAGGAAAAAAAACTTTAACACCTAGTAACTGGACATAGTCCTTATAATTTGACAATACTTGAAAATTATGAGGTTGTGTTTACATATCCTTTTTTAATTATATTAGTATCAAGACTAATGATGTTAATGCCTGATTACAAGAAAGTTTAAGAATTTGTAGTTGACAAATTTAATTTATGTGGATAATTATAAAACAAGTCAATTAACAAAATGGAATACAAAAAACATTTATGAAAATTGCTACAAATTCTTTCAACATTAAAATTTACGCAGTTAGCTATCACTACTGCATTTTATTGTAAAAGATATCTTTTAAGTGAAAAATTAACAAATGTTCTATATTGACTAAAAATGAAAGCATAGGACACTCACATTATAAAAATAATTATCATCATATTTACTTGAGTGCCTTTTTTTAATTTTCAAAGTATATGCATATGAAAATATAATAAAATTATAATCTTAAAAAGTTTTTTTATATTTAATATTTTACACTTTTTAATAATAAATATTAATATACTGAAAACCACTTCTAATTATTCCACCAAGACCACTTCTAAACAAACCTCATTACTTAGTGACTCAATGCCATAATTGGTTAACGATTCATGTTATTTTTAATTTGTGTCCTCTTTGAGGGGTGCATAAATTACTTTAAATCTTAAATAAATAGCATTCGAAGAGTTATTAAACCACATTTTTATTTGAACACTTTTCATTTCAGTAAAGAACAAACATACTAAATATCAGATTTCTATTTTTTTTTTAAATAAAATTTAAAGCAAATCTGTTTTTACACGCCTCTTACTATAGTCTGCACATAAGTGCTGATCTAAAAAATACACAGAGTTGAGAGTTTTTTCCTTGTTTTGATAAGGCCAGCAAACATAAGGCAGGGTGAGGAAGGGGCTGGAGATAAATCTGTCATGGCCCAAATGTCCTCTTATTGGCAATGGTGTGGAAGAGGTGAGGTACCAGTTCAGGTGCTTGTTGACTTAGCTGGGACTAAGCGAGTATATGTTTTGAAATGTATTTCCAGCTCTACTCTATATTCATGAATCAGACTTTTGGGTTTCAGGACACATCTTAGAGCCCTTAATCAATGCAGCCTCTTCAAATTATCAGTGAGCAGCTCTGGTGCAAATTCAGCTAAAATAAAATAGGAATAACACATACTAAATTAAAGAGAAAAATACCAAATGCTAGTTGAAAAAGGAAATCTAGTGATCAATTTCTTATACTGTATATTATGTGCTTCTAATTTATTCCTTGTTCATTAAAAAAAAATGGCTGAAATACATGCACGAGTGATAACATAATACGTCATTAAGTTTTAAAATAGTATTGAATCATTTTTAGCAAGTACTTCAAATGCTTTGGCCAACTGCCTAGAATATACTTTTATGTGACGGCTTAAAATACATTTTAAATTTGCAGAGAACTTTCAAATCATAATGGAAATATAATCTGGAATTAGCCACATCTGAATAACCAAATAGATTTAATAAAAAATGCATTCAAAGATTGTACAATATAGCGATTAAACATTTTGGATTAGTTTGGCTTGTTATCATATACCATCTTGTTCACAATAACCACATTAAACAGGTTTAACATTGCATTTTCTTATAAATTGTAATCCCTAACAAATAAGGTAGGAAAGGCTTTTTTTCGACAGGATGTGGAAACCTGGTACAATAAAATGCCTTGTAACTAGGGATGAACCGGATAGTGGTTTTGCCGGATACCGTATATCCGGCGCACATTACAAACCTGATATCCGAACTGGATTTTACCGGATTACAGTTTCTTTTTTATGAAAATAAAATATGTCAAAAATTACAAAATATTTTTTTATTCTATAATATTCCCCAATTTCTTACCTTTAAGGTGATACCAAGATTGAAAAAACATTCAAAAAACTTTTTTATTTACAAAGGGGTATTCTAGGGTACTGCTAGCAATGGGAGTATGTTTTGTACACCCTTTCTGAATAAATTCTAATTTCTTTTAAACACTATTTCTGAATAATTGTATTTTTACCCTTTCATTCAAAACATAAAAATTCAAGTGTGCTTAAACTTTTGAGAAATTTATTTTTTAATTCAACTTTATATTAGTTGTGAAATGTTATGACCCTCCACCATAACGATTCGTTAAAAAAAAATTAATAGAATTTTAAAGTAAAAAATTTGAAAAAAAGTGGGGTTTTTAAAGACTCTTGAGGTAAAAAAATTATATAAAAAAAACTTTTACTGCTATAAATTTTTTGGAGGATCATAACTTTAAGAAAAATACTTCAAGTAATTCCAACAAAAATTATGCATCTAGATGAATTATAACCTGCATAATCCTGTTAAAGAAACATGATAATTAGCATTTGACTTAATTCAGGTTTTTTTTTATAATGCATAGTGATTTTTAAGATGTTTTCATACATGAAAAAACTAGTTTTAAATTTATAATTAAAAAAAAATGTTCAAGTGTGTACGTTCACCTTAACAGTTCTTTAATAAACTGTTTATATTTATACAGATTTTGAAACAGCCAGATCTGTATTGTACAATGCGTTTGAAAATGTAATTTTGAAATATTTCCAAATTACTGATCTAAATTGCGCCATACTTAAATAGTAAAACTAACTTTTAAACTGGAGAATAAAACAATTTCTAATATAAAGCGAACAGAGATGTAGGTATGCACTCTACACACCACCGATGTGAATTGTTCAAACTCGACGTGTTCCGAGTCTGAAACGCACTCCTTACCCAACTGAATAGCCCGATAAAAATTCAAGGAGGGGAAGTGCTAGTCCAGGTTGCCGAAAATCGCCCGTAATGTTATCTCTATGGGACATATATGCCTTCTACTGACTTTAATTTTTAGGTAATTAACTCGCGGTTTCTTGCATATTGAAGTCCAAGAGGTTCTCTAAATCGTTATTATCATAATTTTTTCTGTAGTTCATTATTTATTTGTTTAAATTAAAGAAAGATAGTGCTGCAATTTAAACTAATTTTAAAAATGTCTAAAATATTATATTAAAAAAAAAAAAAACAATAAACCCATTTTGAAAACATTTTTTTATAAATTGCTGCAAAATCCATCTTAAAAAGTTAATTTGGACTCAAGTTAGGAGCAATTTAAATGTAAGATGTCGAGAAAGTTTTTTGAAGTATTTAACCATTGTACGGTGGCGCCCTCCTCCATATAGGGATTTACTTGAGGGAAGAATTAGTCTCCCAGACCCCCCTGCGTTCCAGGTGATAGGTCGCGCAATAAATTTTGCGAAAGAGGAGGGGGACACGAAAGGGGAGGGGCAGAGGGGGTGACAGCAGTGTTTCTTTTGTATTCTCTCTCTCTCTCTTTTTTGTATTGCCCCTCTGTGCCACTGCTCTGTGCCTTGTCCCTGATTTCAATCCCAACCTGTGGTCTATGAACTCATTCGTGGTTATCGAGAGATCTAAAGTGGGCAGTGCAGCTATTATCTTATTATCAATACGTTTTTTTCTGAGATTTTTTTAAAGGTATTTTTTAATGTTTATTCGTTTTAAACAAAAAAAAATTATAATTGACATTTATGCGTTTAAACAAAACACAATTATATGCATTAGAAACCCATTTTTAAATTTTCATAACGTTGCGCCTTTTATTGAAAACGTACTTTTAAATCGACTTAGTTAGGCTGCTGCTAATGCATTTCTATGGGTTTCCGGATTTCCAACTTTTAAATGGAAATGTGTATTTGGATATATGAATTTATTATTTTTTATTGTTGCTAAAACAGATAGAGGTAATCTTTTTTTCATAAAATTTAATGCATTTATCTCATTTTTTATATTTTTTCAAATGTTTGATTTTGCACACATGTACGCTCCACATATCGTATCGTATTAATGAATATATACATATTAATGAATACATGAATTACATTTAGCAGCAAAATAATATTTGAAGTGAAATTTATTTAGTACTTGTAAAGATGACGATTTGAGCTTTATAGAACTACCCACCCTATCAGTGTCGCCATTCGGGGTGTGCGATGCGTGTCACCGCACAGTCCCGCGATCATTAGTGAACGATGCGTAAAATGAGAATGCAACAGATAAAATTAGTGTATTATGCTTTTTTCCTTTTGACTTTAAAATCAGCCAATTAGGGAGCCTAATTAGATGTACCTATAAAATTCCAATAATTCTTAATCTAATTGAGTAATTAATTTAATATATCTAAAATTTGCATTTAGTGTTATAAAATGTTTTTATACACATTTAGCCAAAATTATACACTAGCATTTTTCTTGTGCATTTCATCTTAGTTATTATTAATTTGTATATAATCTTTATTTTATTTGTATATACTTACTGTAAGGGATTGTTTTCAGTTAGAAAATTGTGTGTTTAGTTATTTTTATTTGCATTTTATTTTAAATGTATTGTCATATAGTAATTTGTTTAGTTTAGTTTTCAAAAATAAATGCAAGGTATATTTTTTTAGCTACATTTACAATGAAAATTTGGATTGTTTAATTATTATTATCCTCGATTTTAATAGATTTTCACAAAAGTTATCAAATCATTCTCCATATTTTTTTATGTTTTCAACCAGTGGCGGCGATTGGGTGCTAAAAGTGAGGGGGGCAAGATGAGGGGGGGGGGGGGGGATTTTCACTAGAATAATTTTTTTTGTTTCGAAAATTTTTCTCTGCATCATTAGCAATCGAGCTTGTAGACTTTTTTTTCTAAATATCCTGGTAGGAAAAATATTATGAAGTGTGCGTGTTTTGAAGTTGTATGTTGTGTTCGTACATTTAACTTAACATTTGTATGATAACTAAATATATGTGTCAATAATTCTTAACTTCAATAATTTTTGGATTGATAAACACTGATAGTCACGTAGCCAGTAGCCGACGCCTCCCAAGCTAGTCACTAATCCACTACCATCCCGCATGTCCTTTGTACCGTGTAGGAGGGAAAATTATTCCAAATATGAACATACTCTGGTCGGTTTAACCGCTGTAACTTCAGTTCTAATCGTCAGGTACGGATCGTGGCGAGCGTTTGTTTAAATTGAAGAGAATCACCAACATTTCACTTTAGAGCCAAAATATCCCATTGAAGTTCAAATTGTGGTAAAATAAATTGAAACGTGTTGAAAGAAATGCTCAAGACGAACAAAATAATACCAATAATTCTAATCTACTGAAAAGTGCGAAGAGATCTAGATCTTAACGAGAACGCAGTGCGTAGAAAGAATTCACGTACCAAACCTTATGATACAGTGGATGACTCTATTGTTCTACTCTTCGATTTTAATAAAAATTAAATTATGTTGGATAGAGAACATTTCAACTTTGAGTAAACTTCAATAACAACCAATTTAAAAATAACGCTATAAATGCATATATCAGATGCAATCTGTATCTATCTTATGCCTATTACCTATCTTCGAGTTTAATGATAATTTATAAAAACATTAATAATTTTTTGTACAAATTTTAATGACTGATAATTGATATACAAGTAATATAACTATTAGTTTTGGTCCAAGGAGATAAACGATGAGGTTCAATATTTATTAATTTTAATGAAATATAAAATTGAGTGAGTAAAACACATTACTCCTCGTAATGCTCTGAACAAAAGAGAAAACGTAAAACAAATCATGTGTGTGATTGTTAGTCATTTCCATTCACATTATTTTGTTTGAAAATGTTCGGAACACAGTTATGTAGGAGAAAGTGGGGGCATGTCAGTTGTTGAAGGTCGTAAAAAGTAAGGAGGGTTTCTTGAATGGACGGGATCTTTCTCCCGTCCATTCAAGTGAAAGTGACAGGAGGCGGGGAGAGGGCGAAGCAATAAATTACTAACTTCTGCCCGTGCTTCTGCGGACATATAGGGATAAATTAGAGTGAAATGAAGACTTTAAGGAAAAAATCCTGTACTTTTTTCCCCTCTTAGAAATTTTTAGTGGTGCCATCTATTGACAAATAAAAGACACCCCATACCCTATAGTATAGTCTTAAAGCAAGAACAAAAATAATTGATCGCCATAAAAAAAAAATCTTCGATGTTTTATTCATCCGGATATCCGGCACTTTACTTCCGGATATCGGATAGTTAAAAATCAGTTGGATACCCGTTTCATTCCTACTTGTAACTAAATTATTATGTCCTAGTATATCTCTCGAATATATTGTTAAAATGTACTTTATGGTTTCCTTGATTTCCCTGTCAGATCTAGTTAAAATTTTTAGCAACCCTGCAGAGAGAAAATTGATTTCTTTCAACAAAACCGGTTGTCGCCAAGAATGTGTTAGAGTTGTGAATATATCTTTTAAAAAAAGTTGTCAAGGGGAAACGTACAATGTATTTAAACCAAATGTTATATAAAAAGTTACTTATAAATATTGGATACAGCTCTAATACAAGCCATTGGCAATTTTTAATATTTTGAAAGTATTTCACACAGTGGATTGTAAATAAATTTTCTACCAAAAATCTAACCTAAGAAAATTATGCACTTTCATCAGTAATTAACAACTAATTGTTTTTTATATTGGTAAATATTCTGGAAATGGAACTGTAGGTTCGTTACTTACGCATGATCGAAAAGGGTTTAAATATTTGTTATTAAAATGAGCAAAAAAAATTAAGTAAAGCAACATTAGTGGCAGAAACGATCATTGTAGGGCAATCGTTGGCATAACGATTATTTCCCAAAGAGGTAGCCAATTTCAGTAACTTTGTTTTTGAAAGTTAGGATTGAATTGAAGATATTCCAATTATTCCCAGGAGATCAGATATTGGTGCATGACATTCTGTACGCTTAAAAAAATGTTTGTTGTGACTACAGGAACTTTCAAAAAATTATTAGGGTCAATTCTTGTAGCAGCACCACATTCTATGCAAATGAAAAGGGTCATTTCCTGCTACAACATATTGATGTCTGATCATAAGCAGTGAGCTAATCTCGAATCAATTAATAAGACTCGTTGTAGTCTTAAATGGAGAAACAGCATTCATTTTTTAATCCCCGCCCGTCAGTGCTAAAATTTCTGCTGATGAAGGAATGGTAACAAAAGTTGTCAGAAGCAGCAATTACAAATTATTATATAAAAGCATTTGTCAAAAATGATAATAAGTTTTAAGAAAGCATTATGTCTAACTTTAGCTAACGTATATTAATATACCGATATGATAACATTTTTTAAAAACTTAAAACTACTTATTTTTCTTCATTATGTGCAAAAAAAAATATTTTCAAATACAATATTATTATTTATCTTATAAGGTAAATGCTACTTACTAATGGAATGTTATTAATGCATATTTTGTTTGTAATATGCTCGAGTACTTGACTAAAATTTACCTTAAGTGTACATAATAAGATGTATATGTATTTTAGATTTTAAACTTTACATTTGTATGAGTAAAATTGCAGAAATATATATATTTTAAAATACAAAACATTAGTTTTTTTTTTTAATATTTTAAAATGAAATTTTGCATTATGACAACAAATAAAACATACTTTTATGAACCGTTAGAAAATTTCCTGAATTAGATAATTTTTTTAAATAACTTTTTCGGAATATATAATATTAAACTAAGTTTATTAAATTAGTTATTTTAAGTTACAAGATTTAATTTACTTCTGGGATTCTGCTTTCTGTTAAAATTCCTTGAAATATGCTCTGTACGTCACTGCTAGGATAAATTGTTTTGTTAAAGTTTTTTGTAACTTATCTAAAACATCACAAGATTTGGAAATTAAATTTCCATAATTAAACATCCCTTAATTGCTGGGCACTTTTAGTGTAGAGAACTTAGTAACCGTTTAAGAAAATCTAAGTGTTTTGTAAACTTATACGATCATAATAAAACGCTTTCAGTACTGTCAATTCCGTACAATAAGCAACACATCTGTAAAAATAATATACTACACACAGTTAAACAATATACTTAGTTAGGTCTCGAGTCTGTTGTTTAGTTATTAATATTTGTATCTATGAATAATTGGTTGACTAGGATAAATATTTACCTGCATTTCACACTTCCTATAGAAAGCCCGGGCTTTTAGCGCCATTTCGTTTCAAACCACGACCGAAGTAAACAACAATTCAACAAAAACATGCTCTGCGCATGCGCAATCTGTGTGCGCATCTCATTCAGGGCCGACATTAAACTCGCGAAATTTTTAAAACGTGTAAAAATCTGGAGATATTATGTTAAAAATGTGAGAAATTCTTGCCAAACAATTTTTTAGTTAATAAATGTACTTTTTGAAGCTTTTAGAAGTATTAGTCGGAACTTCAGTATTTGACATGAGATATCGCCGACCGATTTTGACCGAGATTCGCCGAGTAAAACTGACAAAATCTTTAAAATTAGGAAAAAACTTGGGTTATCACATAAAAGTTGTGTATATTAGTTGTCTCTATCCATTTATTTGTTATAAAGTGCAAATTTACAACTTTGAAGGTTTTATAAAAATGTGTTGAACTCTCAATATCGGCATGGTAACATTGGGCAATATTGGCTAATGTCGCAAACGAGCGGTCGATATACACCGATCCGCAGCGAGATTGGCCAACATTGGCCCAATATTGGACAATATTGTTGTGCTACCTGGGAATATGTATTATAGTTTTGTTGCACACTAATGATTGTATATGACACTAAATATGAACTACATACTGGGGTTCATAAATATACCTATTTCCGTAAGATATATAGTCAGCTCAGTCTGTATTCTTTATGGTATTACTCAATGGACTTCTGAAAAACAACTCGAATATGACGTCTCACTCACTTCTGACCAGTCTCCTGTCTTCCACTCCGGGCAAGGTTCCAGCTGGCAGTGGCGTGAAGTGGCGGGCTCCGGAAGTCCGCCGTCTACGCACAGACCCTTCGGCACGTGGCGCGTAGCATTGTTTAGCACTGTAACACGACACTCGATATCTCGAACCTGAAAGACAACCAAGTGAGAAATTACATGAAGAATACATAAAGCCACTGATTTGTAAAAATACAAGGTGGTCATGAATTGTTGGGTGAAAGTCAGTAGTGAGAAAATGCTGGTTCTTCTGCAGACGCGGTATGTGGTCGCGCCGTCTTGATGACGTCACCCGAAGGAGGCATGGCTTAATGATGATGTCATCAAGCCGCGCCCTTTCTTGTGTCGTCATCAAGGCGCGGTGCGGCTACATACTACATACGCAGGAAAATAGGCCTTTTGTCACTACTAAGGTCATTGTTTGGCTATATCACATTTAACTGTATTGGCATAATAAAACATATTTTTGCCCAATTACTTTTCTTATATTTTAAACAAGTTATTTAACTTTAGTGACAGCAAAGTAGTTAAAAGCATAGCAACAATAATGGTTTATTATGTGGCTCAACCTTGTTGCAATATTACGCAAATCACTGAATTGTTTGATGATTTGAACGGTTTAACACGGTGAGTGCAGACCACGTGCCTTTTGCGTTTTTTTTGTGGTCAGCAATACCAATACTACACTAACCTTATGAAGTCGGCACTCAACGTGTTAAAATTCATATATCAAAATAAATTTTTATAAAAATTTACATTGTTTCTTGTTCCAAGCCACATATATATTTTCGCCTCACCAAAAATAAAAGTCCTACTTGGTGTACGGAGTGCATACACTTTTCAAAAGTTAAAGGTGAATGTCTTATTGGAGTCTGGATAAGCAATGCAATCACCTGGATCCCATCCTCACCGCAGGTGTGGGAGCACTTGGACCACACCCCGACAATCCACTCGTACTCGAGGATGGCCGGATCGGACCGGACGCGCTCTTCCTCGAAGTGACGCATGTTGACGAGGAAGTGACGCACTTGCGGCAGGGCGGATCGGTTCGTCAGTTTGCGGTGGCGGTCCTCGGGCGAGGGGGTGGTGGAGGAAGAGGTGGTGGAACCTATACAAGAATAAAAATGTTCGGTTGGATGTCATTGTGTGGAACAAGTATCTCAAGAATAGAACGGGGAGAGTTTGAATACCAGATAAAATGGGTGTTATTTTGTTGGTATTAGGAGTGATGATGACCCACTAATTAAGGGTTCCGTTATAAAGAGGTTTTCATATGATTCGGTAATACATGGATGAATGCCATCGCTAAGGCAGCAAGTGCCAGCTGATGAGCAACACACGATGAAAACTGCTAAAGAACTTGTCATGCATGGCACAGTGAATGCGGAACCTCAACTAACACCATAAATTTGTTGCTTGATCCAAAGTACCTTCAGTTTTAGAAGCAGGATAGAACCTTAACCTGTATCACTTCCCCAAAGAGTTCGATATCACGTATGAGATGAATTTCAATTCTATCATCTACGGAATGAATTTTAATATATCATCTATGGAATTGAAATTATATCAATGGCAGTAGTTCTCAACTTTTTTTTTGTTTCACGTACCCCTTGATAAAACTTTTTATTTATGAGTACCCCTTTCTCTCATAACCCTTCTCATCCATCCACCTACGCAAACAAAAAGTTTGTTTAAATATCTTAGGTTAGCTGGCAAAAACAACTCAAATTGATGATACTTGTAGGCTTTTATTTTAGATTTTAATTATTACACGAAATATCTTTTTATTTTAGGTTTTATCCACCTTTACTAATATCCCATCCGGACCGCCATGTATCCCAAGGGGTATAAGTACCACAGGTTGAGAACCTATGGTCTATGGAATTAATTTCAATCTCGAGGAAATAACTTTTTTCTCAACACACTTTTGGAGAACCATTATAAGTAATTATTTTTTAGTAGTTATAATAGTGCATTATTATTTTAACGAACAATGCTCTATATTAAATAAAAATACACAATTTCATATATATATAACATTAGCTATTATTACCGACATTATAAAGGTCTGGCACATGTCATCGCAACGTTGCATCTGCAGACTCCGCTCACGACGTTCGTCAAGTATTCCATTGTAGAAAAAACGAGTTAATTTTAACGGTGTAATAGAAACATTGAAGAAAGAAATGCTAATGCTAAACTTTTCGCAGTAACATTTCGAATTTCCGATCAGGTCGATTGAATTAACGTTGAATTAGAGTTTCATTTGTGGGCTATTAGCTAAAGTTCCAGGATTTAGTCCAAAAGACCTTGGAAACTCTGCCTCGTAAGTTTGAACCATGGTCAGGGGACGAGAACGAAGTTGGTATTAAAAAAATACTTAACAAAATAAAAGCACTTACTAGTATCTGCATAGAACCCCCGGTCTGTCTGTCGTGTAGGCAGGGGCCTCACCCCCACAACCACGTCGCTCCTGAAAGCACCTGCCAGACAGGTGTAGGTCCCGGCGTCCGCGAAGGCCAGCTTGTGGACCCTGAGGGCCCCTTTACCGGACACCGCCACCCGGGGCCACCCCACGGTGGTGGATGGGGGGATGCGAAGATGCCCCTTGAACCATAGTACTCGTCCTGTGGTGGTGTTGGTGGTGGGATCGACGGGGCAGTGGAACTTGACGTTGGATCCTTTGAAGAGGAGGGCCTGACCGGATGCTTTGAGAGTGACGCGTCTGTTGAGGATGAGATTAAGTTAGGAATTTACATTTTAATTGTAGGGATTAAACGTTGAACTTATAGCAGCATTCACACCAGGGGATTGTGAGGTGCTACCTCTGAGCTCAAGTAATCACTGAAGGGAAGATTAAGCATGCCCTACCACTTTACACCCTTTTGAGAAAGGTTATAGTCCTTGGCATTTGGCATAGGATGAAGTGCATAAATTCTAGTTTTAAAACCACATTCAGGGTTTTCAGAAATATATTAAATGTTACACAGTTAATGGTTTACCATAGTTGTTTTCTTACTTACAAGAAAAAGGAGAAAGAATATTAAATAATTAATCAAATACTTTAGTCTGACGCAACACAACTGTGTAAAAGCCAAGGTATAAAGTTTTATCAACTTTGTCTCCTGAACAGTATTCATCCGCGAGCAACGGTAAAGTACATTTTCTCCCATTGGAATAACAGCTCTAGTGCGACGTTAATTAACAAAACCAAACAAACCCATTGGAATAATCACACCAGTGTTTATTTTAGCACAGTTGGAGCTACAGAGAGCCGATGATACAACCTCTTCCCATAGAATACAACACAACAATTCCAGACTCGCGTGTGTTTGTACTGATTTGATGCAATTTAAACTGCTTCAACTCTCTGAAAGCTGCTTCACAGTCTAGAAATCCGGCCAACATATCACCATTATACAGCGTTAGCTTACGTTATGCATCGGGCGGGTTAAAAAAAACCCTTTTTATTTACATTTTATTTGATTAAAAAATCACTCAGCAACTGCCCTGCAATTGTTTTTAATTACATTTGACTCGAGAGCTGCCACGTTTCAGATTTCGAAATCGACAAAGCAAAGATGAAAAATCGCCAAACTCGGTATAATCACAATTTATATAAAATTGTCGATTATTTTGCCAAAACGCAGTAGCAAGCGAAAAGATATTTAGTCACGATTGTTGCATGTCCCATAATTGTTGAGTGAGCGGATAGAATTTGAGTTTTTCAATTGCATCCAATTAAATAGTTCAGTTGCATGCGCGATAGTTGCCAGTGCGCGGTTAGTCTTACCGTTTAGATGTGTGACTAACGGCACACGTATTGGATGTCTGTAGATACCAGAAACTTGATGAGTGTATGCAGGGCTCGATTAGCACATTGAAGTAAAGGAAACCCGCCTTTAAATGGTGGCCCATTGCTCTCAAATAGATACTGGAATATCAAATCAAGCTTTTACTTGCATTAATAAAATCCTTGCCACTGAATGGCATTAAAATTAAACACATTTTAAATAATATAATAAAATATATTAATAAATATTCCTAATATTCTGTTATGTATTGATTTTTTTCCAATATTCGAACGAATTTAACGCACAAGTGGCAATTTTTTTTTTACTAAAGTTTGTAACGCATTTTTTAAAAAGTTAAATTAGTAGCTAACTTTAATTAAAATGTGCAATTTGGGAGGCCCTAGTGTAAGCCTGGGTTTTACGAGCCTATTCAGTAATCAGACCCTGAGTGTATATGCATCTTTTTATGCATCACCTACCTTTGTAGGTCTTATACTCCTAAATAAAAAGGGTTTTGAAACCTGATGAATAATTAAGACTAACCCTATATATTTTATGCACATGCTAGGATAATACGACGGAACCTAAATACCATATCCTCAACCATGACGTGTAGTTTAACTAATCATCACCATCACCATCACCTAATACCTGTTCGGATGTTTCTGCACAAATACGTGCTCGCCTGGGTGCATAGTCGGTATAAAGGTGTCGTCATCCACTGTCAGCGTCGTTGGCTTTTGCGTCGTTGTTGTTGTTGTTGTAGTCGTCGTCCTAGGGATCGGCGGGCACGGCTTGAGGTTGCACTTCTTGATGGCTTTCGGCCTTGTCTTGAGGCACTTGGCTGGAGGCAGTTGGATGGCCTGGCTGAGGGGGGCCAGGATCTTCTCGCAGTGGAGCTTGCGAGTCTGGAAGCCACCCGAACAGGATCGGGAGCACTGCAGAAAATAAAGGTTCGACACTGAAATCTATACGAGATTTTTTTTAGTGAAATATTCAGGCCATAGAACTTTAAAAATCAGTCTTTTATCGTATTGTTTCTTTTGGTGAATATAATTTGGCACCTTGAAAGTAAATTTGCTTTATTACAAGTTAAGCCACGTTAACAAGGATTTTAAAAATTAGTGTAAGGTTTTAAAGGTTATGTTTAAGGTATATAGAGAGATACCACACCTCTCAGAAAAATACTACATCTCAGCCACATTATGGAGATTTGAAACACTTGATATGCCTAAAGATGTATCCTATCATTTAATTCCAGGAATATAACAATTTAAGGGTCCACAGGACAAAACGACGAAGATCTATTATTTGACGAAACAGGCGCCTGCTTTATGATCCGATTAAATATTTCGTCAAGCTGAGGAAATTAATTTTATGATTTTTTTTAATGAAATTTATATCGTCAAAAATGAGGGTAATTTTAAATAACATAATTCAATTACGACGAGCTGGCTCGAAACACGAAAATCGTTTTAGAGTTCAACGCTCTACTCGATCAAGAAGGCTCCATTACATTCCGACAATATAAGTATAATAACCGGACATGAGCTGATGACCCTGAAAAGAGCCGAAAAGGAATCTCAGTCAATAACTTTCGCTCCAAAATTTGAGGATTCTTGTTTCGTCAAAAGCCACGTGACATGAAGCGATTGTCAAATATAACGAAAGCAGCCTCGACGATCGCAGAATTCTCTCAAATGAGAGTGTTATATATGAGAGAGAGTGAAGTCTCATAGAAATTTATTTGAAACTTCACAGGTGTTATGGATCGGAATTCTTACCTTGCTCCAGACTTCTGCCTTCCACGAGGGCTCGCAGTCGAATACGTTGCAAGACTCGAACGATTTCGGGGGTTGGCCAGGACATCGAACGGCCGCCACTTCTACGTCTGTGGTCGTGGACAAACATCTCACAGAGCGAGTTTTGATGCCCCCTCCACATTCCTTCGAACATTCTCCGAATTCAGTGATGTTCCATTTGTATCTAGAAGAAGGTATATAATTGTAATAGTAATTTATGTAACCATTTATAGAATAGTATTTAAAATACCCCCCTGTTAAATTAGTAGTAATATAAACTAAACTCCCATACTGAACTAGACATTCATTTTGTGTTGTGTATAACTTAGGCTCATTCTATACATGAACGAGAAAAACGCGATCCTAAAGGAATTATAACTAAAATAAATTCTGTAAATAATTTTTTAAAAACGTGTTCATACTCTATAAAACCTCTCGAAAAACGAATTTACAAGTCTGTTATATTTGCGCTTCGTAAAAGAAATACATTTAGTGTGTCCAAAATGGTCCAAAATTTCGACCTTGCAATAATTATCCTTTCAAAATAAATTTCTTTCAATACGAGTAGGAAAGAACAGCAGATATTTTTATCGCTCAGGAAAAAGTGGACGCAACTGAAACTTTCGGGATTGACAAGTGAAGTTGTGGTGTTTGAATGAAGATGGAGCCACGAGCAGTTGAAGTTTACATTGTTCTTCGTCCCAAAGTCACCAATTCGTAGTTATGTATATCACAAGTGAACACATTGAAATGGATCCTTCCTATACTCACATGACAGGACAGGGCTGCTCATTGCACTTCTTGGTGAGTGTGTCTGGTTTGAGTTCGGGATCACACAACTGTGGGGAGACTTCCACTTGGTCGGGAAGGCGCAGGCAACGGACGATCGAGGTGTGAGAACCTATAGGGGGAGAAATTGTACTTTCTATTTTAAGTATAAAAAATTAGCTTTTTTCAACTATTCGAAATTCCCAACTCAACGGTGTTGAAAATTCCCAGTTCCAACTTATCGACATTTTTCATCTGTTATTAAATATATTTTAGGAAATATTAAACAGTTATCTCACAAGCAGTGATATCTTGCACCCATATTCCAGTGCAGTGTCTATTGTGAGGTCTAATTTAAATGTAAGCTTACAAGTTGGGCAACTTCTAACCTTCCCCTAGCTTTCATTTACTAATGATATTAATTTCTTCACGCATAAATTTTCCCAACTCAGGGTATTTAGAAGGTGAAATTCCCAACTTTCAGGATTTCCAGATTATTGGGGGAGGGTCGGAATCCCCCCCCCCCCCCCCCCAGAACATTGTCCGAAGGTAGTTAATAATTAGTTTTTATTGTATTTTGTTATTCATGGTGATTACTAGTTATTGGGTGACGGTTATTGTTTGGCTGCATCATTTAGCTGAATTGGCATAATAAAATATTATCCCCTCCCCTAATGAATATGATTATATTTTAAAAACAGTCAGCAACAATCAACGTAGTTATGGTGACAATGCAGTTACAAATCTGAAAAAAAAATCGGATTTTCAGTTTAGAGCGTATGGGGTCTACAATGTCATTACACTCAAACCTGTTTTTGTGAAGTCTTTTTTTGTGCGATTTCTTTTGTGCGGTATATGAAAATTTCAATCAAATTGGAACATAATTGATTATCTGGCTACCGAGACATATACAAGCGTCTAGTGAAACAACAGTCGTCGCAAAAACTGATCACTGACTACATGGTAACTGAAAAAAAGTCAACTGTAAACGAGTGCGCGGTAGTAGTGACGAAAGCGATTTTGAACCAAGTTCGCGTATTGTCAGACTACGAAGGATAATGGTTATACGTTTTGAAAGTTTTGTATGTGTAAAATAAGTACATATGTAAATAAAATATTTAAAAATGTTCGCATGTGTATTTTCTAAATCAGATTCCAAAAGGTTTGGCGAGATTCCAAGTAGCTATCAAGCCTCGTGTCTTGATTTCTTTTTAAAAAAGCAATTCCTAATTATTTCGTAAGGTTTTGAGTTATTTTCTATGTGATACTTTTTTTATGCGGTCCCTATCCACCGCATAAAAAAAATATTTTTTAATTGTGTTGCGAAAACTATTTTTTATAGCTACTCGTGAAGTTTTGTGCCAATTGTTTTTATGCGGTCCCTATCTTCCGCACAAAAACAGGTTTGAGTGTACTTGTGGTTTGATACTATGTTTTTGAAAAAATTCACCTATATTAAGTTATATAAAATTTGAAATTAAAACTGAAACAAAAGCGGACACATCCCCTTTTGGAAGCAGTTAATATTTGTATTTTTTAAATGTAATTGCTTAAAATAACGGCAGTACTGTGTGTACTCATTGATCTTAAATAGTTGAGACATATTTGGTATGGGAATTAAAAAAAAACCATTTAGAAATACCTGGGATTTTACGTTGAACAGTTTTTCAAGAAATTGTCTTCTTCCATCTTTTGATGCACTTTTCCCATAAAGAATATTTCCAATCAAATCGAAAATTTACGTACCATTAGTTTAGTTTAAAATCTACATGTTAAACTTAAATTTCAGTTGTTTGATTAGAATAAAAAAATATATGTGCGACAATATTAGTTATATTTCGACAATTCGATATATTTTAGCATGAACAATATACAAACAATATACAATATACAAGCCTTACCACATATCTGCACACAGACATCGATATAGTTTTTTTTTTTACCTTTATACATATCTGTGGCTTGGAACAAAAAGGACCAACATAACTGACAGTTTTGAGAAAAATCACATATATATATGTGTGTGTGTGTGTGTGTGTGTGTGATGATTAATCAATAGATGTTCAGTTATGAAAGTATAAAACAAATGCTGAAATATTATGTTCACATCGTTTATTGTTCAGGACTTCATAGCAGGACCTGATAGCTTCGAGGTTAGATCGTGAATCTGTATCAAGATGGAGATTTTGAGAAGGAGAATACACCCTGGACACCTTTGATTGGTTCATCTCAGTTTTAGTTCACATTTTTAGGTTTGAGTTTGGATCTACGAAGTTGCGTGGGAGGGAAAGCAGTCACACGAGGGATGTTTTTGAACTGGGAAAAGGGGGCGATATCCAAAGTTAAAGAAAGTTAGTTAAGGTAATGATATAATTAATGTTAAAGTGGAGAGAAGGGTTATAAAATATCTTACATATCCCCCCACGCAAGAGCGTTACCGATCGCGGTAGTGTACTCATGCGCGAGAGCAATATGATAAGATATTGAGGTGAGTAGTGTAAAAACACCGGTTCTGAGCCGAGGTGCTGTGAGGAATAATGAGGAATACGAGGAATAATGAGGCGGACGGCGACGAGGTGCTCTGTGGATTTTTGGCGGTGCTCTGTGGATTTTGGCGGTGCTCTGTGGATTTTGGTGGATTTCTGTGGATTTTGGTGGATTTCGGTGGATTTGTGAGGATCTGAGTGGTGCTGCTGTGGATTTTGGTGGATTTCTGTGGATTTTGGTGGATTTCTGTGGATTTTGGTGGTGCTCTGTGGATTTTGGTGGTGCTCTGTGGATTTTGGTGGTGCTCTGTGGATTTTGGTGGATCTTGGTATCAAGCCGTGGATCTGCGAGGATCTGTGAGAGGAGTAATGAGGAGTACGAGGAGTAATGGGAGTAATTGAGGATCTGACGGAGTACCGGGCTCTAAGCTGTGGTGCTGCGAGGATCTTGTTGGATCAGGGCGGATCTCGTCTGTCAAGCCGAGGGGGCGTGGCCTAATGGAGATGACCTCAACCAATCAGGTGTCAGTAAGTGACGTCACACGCAGGGGGCATGGGAACAGGTGTCGACGCAGAGTCGCCCATGGGCAAGTCGCCGATGGGCATGTCACACCGTGTCTCAACGTGTTTGTACAGGAATGGACCAATCAGAGTCTTGTTTGAAGATGACCTCATTAAGAACCAATCAGGTGTCAGTAAGTGATGTCTATGGAGTGTCATGTGACATGAAAGTTGCTTTTTTGTTATTTTGCGTTTTTATTTGGGTATTGGTGGAAATTTGCGACGCACAGCATCTACACATTTTTAATTATAAGCTGTGGGTTGTGACATCATAGGTATAATGTTAGGAATGGTTGGTTGTTGAAAAAACTGTGAGCTGTGAAAGTAATGTGAAAAAACTGTGAAAGTAAATAAAATATG
Source organism: Troglohyphantes excavatus (assembly GCA_963932185.1). Taxonomy (NCBI): domain Eukaryota; kingdom Metazoa; phylum Arthropoda; class Arachnida; order Araneae; family Linyphiidae; genus Troglohyphantes; species Troglohyphantes excavatus. The sequence goes on from OZ010670.1 coordinate 54,551,975, forward strand.
ATAGAATTAAACTAATATTCTTATTTTAATATTTATTATATTTTAATATTTATTTATATTTTGATATTTATTTGTATTTTATTATTTATATTTTTACATTTATTTTTAATATTTAATTATATTTTAACTTCTATATTTTATTATTCATTTATATTTTAACTTCTATATTTTATTATTCATTTATATTTTATATATATTTTAATATTTATATATATTTTATTATTCATATATTTCATACATATTTTAATATTTATTTATATTTTATTACTCATTTATATTTTACATATATTTTATTTACGTATACATCTGTGCCAAAAAAAATTAACTCAGTGAGAGCAATTACGTCCCACTAGAGCTGCACAATGAACTTATGTTAAAGGGAATGACAGTAGTGTATATATTTTAACTATGGTTAGTACAAAAGAAAAGAATTTTGCAAGAATGGTTTTAGAAAAATATATTTTATGTGACCAACTCCAGCATATAATTTCGCAATATAACTCTATGAGGAATCATCCTATGGGGGTAAATAACATACCATCGTGTACAGGAAGGTAGACCAGATTAATAAGTAAAGCTTTTTTTTTACCTTTTGACATGTGTACTAAGGGTATAAAAAATGACAGTCTGGGGTTCTATGAAAATAATGTTTATACCAATATACGTTTAAATTACAATTTATATAACGGAAATCAGTCTCAGTGGATGAAAAAAAAGTAATTTATATGAAAGCTGATACTTTGAAAAAGAACCTTGGGAACCAAAACCTTGTATTACGGTTAATTAAACTTTTTATAAAAGTAATGTGTTCTTTAAATGTTTTTCACATCATACGTAAAATTATTATTTTAAGAGGGAAAATATCATATCGTTATGACTAGAAGGAGGGATCTCACCTTGATCACAATTGGATGCATTAGAATTGCTTACTGTTTAGGAATATGATGTAAAAGTTACTCTATCGCACTGTTTGTTGTGCTGGGCTTGATAAGAGCAGATTTGGGGTTGGTATGTAAGATAATGGATCTATTACTTGTTCTAATACGTGTTGAATAAGGGAATTTGTCTTAGATGTTGCTGTTTTAGGGGTGTTTTATAATTGGTTGTTTGATTGAACGATACAGTGCAGCTATACAAAGGGGTTTATTTATACGCTTGGTACAAGTACACATTTTTTCTTATGTCATAAAATTACACTATAACAAAACGCATAGGTGGATGGTAGAAATGAAGTAGCACCATACAAGGGGAATTATTATGGCTGGCTGATTAAATTTTCAAAGACTAAGAGGCAACAAGTTCCCATATGAGTACAATTGAGGGTGAATGTGTAGAATTTGGCGACATCAAGTATCCACAAGGGGACAATTTGAGAGGTGTATTCGTAAAATTGGCGACATAAAGTACTCATAGGGAGACGTTTGTAGGCGTATACATAAAATTGGGGTGAAAGCGGGGTTTGTAGTTGTACATTAGACAAGAATAAATGAAAAAGTTTAAGTTTGAAATAAATTATAAAAAGAATAAATGTTAAAAAAAAAAAGTTAAAATACAATTTAAAAAGCAAAATGTAAAAAAAAAAAAAAAAGTTTAAAAAGAAAAATGTAAAAATAAAAAAAAGTTTAAGTGTGAATTAAAAACTAAAAGGTTAAGTAAGAAAAAAAAATAACTAAAAGTGAAAAAAAAATTTTAAAAGTGAAAAAAAATATATATATATTTATATAAAAAATATTTGAAAAAAGTTTAAGTGTGAAATAAATTATAAAACTAATAAATGTAAAATAAAAAGTTTACGTGTGAAATAGATTATAAAAAGTATAAATGTAAAAAAATAAATAAAAAGTTTAAGTGAAAAATATAATGTAAAGATAAAAAAGTTAAAAAACAGTAACTGTAAAATAAAAAAAAAGTTTGTATAAAATGAACTTTTAAAAGAAAAATGAAAAAAAAAAGTAAAAACAATATATATAAAAAAAGTTTTAAGTGTAAAAATAAAATTAAAAAAAAAAAAATTAAAAAAAAAAAAAAAGACAAATGTAAAAAAGAAAAACGTAAAAAAAAATTTAAAATTTAAAAAAAAAAATTTACAAACGAAAAATATGAAAAAAAAAAGAAACGTTAAAAGAAAATTGCTAAATGTAAAAAAGAAATGTGTTAAATGTAAAAGATTAACCATCATAAGTTTTTTACCCGAATCGACCCAAAGCCATATGGTGTTACGGAACGTACTAGCCCCATATAGGCACAGATGCCCGTGGTGAGTTCTGTGAATGGTCTACCCACTAATCAAACGACAAGTACCACAATTACATTAAATAATTAGCAACAAAAAAAGCAGGAAATACTACTATAGATATAAAAAATATTAACAAAGTATCGAAAATAGAACCAAAGGTAACTAATAAATCTGTATAGAATGAGTGTCTATAAATGTATAAGAGAAACCAATGTATATATTTCTACTAAAATGTTGACACATATACTAAATTTTTAACAAATTAAGTCAAATATTTGCGAAATAGAGAAAATAATACATACTTTTTAAAATTGTATCAAATAGTCTATGAATGGATAAAAAAAAAAATATCATGACATGTATTAAAAAAAAAATTAAAATAATGGACTTACGTGTAACACATTAAGTTAAGAAATTTATACTTATCAAAGAAAGTAACGTAAGTCATATAAAAAAAAAAAACCTGTAGTTAAGTACAATTGTTAATTGAATATGCTACAAAATATTGTCAAATTACACCATTTTTAGTGATAGGACAAGCAAACTTGTTAAAATGTCATATAATTATCAAAAATATTATACAAAGTACGAATTTTAAAAAAAAAGTAAATGCAAAAAGAAAAAAAAGTTTAAGTGTAAAATAAAATGTAAAAAAAAAATAAATGTAAAAAATAAAAAAAAGTTTAATAAAAAAAAAGTTAAAAAATAATAAAAAAAAAATTTAAGTGTAAAATACAATTTAAAAAAAAAATGTAAAAAGAAAAAAGTAAAAAAAAAAAAATAAAAGAAAAAAAGTTAAAAAAGAAAAAAAAAAGTTAAAAAAGAAATAAAAAGTTAAAAAAGAAAAAAAGTTAAAAAAGAAAAAAAAAAGTTTAAAAAGAAAAAAAAAAGTTTAAAAAAAAAAAAAAAGTTTAAAAAGAAAAAAAAATTAAAAAAGAAAAAAAAATTAAAAAAGAAAAAAAAAATTAAAAAAAAAGAAAAAAAAAATTTAAAAAAAAAAATTAAAAAAAAAAAAAAAAAAAAAAAAAGTTTAAAAAAAATAGTTAAAGTGTAAAATACAATTTTAAAAAAAAAATGAAAACATAAAAAATTTAAAAAAAAAATGTAAGTGTAAAATTACATTTTAAAAGAAAATGTGAAAATAGAAAAAAAAGTAAAAAGAAAATTGCTAAAAGTAAAAAAAAATAAAGGTGTAAAATGTTAAATAAAAAGACCTTAAGTGTAAAAAATAGAAGAAAAAAGTTTAAGTGTAAAATATTACTCATCATAAGCTTTTTACTCGTATCCACCCAAAGTTATATGGCGTTACGGAGCGTACTAGCCCCATATAGGCGCAGATTCCTTGGTGAGTTCTGTGTATGGTCTACCCACTAATCAAACAATAAGTACAATAATTATATTAAAATATTAGCAAAAAAAAAAAGCAGAAAATACTAATATAGATATAAAAAATATTATCAAAGTATAGAAAATAGAACCAAGAATAACTAATAAATCTGTATACAATGGGTGTCTATAAATGTATAAGAGAAACCAATGTTTATATCTCTACTAAAATGTTGACACATATACTAAATGTTTAATAAATTAACTCATATATTTGCGAAATAGAAAAAATGGTACATACTTTTTAAAATTGTATCAAATAGTCTATGAATGGATAAAAAAAAAATTGTATATATAATTTTTAATTGTATCTATAAATGGATAAAAAAAATCATGACATGTATTAAAATAATGGACTTACGCGTGACAGTTTAAGTTAAAAAATTTATATTTACCAAAGAAATTAACATAAGTTATTATAAAAAAAAAAACTGTAATTAAGTATAATTGTTAATTGAATATGCTACAAAATATTGCCAAGTTATTCCATGGTAGCGATTTAACAACCAAACACTTTGTCTTTAAAGATTACGATAACGCAGTTTTAGAAACTAACATAGGGGCAAATGTGTATAATTATCATAAAATACTTCACATTACTGTTAAAATGTCATATAATTATCAAATATATTATACAAAGTAAGAAAAATATTACTTAATATGTTAAAATATTACCAATAGTACATGCCCAACAGATCAAAATGACCTTCAGCACCCTACGACACATGAAAACTTACGGAGATTAACAGCAATCTTGCCTCAAAAAATAAAACCAATAGTGTGCTGCTAAGGATAAAATGTCAAGTACACACCCAGTGTAGGAGATGTATACAAATAATATTGTTGAATTATTAACAAAGTGATTTCATTAATACTAAAATAAGGTCTTTGTTACAATAATATATATATATATGGAAATTAAGTTCTTATTAGTGAAATTTATGTAATATTTTTAGACTGCTTTGTTCAATTTATAATATGTAGGTAGAATTTTTACATTTTTGTTATTATTTTTGTGTTATTAATGCCTGTGTTATTAATGCCTGAATGTGGTGAAAAATTGACTATTTGACTCATAGCCGTATACTGACCCCCTTGTTCCTGGTAAAATTGATGTAAATCCACATGGTTTTGTACTATAATCATGTGCAAAGACCTTCCTTAGGTATTCTTCTTCTTAATTTGTGAAATATTTTTGATAAACACAAAGGGGTTTTTTTATGTAAAAATTCTACCTACATATTATAAATTGAACAAAGCAGTCTAAAAATATTACATAAATTTCACTAATAAGAACTTAATTTCCATATATATATATATTATTGTAACAAAGACCTTATTTTAGTATTAATGAAATCACTTTGTTAATAATTCAACAATATTATTTGTATACATCTCCTACACTGGGTGTGTACTTGACATTTTATCCTTAGCAGCACACTATTGGTTTTATTTTTTGAGGCAAGATTGCTGTTAATCTCCGTAAGTTTTCATGTGTCGTAGGGTGCTGAAGGTCATTTTGATCTGTTGGGCATGTACTATTGGTAATATTTTAACATATTAAGTAATATTTTTCTTACTTTGTATAATATATTTGATAATTATATGACATTTTAACAGTAATGTGAAGTATTTTATGATAATTATACACATTTGCCCCTATGTTAGTTTCTAAAACTGCGTTATCGTAATCTTTAAAGACAAAGTGTTTGGTTGTTAAATCGCTACCATGGAATAACTTGGCAATATTTTGTAGCATATTCAATTAACAATTATACTTAATTACAGTTTTTTTTTTTATAATAACTTATGTTAATTTCTTTGGTAAATATAAATTTTTTAACTTAAACTGTCACGCGTAAGTCCATTATTTTAATACATGTCATGATTTTTTTTATCCATTTATAGATACAATTAAAAATTATATATACAATTTTTTTTTTATCCATTCATAGACTATTTGATACAATTTTAAAAAGTATGTACCATTTTTTCTATTTCGCAAATATATGAGTTAATTTATTAAACATTTAGTATATGTGTCAACATTTTAGTAGAGATATAAACATTGGTTTCTCTTATACATTTATAGACACCCATTGTATACAGATTTATTAGTTATTCTTGGTTCTATTTTCTATACTTTGATAATATTTTTTATATCTATATTAGTATTTTCTGCTTTTTTTTTTTGCTAATATTTTAATATAATTATTGTACTTATTGTTTGATTAGTGGGTAGACCATACACAGAACTCACCAAGGAATCTGCGCCTATATGGGGCTAGTACGCTCCGTAACGCCATATAACTTTGGGTGGATACGAGTAAAAAGCTTATGATGAGTAATATTTTACACTTAAACTTTTTTCTTCTATTTTTTACACTTAAGGTCTTTTTATTTAACATTTTACACCTTTATTTTTTTTTACTTTTAGCAATTTTCTTTTTACTTTTTTTTCTATTTTCACATTTTCTTTTAAAATGTAATTTTACACTTACATTTTTTTTTTAAATTTTTTATGTTTTCATTTTTTTTTTTAAATTGTATTTTACACTTTAACTATTTTTTTTAAACTTTTTTTTTTTTTTTTTTTTTTTAATTTTTTTTTTTAAATTTTTTTTTTCTTTTTTTTTAATTTTTTTTTTCTTTTTTAATTTTTTTTTCTTTTTTAATTTTTTTTTCTTTTTAAACTTTTTTTTTCTTTTTAAACTTTTTTTTTTCTTTTTAAACTTTTTTTTTTCTTTTTTAACTTTTTTTCTTTTTTAACTTTTTATTTCTTTTTTAACTTTTTTTTTTCTTTTTTAACTTTTTTTCTTTTATTTTTTTTTTTTTACTTTTTTCTTTTTACATTTTTTTTTTAAATTGTATTTTACACTTAAATTTTTTTTTTATTATTTTTTAACTTTTTTTTTATTAAACTTTTTTTTATTTTTTACATTTTTTTTTTTTTTACATTTTATTTTACACTTAAACTTTTTTTTTCTTTTTGCATTTACTTTTTTTTTTAAATTCGTACTTTGTATAATATTTTTGATAATTATATGACATTTTAACAAGTTTGCTTGTCCTATCACTAAAAATGGTGTAATTTGACAATATTTTGTAGCATATTCAATTAACAATTGTACTTAACTACAGGTTTTTTTTTTTTTATATGACTTACGTTACTTTCTTTGATAAGTATAAATTTCTTAACTTAATGTGTTACACGTAAGTCCATTATTTTAATTTTTTTTTTAATACATGTCATGATATTTTTTTTTTATCCATTCATAGACTATTTGATACAATTTTAAAAAGTATGTATTATTTTCTCTATTTCGCAAATATTTGACTTAATTTGTTAAAAATTTAGTATATGTGTCAACATTTTAGTAGAAATATATACATTGGTTTCTCTTATACATTTATAGACACTCATTCTATACAGATTTATTAGTTACCTTTGGTTCTATTTTCGATACTTTGTTAATATTTTTTATATCTATAGTAGTATTTCCTGCTTTTTTTGTTGCTAATTATTTAATGTAATTGTGGTACTTGTCGTTTGATTAGTGGGTAGACCATTCACAGAACTCACCACGGGCATCTGTGCCTATATGGGGCTAGTACGTTCCGTAACACCATATGGCTTTGGGTCGATTCGGGTAAAAAACTTATGATGGTTAATCTTTTACATTTAACACATTTCTTTTTTACATTTAGCAATTTTCTTTTAACGTTTCTTTTTTTTTTCATATTTTTCGTTTGTAAATTTTTTTTTTTAAATTTTAAATTTTTTTTTACGTTTTTCTTTTTTACATTTGTCTTTTTTTTTTTTTTTAATTTTTTTTTTTTTAATTTTATTTTTACACTTAAAACTTTTTTTATATATATTGTTTTTACTTTTTTTTTTCATTTTTCTTTTAAAAGTTCATTTTATACAAACTTTTTTTTTATTTTACAGTTACTGTTTTTTAACTTTTTTATCTTTACATTATATTTTTCACTTAAACTTTTTATTTATTTTTTTACATTTATACTTTTTATAATCTATTTCACACGTAAACTTTTTATTTTACATTTATTAGTTTTATAATTTATTTCACACTTAAACTTTTTTCAAATATTTTTTATATAAATATATATATATATTTTTTCACTTTTAAAATTTTTTTTTCACTTTTAGTTATTTTTTTTTCTTACTTAACCTTTTAGTTTTTAATTCACACTTAAACTTTTTTTTATTTTTACATTTTTCTTTTTAAACTTTTTTTTTTTTTTTTACATTTTGCTTTTTAAATTGTATTTTAACTTTTTTTTTTTAACATTTATTCTTTTTATAATTTATTTCAAACTTAAACTTTTTCATTTATTCTTGTCTAATGTACAACTACAAACCCCGCTTTCACCCCAATTTTATGTATACGCCTACAAACGTCTCCCTATGAGTACTTTATGTCGCCAATTTTACGAATACACCTCTCAAATTGTCCCCTTGTGGATACTTGATGTCGCCAAATTCTACACATTCACCCTCAATTGTACTCATATGGGAACTTGTTGCCTCTTAGTCTTTGAAAATTTAATCAGCCAGCCATAATAATTCCCCTTGTATGGTGCTACTTCATTTCTACCATCCACCTATGCGTTTTGTTATAGTGTAATTTTATGACATAAGAAAAAATGTGTACTTGTACCAAGCGTATAAATAAACCCCTTTGTATAGCTGCACTGTATCGTTCAATCAAACAACCAATTATAAAACACCCCTAAAACAGCAACATCTAAGACAAATTCCCTTATTCAACACGTATTAGAACAAGTAATAGATCCATTATCTTACATACCAACCCCAAATCTGCTCTTATCAAGCCCAGCACAACAAACAGTGCGATAGAGTAACTTTTACATCATATTCCTAAACAGTAAGCAATTCTAATGCATCCAATTGTGATCAAGGTGAGATCCCTCCTTCTAGTCATAACGATATGATATTTTCCCTCTTAAAATAATAATTTTACGTATGATGTGAAAAACATTTAAAGAACACATTACTTTTATAAAAAGTTTAATTAACCGTAATACAAGGTTTTGGTTCCCAAGGTTCTTTTTCAAAGTATCAGCTTTCATATAAATTACTTTTTTTTCATCCACTGAGACTGATTTCCGTTATATAAATTGTAATTTAAACGTATATTGGTATAAACATTATTTTCATAGAACCCCAGACTGTCATTTTTTATACCCTTAGTACACATGTCAAAAGGTAAAAAAAAAGCTTTACTTATTAATCTGGTCTACCTTCCTGTACACGATGGTATGTTATTTACCCCCATAGGATGATTCCTCATAGAGTTATATTGCGAAATTATATGCTGGAGTTGGTCACATAAAATATATTTTTCTAAAACCATTCTTGCAAAATTCTTTTCTTTTGTACTAACCATAGTTAAAATATATACACTACTGTCATTCCCTTTAACATAAGTTCATTGTGCAGCTCTAGTGGGACGTAATTGCTCTCACTGAGTTAATTTTTTTTGGCACAGATGTATACGTAAATAAAATATATGTAAAATATAAATGAGTAATAAAATATAAATAAATATTAAAATATGTATGAAATATATGAATAATAAAATATATATAAATATTAAAATATATATAAAATATAAATGAATAATAAAATGTAGAAGTTAAAATATAAATGAATAATAAAATATAGAAGTTAAAATATAATTAAATATTAAAAATAAATGTAAAAATATAAATAATAAAATACAAATAAATATCAAAATATAAATAAATATTAAAATATAATAAATATTAAAATAAGAATATTAGTTTAATTCTATCATATTTTATTTACTTTCACAGTTTTTTCACATTACTTTCACAGCTCACAGTTTTTTCAACAACCAACCATTCCTAACATTATACCTATGATGTCACAACCCACAGCTTATAATTAAAAATGTGTAGATGCTGTGCGTCGCAAATTTCCACCAATACCCAAATAAAAACGCAAAATAACAAAAAAGCAACTTTCATGTCACATGACACTCCATAGACATCACTTACTGACACCTGATTGGTTCTTAATGAGGTCATCTTCAAACAAGACTCTGATTGGTCCATTCCTGTACAAACACGTTGAGACACGGTGTGACATGCCCATCGGCGACTTGCCCATGGGCGACTCTGCGTCGACACCTGTTCCCATGCCCCCTGCGTGTGACGTCACTTACTGACACCTGATTGGTTGAGGTCATCTCCATTAGGCCACGCCCCCTCGGCTTGACAGACGAGATCCGCCCTGATCCAACAAGATCCTCGCAGCACCACAGCTTAGAGCCCGGTACTCCGTCAGATCCTCAATTACTCCCATTACTCCTCGTACTCCTCATTACTCCTCTCACAGATCCTCGCAGATCCACGGCTTGATACCAAGATCCACCAAAATCCACAGAGCACCACCAAAATCCACAGAGCACCACCAAAATCCACAGAGCACCACCAAAATCCACAGAGCACCACCAAAATCCACAGAAATCCACCAAAATCCACAGAAATCCACCAAAATCCACAGCAGCACCACTCAGATCCTCACAAATCCACCGAAATCCACCAAAATCCACAGAAATCCACCAAAATCCACAGAGCACCGCCAAAATCCACAGAGCACCGCCAAAAATCCACAGAGCACCTCGTCGCCGTCCGCCTCATTATTCCTCGTATTCCTCATTATTCCTCACAGCACCTCGGCTCAGAACCGGTGTTTTTACACTACTGAGGTGAAACAAATGGTGGTCATCCACTGGATCACATTTGGTTTTGAAATTGTTTTGACTACAAAGAAAAGTAAAATTTTAAATTGTTAGGTGTCCAAAATCCATTCTCCACAACAAATTTGCTATAACATTTAACACTTAATATGTAAATATTCTTAAAATATCAAATACCATATAAAAAAAATATGTAAGATATTTTATAACGCTTCTCCCTACTTTAAGATTAATTATATCATTACTTTAACTAACTTTCTTTAATTTTGGATATCGCCCCTTTTCCCAGTACAAAAACATCCCTCATGTGACTGCTTTCTGCTTTCCCTCCCACGCAACTTCGTAAATATATATATATATATATATATATCACAGGTCCAAGTCACAGGTATATGATCTGCTGTGCAGAAGGGTACGCACCTCCTGCGCAGGATGCAGTGCACGGGGTGGACTTCTCGGTGTTCCATTCGTGGACCGTCCTGTCGGGTTCCTCGACTAGTTCCTCCTTCTCGGGTTCCTGGACACGAGGCGGGAAGGGCGGGGGACAGGACACTGTGCAGGGTTCCATGTCCAAGGGTCGGAGATCTAGCAGGGAAATACACGTTCAGTGCGATACGGGGTCGATTGACCCCGTGAAGAACTTGCGGATAGTTACTGCACGGGGTTAATTGACCTCGTGTTACACTTGTGATACAACGACTGTTTTTTACGAAGTCTTAGTGCGTATTACAAAAAATTCGCTTGCACCATTACACAATTTTCTATTATTCTCCAAAGTCTAATTAAAAGAAGCTTGTCACTAAATTTATCAACCATACCAATAACTTTCCATCCTAACCTGGCGTCACTACCCCAGTGACCCCAGGTTAAATTAAATACACAATCGTGCCGCAATAATGTCATAACAAAGAATAGAACTAAACTAGTCTTTAGTAAGGCTGCATATGTTTTACAGGGCGCAGAAATCAAAAATAGCGAGATTATAAGTGATCTGGGTGTATTAGTAAATGAGGATTTTAAAATGAGTCATCAATGTACAGTGGCTAGCAATAAAGCTAATAGAATGTTGGGGTACATCAGAAAAAGTGTTTCATCAAAATCTAAGGATATTATCTTGCCATTGTACAGTGGTTTAGTAAGGCCACATCTTGAGTATGCTGTACAGTTCTGGTCACCATATCTTAAAAAAGACATTGAATTGTTAGAGAAAATTCAGCACAGGGCTACTAAAATGGTTCAAGGGTTTTCAGACATGAATTATGAAGATAGATTAAGAAATTTGAATATGTATACTCTGGAAGAGAGAAGGGTTAGAGGAGATTTGATTCAACTATTCAAATTTATCAAACAAGGAGATGTGGAGGGTTTAGATTTTAATATGAGTGATAGAACGAGAGGTCATGGGTTTAAGTTAAACAAATCTCATTTTAATCGGGAAGGAAGAAAACACTATTTCTATAATAGGGTAATAGACAAATGGAACAACTTGCCAGTGAATATTGTTAATTGTAAAGGAGTAACGGATTTTAAGAAGAAGTTAGATATGCATTGGGGGATAGTTAAGAGGTACTAGATGGACCAACCTTGTTGGGCCTTGAGCCTGTTGTTGGTCGTCAATATTTGTATTTGTATAATTAACAATTACCGAAATACAAATAACTAAGTACAAGTCAAAACAATTAAAACAAGTTAAGTTGGGTGGTAAAAAGGGAGGAAGTTTTACACATGAATGTCACTCTCCAAAACGAACTCCCTTGAATCTTTCTCGGACTCTGCATCTTGCAAATCTCCTCGACATTCCAACATTTGCTTTCGAAGGCAATCTCTGTCTGGCTTTCTCTAAAACCCCCTCTCGCAGAACCCCAGTCAACAATTTCCTAAAAAACACCCCTATACGTCAGAGGGGTCCGAATGCCTTAGGGGTCACTCAGTCCTCCGATTTGTTCAACCCGATGTCATTCAATTCATTGGTCAAAAGTCCCCCCTCGAGAATAGCGCCGCCTAAGAGTATGCAAATTTCTGCACGCTGCCTCTCCGATCTGGGGCATGTCTCCAAGTTTACGAAATAGAGGGCCCCTCTCCACGCCGCACTGGGGAAAAGCACAGGTCAGATGTGACACCTGGCATAATGAAGAAAATCATTACAGATTTTTTGAAAAGCAATTCCTAAAAACCAGAATAATTGTTAATTTTTATATATTGGTGACAAATATGCAGTCTCAGAGCTTTTATTTAACCATTTGCGGACCAAGAATGTTTCATAATTACGTTCTTTTTGTGGAACAGTTACGTCCCGCTCCTGTTTTTTTTAAAGAGGTATTCTTCAGCTTGCTATTTTTACATTTAGTACGTGGAGCCGAATTTAAAACTCGGTATACCAAACATGAGAGTTGAGGGGTTTATGACATCTGCTAAATGTATGAAAAATCAAGGGCTGTGTTGAATTTTAATCTGAAGAAAGTTTTTGATTACCAACATACATATATAGAGCTTGTAGATGCCAAAAATAATTTATATTAGATTTTGTGATATAATAATACTGTAAAAAAAGATACTTAAAAATGAGTACATGAATCTACTCGTTTTCTTTGAGTACAATTGCACCGTAAATGAGCGATGGCGTACTGAAATTTAAGAAATCGTATTTTCTCAGAAATGAGCAGTGTGATTAAATATTCCTAATATCATATGTCTGCTCAAGCCATCTTAACAAAACGACATGACACAGTGAAAAAATGATTGTTCAGAAAATGGTTTTCCACATTATCTGATGTCGATTGCTTAAATAGAAACTTGCGTTATTACAACTTAATTATCTTACTTCCCATTCTTTTAGCACACCATTTTAATATTTCTTCTGTTTATAACATCTTCAAGTCGCCCTGATCGTTTAGCGGATAAGGCTGTGGACTGCGGTGGCTGAGGATCTGGGTTCGATTCCCAGTAAGTCTTGGTTGTAAGTGCCGATATTTATTGAAAGAGATTTATGAAGGCAGGCAGCCTATGTAGACAAGCATCTACCAATTTTTTACTCATTGTACTCGTTTTTGAGTACATGTCTTTTTCAAAATTAAAACTCATGTATTCGGTGCCATGATAAGCATCGAATGTTATCAAAAAAGAGTACATTTTACTTATTTTTGAGTACATATTTTTAATAGTGTACTTTTGAAAGAAAGAATAAGAAGCCTTTTTTTTACATGCATAGATAATATTTTTAAATTGTCTTAGTAAAAACTCTCCCAACCCATTAAAAGTTCTTTATTATTCATCTAGTCATCAATCGATATTCAAACTTAATTAAATCTGAATCGATTACTTTTCCTTCTTATCCAGTTTCAATCAAATTTTCAATAACGTATTAAATGCCATTTCCATTTCAGATTATAAATGATAACAAAAAGTTTTTGATGATGTAATCATATCTGCGATTATTCGCTTTCATTGCATTTTTAATTATCGTCCGGAAAACTTCCGATTCTAATATAAATTCCAAAGGTTCATTCCATAAAAAGAAATTTAAATACTTCATTGGGGAAAAAAAATAAAAAAAACTGCCTAAAGATAAAAAGAAATCATTTTCGAAAATTTTACGATTAAGCCCTCTTTAGAAGTTTCATTCTTTTTTTTAATAATAAATCAGATTTTATTCTTTTCTCATGATTACTTACGGCATTTATTCTTAATTATTCTAATATTTAAAAAAAAAACTTATATTTTAATTCCATTTCCTAGTAAAGGGTTGATTGCATTTGCATTTAAAGGGACCACTTGTTTTACTGTAGGAATTGTTACCGTTTCATAAATTTCTCTTAAATGACAGAATTATGAATATTTGAACACACGAGTTAATAGAATACGAATTACACAGGCAATTTTTTAATGCATGCAATATATTAAAAAAAATAACGAATGTTTGTTTTATAGATTTTTAGATGCTGATTATTAGAACAATAATTACAAAGGTTCCATCACGTGCTGTTTTATCACAGGTCAAATACGTACAAATTTTGTATATTTAAGAGCAAGTTATTTTTTTGAACTTGTTATACATATTTGTGGTGAGGCAATATCTTCCAATATCTGCCACCCCACTTTCCCTCGCAAATTCTATACTCTGGTGCCAAGAAGTCCCAGAATGTCCTTGAACCTACCTCACTGTAAAACCGTTGAATGGGGGTTTCAAAAAGATTTTTGGGAGACTTCTTAGACATTAAGTAATATATGCGGCTCTTTCAGCTCACCGGCTTCCAATCGCCGGCTTGAGATGAATTCTCGAATCACGGTCAAGCCGATCAGATAGACCCTTACCCGAAGTGGCCAATAAGACAATTACGGGTAAATTCAGGGGCGGACCCTTCAACCCCTACATAATTCTGCGCTACAGATCCAGAGATTCTCTCTTTGATACTCAGACTACAAACATTCTAAATAGACTCTTTCGTTTTGGAGAGTCTGGTCTCCTTGTGAAGGAAGTGTTGAAAATGTTCGAGAAAAGTCTTAATTAACGTTGTATTTATTAACTCAAAGATTGTAATTTAAAACTCTATTATCCACTGGTCACCTTTCAATGTTCCAAAGGTCTGATGAGTCTATGAAGGATTAATAGAATTTGTGAATTGAAGGAATGACGGATTCATTGAATTTGTGAATTGAAGGAAAGAAGGATTAATTGAATTTGTGAATGTAAGGAATGAGGGATTCATTGAATTTATGAATTGAAAGAATGAAGGGTTATTTGAAGTTGTGAATTGAAGAAAAGAACGGTTACTTGAATTTCTGAATTGAAGGAAAGAAGGATTAAGAGAATTTGTGAATTGAAGGAATAAAGGATTCTTGAATTTGTGAATTAAAGGAATGATGGATTAATTGAATTTGAGAATTGAAGGAACGAAGGATTAATTGAATTTGTGTATTGGAGGAATGATGGATTCATTGAATTTGTGAATTGAAGGAATGAAGGGTTAATTGAAGTTGTGAATTGAAGGAAAGAAAGATTAAAATGAATTTTTGAATTGAATGATTGAAGGGTTACTTTAATTTCTGAATTGAACTAAAGAAGGATTAATTGAATTTGTGAATTGAAGGATTAATCAAAATTAAAAAAGACGTAAGATTGTCTGTTGTCCAACGTGAGTATTTTTGAAACGTGTTATAATTGATAATAAAATCTCCTTACCTATGCACTCTGAGTCGGGTAGCCTAGCCACAGTACGGGCGATTTCAAGGTAGGTCTGGCAGTGCACTATTCTACGTCGGAAGCCCTGGCCATTGCAACGGCTCCACGGGCCCACGAAATAGTAAATGGAGGACGTCAGGCTGCACGAAAGGATGGACATACCCATTAACACAGCTTTGATACATCCCTTATTGTATTTTCTCACACTTTTAAACTGTTCTAATAAATTTAATTTTGACAGCAAGTGTATTTTTTATTAAATGAACAAAATAAACACCTTATCCTAAGTTAAAATGATGTATATGGCATTATATTAACAAACAGTAGAAAGTGGAATAAACTTATTCAAGTAACTTAGATCCAGAACTATTCGTTTTATATAGTTATTTTAACTTTATTTATTTTTAATATTATTTATTATTTATTTTTAATATTATTTATTTTTAATATTATTTATTATTAATATTATTTATTATTTATTTTTAATATTATTTATTATTTATTTTTAATATTATTTATTATTTATTTTTAATATTATTTATTATTTATTTTTAATATTATTTATTATTTATTTTTAATATTATTTATTATTTATTTTTAATATTATTTATTATTTATTTTTAATATTATTTATTTTTAATATTATTTATTTTTAATATTATTTATTTTTAATATTATTTATTTTTAATATTATTTATTATTTATTTTTAATATCATTTATTATATTAACTATTATTATTTAATATATTAACTATAATTATTTATTATATTAATTATTATTATTTATTATATTAACTATTATTATTTATTATATTAACTTTAAAAAAAATGTTGCGTCAAACGTAGACAAAGTTAATGTACAAAAGTTATACATGTACAAACTACCTAGGAATAAGTTACTTTGCATTTAATTTAACTCTGCAGCACTTAACTCAAGATATATTTTAACCCTTGATGCTCCTCAATGCAAGGGGAATAGAATTTGAGGTGATATGAATTGGAAAGAATATTACTGGAATGACATCACTGAATCAAGAATATTACTGAATGGAGAATAATATAATCGAGTTATATTATTCTAGTTAAGTGGAATTATTAATATTCTTAACATTAGAAGTTAATATTCTAATTTTGCTTTATTTTTTAAAATTCTGTTTACTTGGGCGGTGCTTGTGTCAGATAAATGACAGGTTCTGTGACTGTGGTGGGTTCCTCCGTGGTCTGGGTTGAAGGCTCTTCTTCTGTAGTGGGAACGTATATGCCTAAAAATACAAAGAAAATCATAAGATTTCTACAATGATACAATTATAGGTTTGGATAGGTTGATTAACGTCACACTAGAGCTACACAGTAGGCTATTGCGACGGTTCGGGGGCCTATCGCAAAGGAAAGACCCGGGAACGATGCTTCGTATTTTTGAACCATGGTCAGATGACGAGGAAACACCTGAGCTGGCACCCGACGCCATTGGACCCCGATCAGATGTATAGGGCACCAGTCCCGTATACACGCCAGTATAATTTGTTGGATATTCTGGACGACATTCCTAGTATTTTGTAGCAAAGCTGGCAACCCTCCGATCACAAGATCACTACTTTTTTACTTTTCTTAGTCAAGTCTGTCGCGCAGGATCGAACCAGGAATCCTCTGATTTCAAGCTGACGCCTTTATCCACAGGACCACGGAGCCCTGACACTATTATATCTGCTGAATACAACTAGAAATATTAAAGTCCTACTAGGAGGCTCCGCCCCCTGCTCCGCTAATGCTCCGCCAACCACCGGAGGATTGCTACGCAATCCTCATAGGTTTGCTCCGCAAACCACTTCTCGCTTCGCTCGCTAAAAGGTAGGACACAATAACAATGTGTCCTAGTAACAATACTTTTTTTTAATTATATTACCAAACATTTTAAACGTTGAAACTAAATTTAAATTATAATTCATCTTGGCATAAATAAATTTTTTGGCCATGTAAATCAATATAAAATCATTTAATTTCTTTTAAACTACAAATGAAAACAATGGAACCACTGGCAGCCATTATTTATTATTTTATTTCTACCATTATTTATTATTTTCCACGTTATTTTCACACCTTTCCTGCGTTTTAGTTTAGTTTTTAACATTATTGGTAGTTTGTTTTAACATAATTGACGTTAAGCTTACCAGAGTCTTGCCTACCAGAAGTGCGTACGTAACTAAGTTAATACGTCATAAAAATGAAGTTCATAGATATCTAGTTTTCAAAATTGCCAATAGATGGCGCCACGTCAATCTTCTGCTCATTTGAAAACTTAAAAGCGTTTTTCAAAACTTCTATTTTTAATGTAATAGGGTTTATATTCTTCCTAATTTAAGCTGACATCAACAAAATAATTGTTTAATAATGAATTGAAGGGGCTAATCCTCAAAATGGCTTACATAATGGCAAAATAAAAATACGGGCGCAACAGAATTTCGTAAACAAACTAACCGTTGCCACTCAGCGTACAGAAAAACAGCGTTTTTCAATCACCGCGTAAGAGAAATATATATAAAGATATTAAGTCAATGAGACATCGGTCCTTCCAAAGGGAATAGAAGGACCCCCAGTTGCCCAATGGATAAAGGCGTTCAGCTAGTAATCAGGCGATTGCTGATTCGAATTCGTGCGATGGACTTTACAAAGAAAATTAAAAAGTAGTGATGTTGCGATCGGAAGGATGCTAGCTTCGCTATAAAAATACTAGAAAGTCGTCCAGAACATCCAACAAATTATACTGGCGTGTACACGGGGCTGGTGCACGATAAATCTGACCGGGGTTTAATGTCCTGAAGCCTTATGAGGTTGCGCCAGCTTAGGTGTTGTGCTCGTCATCTGACCATGGTTCAAAACTACGAAGCATCGTTCCCAGGTCTTTCCTTCGAGATAGGCCTCGAACCGTCGCCAATAGCCCACTGTATAGCTATAGTGTGACGTTAATTAATTAAACCAAACCAACCTAAGGGAATAGTAAAAATTACGTAACATGTAAACGCCCTAACTAAATAAATGTGTTAACCTAATATCTTTATTAAGGTTTGGCTTTAGTTAATTAACGTCGCACTAGAGCTGCACAGTGGGCTATTGGCGACGGTTCGGAGTCAATCTCGAAGGAAAGACCACACACATTCATACATGCACTACGTTATTTTAGAACCATGGTCAGATGACGAGAAAACACCTGAACTGGCACCCAACGCCTTCAATAGACGTCGGGACTTTGGACCCCGATCAGATTTATCGTGCACCAGTCCCGTATACACGCCTTTAATTTTTGCGGATGTCCTG
Organism: Troglohyphantes excavatus; assembly: GCA_963932185.1. Lineage (NCBI taxonomy): Eukaryota > Metazoa > Arthropoda > Arachnida > Araneae > Linyphiidae > Troglohyphantes > Troglohyphantes excavatus. Next base: position 54,570,858 of record OZ010670.1, read on the forward strand.
GACGATTTTTCTAGTATTTTGTAGCGAAGCTGGCAACCCTCCAACCACAAGATCACTATATTTTTTTTTTTACTTTTCTTTGTCAAGTCCATCGCCTAGGATCGAACCAGGAATCTTCGGATTCTCAGCTGACGCCTTTAACCGCTCGGCACGAAAGCCAATATTAAAGTTTCAAAAACTATTAACGGAATAGTATTAGGTAAATTTCTTACAAAGCCTTATCATTTTAAACATGATCAAAATTCAAAATTATTAATTTGACTAAAAGGCAAATTTTGCAGACGAAAAGACCATGAATGATATATAAACATTTAAAAACTATACGTTATTTTTCTTGTACTGCTTTGTAATTTTGTTCACATCTTCTTAAATATGTATACCATTGTTTCAAGTAAAAAAACATATTTTTTTCCCGGATATTTAGGAATTTTTCCCGGAATTTTCTCCCTGGCAGTATTCAAATAAAAAAAAGAAGAAAAAAAAGAACATTGTTTCTTTAATAAAGAACTTTAATATACGAATAAACATGCTAAATAGTTTCTCACAACAATGGTTGACCTTTACGGAATATTTTGTCAAAATTTATGGAAGAAAGTAAAATTCATTTTTTGTATACATGAATATTAAAATGAAAACATTCTTTATAAAAAAAAAGCTTTTAAGTTAATGGCCGTCTCAATAGCCCGGAAACACAGTTATGGAGATTAAGTCGCGGGGGATTTGATAAAATATTCCAAAAATGCCATTTTCAAAAATTCTCCGAAAGCAACAGTTTTGTTGAGGATAAGTGTAATTTAGCGTGATGGTTTCTTATTTTTCAATGCTGCTATATTCTTTCTTCAAAAAAGCCATAAAAACGTTCTCGTTTCTTTTACAATTTCCTAGAGGAATGTTGGTTATTGAACTATTTGAACCACAGCTTATTCGAATGAAACGACACATATTTATTTCTCTTTATTAAATTCTGTAGGTATTCCTTTTTGACTTACACTTAATATTTTGTTTTATGAAAAGAATTCAGATATATTTAAATTAAGCTAGTATTTTGTCATTAAGTAATATTCAGAATTTCACTTTTAATTCGAACAATCGAAATGATAAACAAAATTCACTATTTTGTTCATCAGTTATTTGAGCCGTCTAGTTTCAAAACCAGATAAATCCACATTTTCCGCAAAATCTTTTTAAAAATATTTTTTACAAATTCTTAAAGCACTACATAAAGTATGTGGCTGTCAATTGTTTTTGGCGTCTTCCGTAAAATTTAGAAAAATGGATTAACCTAGTTTTGAAACTAGACTGTTCATTTATTGATACACCTTTGAAGCACACCAGCGATAATTTGCCCAAGATACATAGCTACTAAAATTTAATTAACACTCATATTAAAATGAGGAAAACACTATTAGACTATTTATTCTCCGACTGCTAAAAAAAAAAGGAAATGATATTTTCGGTGATCAATTTGAGATCTTTAAAACCAATATGATTTCATAATAATGAGTAAATGTTTTTCTTGGTTCTGATGCCTTTTATATTTCTGTTTCTTTTTATATATAATTCCAAGCGTTGTGTTTTGTCTTTTCTACCATTAAATTGGATTTTGTTATCTGTAAGGTAATGTATGAAAATAAAATATACATGGTCGAGATTTCCACACTCACACTAAGTTAATCTCATTTGGATAAAAACTATTGGATTAACTATGATTTTGGAATGAGCTCTTGCTTTTTTTTTGCTCTTGCTTTTTGACTACTTCGACTTGCAAATAGCAGAATGCATATAAAATTGGTTTCAAAAGAAAAGCACGAGAAAAAGAAAAAGAAAGCACGGCTGCTTTCACATTGGCTTCAAGCACTGAACTCTAACTGTAACTGCTGGAAGGCTCAAACCTTGTTTCCTCTACGGGCGCGTTGAAACCAATTGAAAGCTGCCATACTGTGCCCCAACATTTTTTTAAAAATGATTTAGTGGTGTTTTTTATTACCAAAGCATTGTAGAAGTATTAAATATATATAAATATTATATTTTCTTCTTATAGAATTAATTTTTATATTGCCAAACAGATAGTTTTTGCTCTTGATTTTTAACTACTTCTACTTTGACTTGCAAATGATTTTCTATTTTAATAGCAGATTACATTTAAAATGGGTTTAAAAAGAAAATAAAAAAAAACTTACCCAAAAATAATATATGTCGGCGTATTTTAACATGAAAAATATACGAAATATTACGGTGTCAAGAAAAGTGTGTCCCATCATGGCGGCCTCTATATCGGCTTCAAGTCAACAAAATGTATTGCCCTATCCAGAAGTTACAGTTAGAGATCAGTGGCTTCAAGTCAACAAACCGCCTTGCCCAATCCAGAAGTTACAGTTAGAGATCAGTGTTATATACTCGGTTTCGAAAAATTGAATGCAGCTTACAAGGAGGCTGTGTAGTGGCGTCTTCGGGCGATGGGCAAGAGTCTGGCAGCTGACACGTCTTCTGCGGCTGTGGCATTTCGTTCGGGTCACACTGGTCGCTGTACTGGCTTTTGGTGTCCCTGCACAGGACAGCGCGGGTCTGGATGCCCTCGCCACAGGTCACCGAACACTGAAACATAATTCCGGAAAAAAGACATCGTTATAGTCTTCTGTTTTTATAGAATAAGCAAAGAGCCAGGGTCACACTCGTATCCGCCCCGAACAAATACGTCTCAAGGTTGGTCATGGCCGAGTTAGTGTGGCCGTTCCACCATTGGCAATGATCATCAAATGTTGGCGGCTGGAAGGAATTGGGAGGTTGGTCGAAAAGAACGAACAAAACATTCCAGCCCCAACCTTGAGTCAAAGCGGCAAGGAACATTGGACCAGACTTGGGCGGCTTATTCCACTTGAGGCAAGGGGGGAGACAAAGATTATAAGCAAATATTTTCAGACACGTGTGCGGCCCTGACTTAACCCTGCAAGGCTAGAGCTCCTAAATGCAAGGCGAATCGAATTGGAGGTGAAACCAATTAGAACGATTCTTACTAGAATTACATCACTCAGTATTAGGGACCGTCACTTTTGCGCCTCACAAGAACTAACAAATGATTTATGCGACTATACTCGAGGACAACCTAAGTTGAGCCTAAAGCAATTGAATATTGATACATATCATAGCTTCCGCTTAAGGTTCAACTTAGTTTGTCCCCGAGTATACATGATTTAGCTCATAGGGAGAAAAAGGTGACCAGAAATTCGAATGGTTGCTTGTTTATTTTTTTTATAATGTTATTCTACAGATCGGGAAAGTAAGGCACATTCTACACGAACGGAAACGTGCGTGAGCACTTTCAAATGACTATGTGATTCGAGAATCCAAACCACGTGGTTTGTATGCTCGAATCACAGAGCCATCTGAAAATGCTCACACAATAGCTTTTTGCTGTGCAAAATGTAAATTAACAATAGTTATGTGTTAAAATAATCATTTATTATACTATTATATTTTTATTATACTATTATATTTTTATTATACCATTGCCGAATGTGTACTGGTTTCATGAAAAAACAACAGCGGATCAAATTGCGATGGCGTAATAAGTGACGATTCCTAACAATAATTCGATATCCCAGTCTATATTTTTCCAATTTCGTCCCACTTCCAATTCTATTCGCCTTGGATTGTGTCTCTCAAACACAGCGCAAGCTTTGCAGAGTTAAAGAAGCTGGGTTGGGATGAGTGAAGGGGAGCATACCGTGGACCAGGGTCCCTGGAACCATCTCGGACACTCTTCCACGGTGCACGACCTCTCCGTCATGGGCTTGTGCCGGGGGCAGAACTCGGACTTGACGTCGATCCGGGATCCGTTGGGTCCGCCCTGAACGCAGAACACGGGGCGGGACTGAACGCCCGTGCCACACGTTGCGGAGCAGGGACCCCACTGCCCGGTGGCCCAGCTGCAAAGACACAGAGACATAAAGAAAGAAGATAAACACATTGAGTGTGGTTATGTCGGAGGACGACCCAAGAATACAAGGTTATATAAAAATAATCAGGTGGGCTCAGAACCCACTGTACCGTACAATTTGTTCGTGAATACCTAGTACGTGCACTCCTGCGTCTTTGGGAGGAGAAGCCCTAGAGTGGCAGAATATGAAGTATTGCCGACCGGTTCTGTGCAACAATCTGTATCCCGAGGTGCATTGCGCTGATGAGTTTTTTGTGTGCGCTTTGACCAGTTTTCAAGTTCTGCGCATAACGAAACTGTTGACAGTATTCAAGAAGCATTAGGTTGATGGCTTCTTCTGTGAGCTACTGCACATGTACAAGGGCAATCCTTCCCCTCCATTATCTTTGGCTACACATCTCTCAGAACCAAGGCCTCCCTTAGGGGTGTGCGGCGCGTGCCACCGCAGAGGTCCACTTGCCCTTTCATATGAACTTTAGAGTGATATTTTGACTTCGTAGCGAAATTATCGACAGTTAATCATTTTTCCCCTCCTTGTAAAATTCGCACGAATAATTTAAACTGTTAACTAGTCAACCGGAATTGTAGAAGTCGTTCTTCTCTTCGATTTAATAATATACTGTACAAACGTCTTTCCAGAAGGATTCAGCGTACTGCCTGTAGAACTCGCCTTTACGATCGTATAGTGTTTTTTCCTTTCTTCTGGAAGGACAGGCCGGTATGGTACTACCACTAGAAAAATCGAAGCCCGGGCAAAAAAAAACAGGTTAAAAATTCCAACTGTAATTTTTTTTATGTACAATAGTTCTTCTAGTAAATCCGTCTGGAAGGACATTTGCCTGTACATTGTACCATTAAGCATACACTTGCCATGATCTGTCAATTTATACTGAAGTTTCAGCAGTTAAACAAGCCAGAATATATCCGAATATTGACTATTCTCATCTACCACGCGGTGCGAAGGTGAGAAGGAGGATGACCAACCTAATTGATGCGGCCTACCTTAATATACACGATGGTAGGCTATTTATCTTCATAACCTGATTCCCCTTGGAGTTAAGCGACTTTGAAATATCAAAACTTTGTTATGTTGCGGAAATTTCTGTAAACAATCGACCGATTTTACAGACACATTCACGCCAAAATGCGACACAACAAGGCGAAGACACTCACATTACTGGACACGGGTGTCTGTTGCAGTGCTTCGCTTTGGTCCTGGGGCGGATGGACAGGTTGCAGAGTCGGGGATCCACCTCCTCGTTGGTCTCCTTGTTGCGGCACGTGGACTCGGTGAGTTGGATTCCTGTAAGGAAATACGGCTATAATAATAATGGCTGATAATAAAACAGGTAGAACACTCTTAAGAGCATATAATGCAAAGCTTTGAATTACTGGGTCAAATGGAATAAACGAAATAGGCTTAGTAATTTTATACTCTCGGTTTCTGGTTGTAGAATATTTCAGTTTGGCCGTTGAAAATCGCATAAAAATGGCTATTAATAAAACCAGATAAAACACTCTTAAGAGCATATAATGCAAATCTTTGAATTACAGGATCAAATGGAATAAGCGAAATAGGCTTAGTATTTTTATACACTCGGTTTCTGGTTGTAGAATATTTCAGTTTGGCCGTTGAAAATCGCATAAAAATGGCTATTAATAAAACCAGATAAAACACTCTTAAGAGCATATAATGCAAATCTTTGAATTACAGGATCAAATGGAATAAGCGAAATAGGCTTAGTATTTTTATACACTCGGTTTCTGGTTGTGGAATATTTCAGATTGCACTGCAAATGTGGAGATCACTTTAGGATCACTATAATGTGTTCCAGTTCCAACAAAGTGTTCTCAATATGTTCTAATCCATCGATATGTGTTCAGATAGTGCTCTTAAAGCGTTCACTTAGTGCTGTAAGTGTTCCGAAAGTGTTCTAATTTGTGATCTCATGCTAACAGAACACATGTAGAACATAATCGGAACACATTATACAGATCATTTTAAGAACGCTTTGGCCGCAAAAGCTCGTGCGCTACGAGCTGTGACGTCACGACAGCCGCCCGCGAGGTTCGAAAGCGAAGGAGCGGAGCAGCGATGGTCGTTGTTGTTTACAAAGCAAAAACATCCGAAGCAGCGTTATTTTTCGAGCTAATTTTATTTGTTTATTTATTTTTATTGAAATCCAAGTGATAACGTCATGGCCGAGCGTTGTTGTGTAGCTGTATTTAAGTGTCCTGTCCTGAAAATGAACTTTTGAACATGGCCATGCAGGATTTGAGGCCTAACAAACGAACAGTGTTGTTGTTTGTTTGAAACACTTCGAACACGAGTGCATCATTCGCTTCGATGCTGTTCGAGTCAAAAGAAGTCGCCCAAAATTGAAGGATAGATCCATACCAACTCTATTTACTGGATGTCCTGCATATCTGTCCAAAGGAAAACAGACCTGGATATAACAGAAAACTAAAGAAACAAGATGACGCTGCGTTAGAAGATTTTCCTAAAAGTCTGTTTTTCCCGAACTGTATACGTAATAATTGGCTTAACCTAGCGGATGTAGAAAAGACTTTCCTCTGTCCGCAATTCGGCAATAATTCTAAAGTTACTGTAGCTGCTACTGTTCGTCCACGCTTAGGCTCGTAAAGTGTACAATTTTAACACTTCTGCTATCAAGGCGAGGAAAAGTGATTTCTTCCTTGCCGCCCCACCGAGCAGTGCCCCGTTCCGAGTGGCAATTAAAGGACTGCCAGCTCAAATGACCTGCCCTGCCATCCTAGACGAGCTCACTTCAATGGAATACAATGTCTCCAAAGTGGCCCAGCTGACCAGACACTCGACAAAGGCCCCCACCAAAGTATTCATGGCGGTCATGTCGAAAACCCCAGGAGTAAACAAGATCCTCAAAACTAAAGTGCTTTTGGGACTGGATATTTCTGTGGAGCCCTTTCGTAGTAAAAGTGTGCCGCAATGTTTTAATTTCAACTTTTTCTACCACACAAGCCATTCTTGCCACCTCGCACCCAGATGTTTGAAGTGCGGGGAATCCCATCACACGAGAGAATGCTTTCTCGGCAAATTGAAAAATCCGACTTGTATCAACTGCAAAGCTACAGGCCACGTAGCTTCCAGTAAAAAGTGCCCCTTCCCGAAACCGAGGAGACTTTCAGTCCCTCGTTTTCCTTCGAGATTGACCCCGAACCGTTGCCAATAGCCCACTGTGCAGCTCTAGTGCGCCGTTAATTAACCAAACCAAACTATTCTTTTTCAGCGATATATTTTAGTATAAGTTTTGTACGTAAAAAATGTATTATTGTGGACTGTATATTTCACTTGCTTATATTATTTATATTAGTTGCTAAAAATATGTGAGTAATTTGTATTCCTAATATCTCGCCCTTATTTTTCATATCAAATTTGTATGCAACTTTATTATCTGATTAAGCGAAAGGTTTCAGTTAGCTTAAAAATGGGAAATGAGTATCAATAAAAGTATCTGTTATAGATATAGCGCTTCATAGGTAAAAAAATGTATACGTGTAGGACAATATATTTTACTTGCTTACTATAAAGTATTAATTTCTTAAAATATACAATTTGTTTCCATAAAATCTTGCCCTCATTCAAATATCAAATTTGCATTAGATGTTATTGTTGTTTATTGTTCAGTATTTTATCTCAATTTTGGTGTGATTTATAAAATTAAAATTTGTAGACACTATTTGGGGTTAATAAATATTAATTTCATTTAACTATAATTACAATGGAAAATGTTATATAAAAATACAGAACTGTGCAAAATATATTTATTGCATTTTTTCCCCTTTTTAAGAATAAATTGCTAGTTTAAGTTGTCTGGTTTTCATTTAAAATTGTGTAATTTTTATAGTGCTTTTATTTATGTTTATGTATGAATGTTTTCAATTAAATGGTTGATATTACAGAACTTTTTAAGCAATCAACATTGCCCATATTGTCTTACAGTAAAAGATATTTGTTATTAAAATGATCATAATGTGTTCCCTAGAACACATTTGGAACACTTCCTGATGTCTCCTTTTTTAGATCACTTTAAATGTGCTCTGAATATGTTCCAGGTAAGAACACAATCAGATCACATTAAAGTGTTCTTGGAACACAATAAGATCACATTAAAGTGTTCTTGGAACACAATAAGATCACATTAAAAGTGTTCTTGGAACACAATAAGATCACATTAAAGTGTTCTTGGAACACTTACATTGGAACACTTTAAAAGTGTTCTAAAAAAGGAGACATGAAAAGTGTTCCATATTGTGTTCTAAAATGTGTTCTCCACATTTGCAGTGTGGCCGTTGAAAATCGCATAAAAATGGCTGATAATAAAAACAGAACATTCTTGTTCATATAATGCAAATCTTTGATAACCAAACTATTTAAAAGTAACAACCTAAAGATGCATATATTCTGGGTTGATATTCCATAAATTTACCAAAGAAAATATAATCTTTATTGGGTATATTAAACTACATACTAAGCCAATTCATCATCCATTTTATCATGCTGAAGATCCAGTCTGGGAAGGTGAAATGGTGTGGGAAGATCTCCTAAAACAAAGCACCTTGGCCGCCCTCCAAAAAAGAATGAAACGCACCATTCTACTTTAAGTGTAACGAATGGCTGTTGTTAAGAGATGTCGTAACTTTGTTATTGTGAATAATTACAGCGGTAAGTTTAATTTAAAGTTGTAAATTGCACTCCCCTATATAAAAGATGGGAGGACCATTTAGGGAGCAGTTAACTAGAACTCGGTGGATTTGAAGCTGGTAACTAAATTGAGCAATAGTTTAGGTTTAATTTTCAGAGTTTGTCTTAATTTTCGAGTGTGTGGTGATCTTTGAAAGTGTAACGAATGAGCTTTTGCATTCAATTTCGGGGTTGGCTACTAAGATATTACATTTATCTCAGTAAATGCGATTTCCACACTGTTAAAAATAGGTACTCAAAAGTAAGTAATGTACTCATTTTTGAGTACATTCGATGCTTATCATAGCTCCGAATGCATAAGTTTCATTTTGAAAAAGACATGTACTCAAAAATGAGTACAATGAATAAAAAGAGCAGTTGCTTGCCTACGTAGGCTGCCTTCATAAATCAATCAGAATAAATATCGACAATTACAACCAAACCTTACCGGGAATCGAACCCATATCCGAAAGCATCGCAGTCCAGTGCCTTATCCGTTGTACTACCAGGGCGACGTGAGAAAGTTATAAACAGAAGAAATGTTAAAAAGGTGGGCCAAAAGAATGGGAAGTAAGATAATTGAGTTGGAATAACTCAGCTTCCATTTAAGCAATCGACATCAAATGATGTGGATACAAATCTTCTGAACAACTATTTTAAGTGTGTCAGGTCGCTTCGTTAAGATGGCTTGAAGAGAAGTTGAGTTTAGTAATATTAAATCACATTCCTTATATTTGAGAAAGTACGATTACTTAAATTTAAGTACGTCATTGCTCATTTACGATGGAAATGTACTCAAAGAAATAAGAGTAAGTTCATGTACTCATTTTTAAGTACATTTTTTTTACAGTGCAGTAACTCAAAAGGTAGTAAAACTTCCACTTTTAACCACCCTTTGCACTCCGTTGGCGCTGCTCAGGCGACAACATAACGACTCGTTCTTTTGGTTCCCTGTTCTTTAAAATAAAAGAGAACAGCATGATCTTGTGTTTAAAAAACATCGATATTTTTTCAACTTGTTCTTTTGCAGATCCAAAACAGATTAGGTTTCTTTTTTCTATAAGCATAACAAATTCTAAGGAAAAGAACATAAGGAAGAATAATTGTTCCGTAGAAAGAACGGAAAACGCAAAGAGTTTTTGGAGTGCAAAGTGTTAAATGTATTTCAAGAATTGCCTAAATGATCGTAAGTATTTTGTTCTTTCTATTGACAATTGAACTAATCGTGCTGCTTTAGTTATTACGCTACGTATTGTAACTGTCTTCAACTATGAACAAGTTTTAATTCATAAGTTACAAATTTAAATTTAAGGATACATTAAAGAAAAATAAATGCTGTGATATTTTTACTAATTTTCCTTCATTTTTTCAGAATGAGTTTTCTTCAAATTTTAAAATTAAACTTTTAAAGATTGATTAATTTTCTTTTACTTCCACTAAGATTAAAATTAGACCCGGAAACAATGCCTCGTATTTTTTAACCACGACGTTTCGGCAATAGCCCAATTGCGGCCGAAGGGAGCCGGGTTACCATATTCTCAAAGAAGAAAACAATTGTTTATCGCCCAGACAAAAGGTTGCCATGAGCCGCAATTGGAACTTTCCGGACGTTTCACCCGAGGAAGTACACGGGAGTGTATTATATAAAATGATACGTTTGTTATGTCAACTTACCGCCCCCACATGTGACCGAGCATGCGCCGTAGGTACCTTCCTGCCAGACGAATGTGGGACGCTGGCACTGGGATCCGTCGCCGCCGCAGATCCCACACTCGTCCACTTTCAGAGTGGACCCGACTTGCAAGTTGCATCCTATTGGCTGAAATTCAACGTTGAAGTTTTATTTTGAAAATATCTTCGAGCATGAATGGACTGAAGTAGAGCGAATATGACGTCATAATCATGAAACCAACATCTCAGACCTAATGGCCTCAGACACGTGACTTCTTTTCAAAATTATGAATTAAAAAATACTCGTGATTGGCTGATGAATTGGGACAGTGAAAATTTATGAATGGAATGACGTAATTAACCACGTGTCTGAGGCCATACATGTTGGCCTCACTTTGATGTTAGCGAGATTATAACATTATGTTTTCTCTACTGTGAAGAATCCATGCTCGAAGGCAAACATACTGTTAAAAATAGATATTCAAAAATAAGTAAAATGTACTCATTTTTGATGATATTGGATGCTTATCATGGCTTAGGGGGACCCGAGCCTCAAATTCCGGAAAAATCGCTAATTTTTTTTTCTTCATAAAACGATGCTAAACGTACTTAAGAAGGTGTGTACAAAATTTCAAAACAGTAAAAGAAACATAATATATGTTTTTTTAGATGTTTATATACCATTTATCATCTTTCTACATACTTTTTGTCTGCAACAGTCGTCATTTACTCAAAATATTAAAAAACAAAATTTTGGTTACGTTTAAAATGCTAAGGCTTTGTAAATAATTAACCTAAAACCAAACTGTTAATAGTTTTTGAACCTCTAATATTTGTTTTATAAACGTATGAATAGCTTTTTTAAATTAAGTTATAAATTATTTTTTTACAAATTTTTAAACTTAAAAATTTGAATATTTTTTGTGTTGTGAACTTAAAGTAAGTTTTTGAAGACAATTTAAAACACAATCTGCAAAAGTCTATCCATACGTCTGTAGTATTTACTTTGATGTTATTTAATTAATTAAAAAAAATTAAAAACATTAAAAATTGAAAGAGGAGTAGTGTTTTTTTTAAAAAAAGGGTTAAGCTTAAAAAACGCAAAAAATAACAAAAATAATTTTTTTAAATATATTTTTGTTTTTGGTTATTGTTCAGAAAAAGATGTTCTAATAATATAAAAAAATGGTATTTCTGAATTCATTAATAAACAAATTAGGATTTGGGGCTCGGGTCTCCCTTAAGTTTCACAAACAAGCACAATGAATAAAAAAAGTAGATGCTAGCCTAGTAGGCTACCTTCATACATCACTTTCAATAAATATCGACAATTACAACTAAGACTTACCAGGTATCGAACCCAGGTCCTCAGGGATCGCAGCCCAATGCGTTATACCACCAGGGCGACGTGAAGCAGTTATAATCAGAATAAAAGTTAAAAAGGTGTGCCAAAAGAATGGGAAGTAAAATAATTGGATTATAATAACTCAGTTTCCATTTAAGCAATCGACATAAAATAATGTGGAAAACCATCTTCTACAACTATTTTAAGTGTGTCAGTCCGCTTTGCGAAAGTGACTTGAATAGAAGCTGATATTAGGAATATTAAATCACATGGCTCCTTATTTAGAAAGTAAGGTTGATTAAATTTGAGTACGTTATCGCTCATTTACGATGCAAATGCACTCAAAGAAAACGAGTATGTTTAGGTACTCATTTTTAAGTAAAATATTCTTTTTACAGTGTAAACAAAATTAGTGATGAATTTCTATATTTATTTCTGGTTATAAAGATGATAGTTACTAATGTCGGGGGGGGGGGGGGGAGGGGGCAGGAGTCATTAATTGTCAGACAATGGTCATTGTTTCACTGTATAACATTTATATGTACTGGCGTAATAAAACGTTATTTTGTGAAACTACATAGCTCTAATTTTAAACAAGTCGCTTAGCTGTAGTGCCAGCAAACAAAGGAGTTAAAGCATATCTAAATTAAAGGTTTCTTATATTGCCTTTAAGATAAAAACTCGTCTTATGGAACAATGTGTTAAGAATATTAAATTACAAATGCAACGTTAAAAATGACGCAATAAAAATACATAAAATCTAGGCATGTTTTGGGAGATGCATCTCCTATCATCACACTGTAAAAAAAATAGGTACTTAAAAATGAGTACCTGAACATACTCGTTTTTCTTTGAGTACTATTGCATAATAAATAAGCGATGGCGTACTCAGATTTAACTAATCGTACTTTTACAAAAATGAGCAGCGTGGTTTAATTTTATTGATATCAGCTTCTGTTCAAGCCATCTTAACAACCTGACAAACTTAAAATAGTTGTTGGTTTTCCACATTTATTTGATGTCGATTGCTTAAGTGGAAACTGAGTTATTATAACTCCATTACCTTACTTCCTATTCTTTTGGCACACCTTTTAAACATTTGTTTTGTTTATACCTTCTTCACGTTGCCCTGGTAGTTCAACAGTTTAAGGCACTGGACTGCGGTGCCTGAGAATCTGGGTTCGATTCTTGGAAAGTCTTGGTTGTAATTGTTGATATTTATAGAAAGTTATTTATGTTGGGATCCTATGTAGGCTAACATCTGCTTTTTTTTATTAATTGTACTCATTTTTGAGGACATGTCTTTTTTAAAAATGAAACGTGTATTCGGAGTAATGATAAGCATCGAATACACTAAAAAATGAGTACATTTTATTTATTTTTGAGTACCTATTTTTAATAGTGAGGCAGAAATAAAAAACAAATCTTTCATTTCTGCTGATGTAGGAAGATGCATCTCCCGAAACATGTCTAAATTTTATGTATTTTTATTGCGTACCCAGCAAAAAAAGTCAGCATAAAACCTTTATCAACATTTTGAAATTGAAGGTTTTATGCAGGAAAACTGCAGTTTTTTTGAAGATCTATAAAATTAAAGGTTTTTGTTTCAATGTCCTTCATAAAAACTGTAAAAAACCTTCATAAAAACCTGCAAAAAACCTTCAATTTTTAATCATGAAGGAAATATTCAGATATTTTAAAGGTTTTATGCAGGAAAATTAAAAACTTTAAAAAAAAACTGCAGTTTTTTTCTTTCAATATCCTTTATAAAACCTTCAATTTGACAATTTTGATGAAGGTTTCATGCTGACTTTTTTTGCTGGGTAGTTTTAACGTTGCATTTGTATTTTAATATATCGTCTTTACCTGGCACTTTCCGTCCACGCACATATCCAGCGCCCCTTCCCTGCACCGTGTTCCGTCCTGCACTTTTTGCGAGTGTTTGGCCACGAAGTTGTACCCGTCGGCCTGGCACGTGAGCGCGCACGGGTCCTCCGGGTCGTAGAACGGGAGCCACACGTATTTGCGGTCCCTATAGGGTCGGTGGTTGTACGCGGAGCACTGGGTGGCCCGGAAATCGGTGGGTTCCGGGCAGGGCTGGAAAACAACTCAAAAAAATTGGTTGGTTGGATAAACATCACACTAGAGCTGCGCATCCCTGTTAAAAAAAAGTACAGGTCGTTCCGTATTGGGCCTTACTCGGTACAAAGTTCAGAGGGAAAGACAATAAATGACTGAAACGGCTTACCTTCCTTTACACGATGATATGTCATTTATCCATATAGGTTGATTCCAAGTTAGGTTACGGTAGCGGAAGCGTATACCGCAGTTGTGCGCGGCACTTCCCCCCACGGGGAACATACGTAAAATGGTGAACGGGATAAGAATCGGCATGTTCGAAATGTCTGACTTTTGTCTAAACGATTGTATATTATTAATTATGCACATAGGTTGATTTCACGTGGAGTTAAGGATTTTACAAATGTCATTTTTTATTATGCGTTTTCATGCAACTATGTACCCGTACCGAAAGGAAATACCTATTAATTTCTAAAACTTAACCTCTAATTTATTAAAAATAATGATATTTTAAATTTTAATGTAGAAAAAAAAATTACTATTTTTAAAGAAGAGTTCTGAAGTGGTTTTTTATTATCCCAGGGAGGAGAAGAAATGTATATATTTTCTGTCATTTTTCGTTATTTTATTAATCCCCGTACGAAGAACGGGTACTTTGCTAGTGTTTATATAAGAACCAAAATTAAAACCGAATTAGATACTATCGAAAAGGTTGGTTTGGCTAATAAACGTCGCACTAGAGCTGCACAGTGGGCTATTGGCGACGGTTCGGGGCCCACCTCGAAGGAAAGGCCCGGGAACGATGCCTCGTATTTTTTGAACCATGGTCAGATGACGAGGACAACACTTGAGCTGCCACCCAACGCCTTCAATAGACGTCGGGACTTTGGACCCCGATCAGATGTATCGTGCACCAGTCCCGTATACACGCCGTTAATTTTTTTGTAATTGTTCTGGACGAAATTATAGTATTTTGGCAGCGAAGTTGGCAACTCTCCGATCGGAATATCACTACTTTTTACTATTCTTTAGTCTAGTCCATCGCAAGGTTTGAACCGGGGACCCTTGGATTCCCAGTTGACGCCCCAATCCACTCGGCCACGGAGGCCTCACTCTCGAAAAGGATTATGAGGAGATTACTTTCGTTAAATATTTGAAGATTCTTGTTTCGTCAAAAGTCAATGACAATCTTAAATCCTCGCCACGTACGTTTTTTGCTTATAGGAGGTTATGACACAAATATGGTTTGGTTTGGTTTTGTTAATTAACGTCGCACTAGAGCTGCACAGTGGGCTATTGGCGACGGTTCGGAGTCAATCTCGAAGGAAAGACCCGGGAACACATACACATTCACACACACATTCATACATGCACCTCGTTATTTTAGAACCATGGTCAGACGACGAGGAAACACCTGAACTGGCACCCAACGCCTTCAATAGACGTCGGGACTTTGGACCCCGATCAGATGTATCGTGCACCAGGTATACACGTCAGTATAATTTGTTGGATATTCTGGACGACTTTCTAGTATTTTTGTAGCGAAGCTGGCAACCCTCCGATCGCAAGATCACTACTTTTTACACAAATATGAAAACGTTTTTAAAACAGATATTTTTTTCCAGAACCATTATTGCAATAACTTTATGTTAAATATAAATTTATTAACATTAAATTATTTCCAATTCTCCCAAATGTATTCGGATCTTTCATTGAATTTTTAAAGGGTATTAATACCTTATGTACACAACCAGTTAAAATAAATATTTATTGTGTTTTTGTAAATACTACCATTTCTTTTTAATATTTCAAACCCATTTCACCGAAAGGAACAGTATTAACAAAACTTTTTTTATCATTTTTTTTAAAGTCCTTCGATTCCAATTAAAATCGCATTGTAACTCTAATTAGTGGTTTAAGTATAATTGCTTACATGAATGCTTATTAAGTATATTTAAAAAGCTTTGATAATAAGTATAATTGCTCATTGAAGGATTATTGTAATTCTCGGAACATTCTTAGTTCCATTTGGCTCATTTTCAGAAATTCGTGCGTATCTTAGAAAGGAATCTGGTTAGAAGTAATTGCATTTTAAAAGAATGGGTTTTGCGGAATTTTAAACGTGATAGAAAGAAAATAAATTGTTCATTTAAATATTTAATGAATGCATTTTCGAAATGAGGAAATGATAAATATTATTTGTATTGATATGCATAGAGGTTGTTTTTAAATAATAATTAAAAATGCATAGGGTAAGGTGGGGAAAATGAGTCTTTTAAATTAAATATTGAATTACACAATATTAAACTTATATTTTGATCTGGTTATTTTTTTATAATAAAGTACATTTTAACAAAAAATTGCATTTCTGAAAGTTTAATTCAAGCACAAATGTCGATTTCTTTGAGTATACAAAAATGTGATACATGAAAATTTTAGTATATAAAAGTAGAATTATTTATAAATGTTAGTGGACTTGTATAGAATAGAATCCTTTTAATACATTCTAATGAAAAAATTCGACTTCATTTTTTTTTTCATTATTTTACAAAGTGAGAAAAATGGGTTTTCGAATTATTAATGTTAAAAGAATAGGAAATTGGTAAAAAATTAACAATCTTCGGCAAAAGGGCAATCATTCTATAAAAATATGAATTTGGATGCTTAAAAATGACAAGAACTAATTGCAATATATTTAACACTGTTTATATGTGTTAATATAACGAGTAACATACCTGTATTTTTTCCATATAAACTGTCAACAAAAGAATAATATATTTCGAAAAAAAAATGGACGACTTTGCTTGTATTCGTCTGCGAAAAAAATTAAAAATAACGCAAATACAGCATAGATTTCTGAATAAAATAAAACAAGTTGTATAGCTGATGCACAATTTCGAATATAATGATTAATAAAAAAAAGGCGATTTTTTTTCAAAATGGAGTAATATAACTTGCTTTTAGAATATACTGTTATAAAACATTCCATTAATAGTCACATATAAAATGAAAAATTGAAGGTCTTGTTCCTTCATTCTATTTTATTTTATTCAAGTTACTAATTTGACTTGAAAATGAGTTCTAATAATGCGCTTTTGAACGAAAAGTTCCATAATTTTCACTGGGGACCCAAATTACATAATTATAAAAATTATTTATAAACCTCAGAATTAAATAAAAATATACAATTTTGAAATAAGTGAACATTTTTGTAAAAAATTGTAATTTTAAAATTTTTTTCCTGTAAAAATAGACTTTGAGCGTCAAATATCGAGTTTTAAGACCCATTTTTAACTCAAATTAATTATATGCATTAATGCTTTATAAACTTAAAGTAAAACTGTTCCAAAGTATAATATTTAATCAAATAAGGATAGGTAAAAAAATAATCTGGTTTTAATGTTTTAAACAATGAGCTAATATTTATTAAAGGTTTTGAGTTTCGTTTAAAAACGAATAGTATAAAGATTTTCTTTATAGTAATAAAAATGACAAAGCATTTGCATTTTCTGAAGTTTATATCTGTGAAATTCACGTAGAAATTTCCCAAGAATGCCAAAAGTTTAAAAAAAAATTACTCTTTGTTTTCTATATAACTTATATTTTTAAATTTGTAACAAGTTTATTATATACAAAAATCTCAATATACATGAATATAACTTTAAAATTAAATTTGTACTGATATGTAATTTTGCAGAAAATGGTAAATGTTCAAGAATTCAAGGATACAAATTATTTTAAGAAACCAAAAACTGTCGAAAAGGAATATTTAATACGATTATAATTACGGTTAGGTTTGTGCATATAAAACAAACTATCCCGATTTTTTCATAAAACAGAAAAAAAAATTGAGTTTCAGACCTTTTTTAAATTAGTGATTCATATAAGTTTACACACCACATCTAAAACTTTAGAATTTCTTTTGACCATGTGACCACTGAAAGGCAAAATAACCACCTGACGTTTTTAAGTAAATCAGTTATGACGTCACACTATTCCGCCAGGGGGAAGACCAAAATCGACTGTTCGAAGGTACCAGCTGCTATCCTGAGTAGTCGGAAGCCATAGGCCGGAGCTATAAATCGATGTTAGGACAATAGCGTATGCGTGTGCTTAAAACTGTATGCGAGATGCCACGTATGGCGCAATACATACAGAGAGAAGCATAAAAAAAAAGGTGCTCTCTCACAATGTTAGTAGAAGCTTTTTTTCCGAACAGGTATGGGTAAAAAACGCAATTTGACGAACTTTAAACGCGATTTGACAGTGAGAGCTAAACCTTAAGGAGTTGGGATCAGTTAAAACGCTATGTTTGTGAAATGTTCAAGAGAACCTGTAGTGAAACCGTTTAAAGAATGGACTCTTAGCCAAAAAGCTGGGCCTCATGTGGTCATCATCGGCTACTGAATGCTCGAGGGAAAAGAAGATTGCCCAAATTTGTAAGGGACAATCAAAGGCAAACAGTGCAGTAAATTACAGGGACAGGTGAAGCAAGGATATGCCCATATATTGCATATCATTAAGCAGGGGGGATACACCCTGGATCAAGCAGGGGGTTGTCCAGATATTGCATAAGGCACCAGAATGGCAAAGATTTCGGTCCTGTATAGATAAAATTGCATAATTAATTGTAGGTCCTGATTAATACCTAGTTTACGGTTCTTTCGAAATGTGGCGACTATGTTTGCACAGAACACGTAAATCGACTGCTTGGAGGTTTGTCTGTAAGCTCCATAATCGATTGTTCGGAGGTACCAGCTGCTATCCTGAGCAGTCGGAAGCCGGAGCCCATAATTATCCGGGACCATAAATCGATACTAGGAGTTTGTGACAATAGCGTATGCTGAAAACTGTAGGGGAGATGCCACGTATGGCGCAATACATACAGAGAGAAAATCATCGCTTTGGGTACCGTAAACTAAAAGTAAACATATAAACTGCAACACATCCACACACCTGCATGTTGCATATCTGTCTTCTGATTGGCTCCCCCTCGGCACACTTCCCTTTGCACTTCCTGAGACTGATGGAGATGCCCCCGTTGCAGCTCCTGGAACAGGTCATCCACGGGGACCAAGGGCTCCACGCCCCTTGCCCCCCTTGGTCGTGGCTCTCGTTCTCGTCCTTGCCACCGCCCCCCTCGGACACCACCTGTGGGATGTACAAGTTCGGAAAATTCCAATTACGGCCCATGGCAACCTTTTGCTTGGGCGATAAACAAATGTTTTCTTCTTTGAGAATATGGTAAACCCGCACCTTTTAGGCCGCAATTGGGATATTGCCGTTATGTTAGTAGGAGCACATGTATATCAAAAATAGAAAGGCTGCTTATGTTTTACAATTGGCTAAAATCCAAAATAAGGATATAGTCAGTGATCTGGGGGAAATAGTAAATGAGGATTTTAAAATGGGTCGTCAATATACTGTACAATGTATAGTGCATTGTATGGTACAATGTACAGTACATTGTATGGAACAACGCACAAAATGTACAGTACATCTCTGCACATTTGCTGCTAAGAAGCAATGTAAGCGGTATCATCGAATTGTGTGTCACTTACTTATACTTAGACAGACAATTTATGACTTATAGCGGTCGGCCAATTTATAACCAATATGACTTACAGGTGTCGGCCAATTTATAACCAATAGACTTATAGGTGTCGGCCAATTTATAACCAATATTATTTATAGGTGCCGGCCAATTTATGACCAATAGGACTTATAGGTGTCGGCCAATTTATAACCAATATGACTTACAGGTGTCGGCCAATTTATAACCAATAGCCTTATAGGTGTCGGCTAATTTATGACCAATAGGACTTATAGGTGTCGGCCAATTTATAACCAATAGAACTTATAGGTGTCGGCTAATTTATAACCAATATGACTTACATGTGTCGGCTAATTTATAACCAATAGACTTATAGGTGTCGGCCAATTTATGACCAATAGGACTTATAGGTGTCGGCCAATTTATGACCAATAGGACTTATAGGTGTCAGCCAATTTATAACCAATAGGCCTTATAGGTGTCAGCCAATTTATAACCAATAGGACTTATAGGTGTCGGCCAATTTATGAACAATAGGACTTATAGGTGTCGGCGTTCAAAAGTAAAGGGGGTGAAAATGAACTTTAGTGTACAACCTGTATAGGAGTATCAAAGTAATGTTAACCTGTATTATATTTTATATATTAAAGTTAGTCAAACAGGTTAATCAAAAGTACTGAAAATAAGATTAGAAATCATAAAATGCTGAATATATTCATATCAGT
Organism: Troglohyphantes excavatus; assembly: GCA_963932185.1. NCBI lineage: Eukaryota > Metazoa > Arthropoda > Arachnida > Araneae > Linyphiidae > Troglohyphantes > Troglohyphantes excavatus. Next base: position 54,590,892 of record OZ010670.1, read on the forward strand.
CAGTCTCTCTAAATATTAAAAAAAAATCTACATTTATGTACAGTTTTCCAGTTTTCTTGGCTTGTTAGTTCAATAAGCACACTAGTAGTTCTGGAAACAATAGACTTCGCGGCCGAAAAAAAAAAGATGAACTTTATATAAAAATGGAACCACTAAAACGGCTACCATCTTAAAAACAAATATAAAAAAAAATCTTTAAAATTAAAAGAATGAAGACATAATGCATCTTTTTTAATGACTTCACGGGGAACTCATGCCAACAGCGCATTGCCCAAATTTAATAGCAGAATGCATTTCAAAAGAAAAAAACTCAGCCAAAAGCAATACAAGTCGGCTTATTTTAGCATGAAAAATATACGAAATATTGCGGTAGCGATGAAAGTGGGGTACAGTTGTTATCCCTTCAATTGGCTTCAAGTGAACAAAATGTCTTGCCAATCCAGAAGTTACAGTTGGAGATCAGTGATAAATCCTGTACCCGCTCCTGATGGATTTTATCACATTTCATCCCCTAGAAATTTGAAAAAAATACTTACATTGTTATTTAATCGTGGATTTTCTTCGAACCTTAGCAGAGATTCTTCTAGGAACGGGAGCACGTCTTTTGCTCGGATACAAGGGAACCATAAAAGAACCTGGTAAATGGAACAACAATTAAAATTAACAATTTTAATAAATTAATTGTCTAATCGTACTGGAAATTATATACCTAGCATTAGTCAAATCATCTTGCAGATAATAAGTAGCGTTTTTATTGTTTGCGTCCCATGTGCAAAACCTTATGACTTATGGTTGATATGTTTTCGGCTGCCTGTTTATGTCCTGGTTGATTGGTTTGGTTAATTAACGTCGCACTAGAGCTGCACAGTGGGCTATTGGCGACAGTTCGGGGTCAATCTTGAAGGAAAGACCCGGGAACACATACACATTCACACACACATTCATACATGCACCTCGTTATTTTAGAACCATGGTCAGATGACGAGGAAACACCTGAACTGGCATCCAACGCAACCTCAATAGGCGTCAAGACATTGGACCCCGATCAGATTTACCGTGCACCATCCCGTATACACGCCTATACAATTTGTCGGATGTTCTGGTTTGGTTTGATTAAAAAATGACGCACTAAAGCTGCACATTGGGCAATTGGCATATCCCAAAGAAAAAACCCGGGAACAACGTCTCGTATTTTATAACTAAGGTCAGATGACGAGGAAAATATCCGAGTAGGCACCCGACGAAACCTCAATAGGCATCAGGACATTGGACCTGATCAGATTTATCGTGCACCAACCTCGTATACTCGCCAGTATAATTTGTTGAACGTTCTGAACGACTTTCTAGTATTTATGTAGCAAAGCTGGTAATCCTCCGATCGCCAGATTATTATTTATTTTATTACATTTTCTTTTTCAAATCCATCGCACGTTCTCGAACTAGCAATAGGCCTCCGTGGCCGAGTGGATAAAGGCATCAGCTGGGAATACGAAGATTCCTGGTTCGATCCTAGGCGATGGACTTGACAAAGAAAAGTAAAAAAAAAGTAGTGATCTTGTGATCGGAGAGTTGTCAGTTTCGCTACAAAACACTAGAAAAATCGTCCAGAACATTCGCAAAAATTAACGGCGTGTATACGGGACTGGTGCACGATAAATCTTTTCGGGGTCCAAAGTCTCGACGTCTATTGAAGGAATTGGGTACTAGTTCCGGTGCTTCCTCGTCATCTGACCATGGTTCTAAAATAACGAGGTGCATGTATGAATGTGTATGTGTTCCCGGGTTTTTCCTTTGAGATAGATCCCGAACCGTCGCCAATAGCCCACTGTGCAGCTCTAGTGCGACGTTAATTAACCAAACCAAACCAAAAACTTTCAAGATAGAACCTGAACCGTCGCCAATAGCCCACTGTTCAGCTCTAGTGCGACGTTAATTAACCAAACCTGTTTTAATGTCAGCAGCGTTTTGTGGAAACTTTGCAAAACATAAACAACCACTGATGGGAAAGAACCACTGAACTCTAACTGTAACTGCTGGAAGGCTCAAACTTTGTTTCCTCTACGGGCGCGTTGAAACCAATTGAAAGCTGCCATACTGTGTCCCAACATTTTTTTAAAAATGATTTAGTGGTGTTTTTTATTACCAAAGCATTGTAGAAGTATTAAATATATATAAATATTATATTTTCTTCTTATAGAATTAATTTTTATATTGCCAAGCAGATAGTTTTTGCTCTTGCTTTTTAACTACTTCTACTTTGACTTGCAAATGACTTCCTATTTTAATAGCAGATTGCATTTAAAATGTGTTTAAAAAGAAAATAAAAAAAACTTACCCAAAAATAAAATATGTCGGCTTATTTTAACATGAAAAATATACGAAATATTGCGGTATCAAGAAAAGTGTGTCCCATCATGGCGGCCTCCATATCAGCTTCAAGTCAACAAAATGTCTTGCCCTATCCAGAAGTTACAGTTAGAGATCAGTGGAAAGAACAATTAATATTTTTAATTCAATTTGAATAGGTTTTGTCCACTTACGTAACAAAAATTGCATTTTATTGAACACACATTTCTCAATTTTACTTTTTAATTTAAAATTTAATGTAAAATATGCATGAAATAGTAAAAACCGCTTACCAAAACATTTCCCCGATAAAATTTTTACTCAACAACAAAAGAACCAAAAGGCATGTATCCAAAAACCATCACCCATAACCTATCACGTAAAATAAGTAACTTTCTTTAACTTTTAGGGAAATAGAACAAAAAATATCCCATGTTTTTGTCTCCTAAATATATTGCCTCGGAAAGCAGCCTGTAAAAGTTTAAAATAAAGTACTCGTTTATTGTATTGTGGAAGGAATTCGGGATACAATGCTGGAGTTTCTCTTTGAAATGCACGCAATTGGAAACATTCGAGTATTTTAACGATCGACCCAGCTGACGATTTTCCCATACGCGGGGGGTTGCCATGTTTGTAGATTTATCTTCACATTTATCAGTAACGAACGTTATAAAATTGAAGAATATATTTTATAATTGACAATGGCATCGAGTTTCGCATTTATGTTAGTGTCGAATGATAAGAGCTTCGAGCATGAATGGCCAGTAGTAGAGAGAATATGACGTCAGAATCGTGAGGCAAACATCTCAGACCAAATCGCTACAAACATGTGACTTCTTTTCAAAATTATGAATTAAAAAGTACTCGCGATTGGCTGATGATTTGGGAAATGTGTAACAATGAAATTTTATGAATGGAATAACGTCATTAGTCACGTGTTTGTAGCGATACATGTTGACAGCGAGATGATATCCCGATGTTTGCTCTACTATGAGGGATCCATGCTCGAAGGATAAGAGCGTCGGACTCAGGAACACTGAACTCTAACTGTACCTGCTGGAAGGCTTAAACCTTGTTTCCTCTATGGGCGCGTTGAAGCCAATTAAAAGCAGCTATGCTGTGCCCCAATATTTTTTTTAAAGTGATTTAGTGGTGTTTTTTATTACCATAGCATTATAGAAATATTAAATGTATATAAATATTGTATTTTCTGTTATAGAATTAATTTTTAAATTGCCAAACAAATAGTTTTTGCTATTGCTTTTTATCTACTTCGACTTTGACTTGCAAATAACTTTCTATTTTAATTGCAGATTGGATTTAAAATGAGTTTAAAAAAATCGAAGAAAAATCGGCCAAATTCAATACATCTCGGCTTATTTTAACATGAAAAATATACGAAATATTGCGGTAGCAAAGAAAGTGGGGCACATCATGGCTGCCTCTACATCGGTTTCAAGTCAACAGAATGTCTTGCCTTATCCAGAAGTTACAGTTAGAGATCAGTGCTCAGCATCTGTGAAGGCGCGTGTTCCATTTTCGGCATGTGTGTAGCGATTTGATAATCAGAGAATTGTCTTTCGCTTACCAAACATAATCCATCTTGTAGAGAGGAATGATGCACGTTAAATCCGTTCTGGTCCAATTCTAGTCCAATGCCGAACCATCGTCGATAGCCCACCGCACAGATCTAGTGCGATGTTATATACACGAAACAGCCAGAAACACTGCGTAATTTTGAACCATGACCAGATGACGAGGAATTCACATGATATGTCACCGCATGCAACCTTACCTAAGCGCAAGGACATGGGTCTACAACAGATTTAACGTGCACCTTTCCCCTCAACGTTGGTGCGAGAAATAAATGTATTTGACGAACCAGGACTACACTCGTGTCCAGTCTGTCCCGAGGATCGGTTGGTTATGGGTTGTATGGATGTTACACCATTGGCAATGATCCTCAAATGTTGGAGGGTGGAAGGTAGTGAATGACCAGCCCCAAGTTAAAGGATACTCAAGCGCATATATTTTCTGATGACACCCTAGTCCTCCGAGGCCCTGGTTTTACCACATCGTTACACACAAGCTGCAAATTGCACCTTATTCTTTCCTTCTTTTGTTTTGAAACCCATTTTAAATGCAATCTGCCATTAAAAGAGAAAGTCAAAGTCGAAGTGACTAAAAAGCAAGACCAAAAACTATTTGTCTGGCTATATAAAAATTAATCCTATAAGAAGAAAACGTACAATTTATATACATTTAATATTTCTACAATGCTATGGTAATAAAAAAAAGGCAGTTTGGGCAAGGCAGTTTGATGACTTGAAGCCAATTGAAGGTTAAAAAACTGTACTCCACTTCCATTTCTACCTCTATATTTCGTATATTGTTCTTGCTAAAACATGCGAATCGTAGTGCTTTTGGCCATTTTTTTAAAAATTTCCATTGAAACCCCTTTTGAATGCCTATGCTTTTAAACCCATTTTAAACAATTATAAGCGGATAAGCAGCAAAAAGAAGAAAAGAAATATTTTTGGCGATACAGAAATTGATGTGGAAAATAAAATATTTAACATTTTTTCAACAGTTTGAGAAGAAAAAAAACCACAAAATCCCTTTTAAAAACCAGTTGCGTTACAGTATGGCTGCTTACCGTATGGCTTCAACCACGCCCATAGAAAGAGTTGATTATGAGCATTCCAGAAGTTATAGATAGAGTTCAAAGGAAAGAACAGAGTTCGTATTTGAATGATCTGAAGTACCGGAAGTCACGTGATATCTATTGCCCAATCAAAAGGCCATGATGATATATATATATATATTTTGAGGGGGGGGGGGTGTTAATTAACGTCGTACTAGAGCTACACAGTGGGCTATTGGCCTATTGGTTTGGGGCCTATCTCGAAGGAAAGACCCGGGAACAATGCCTATAAATTTTTGAACCATGGTCAGATGACGAGGACAACACCTGAGATGGTACCTAACGCCTTCAATAGACGTCGGGACTTCGGATCCCGATCAGATTTATCGTGCAACAGTCCCGTATACACCAAATAATTTTTGTGGATGTTCTGGACGACTTTGCTAGTACTTTGTAGCGAAGCTGGCAACTCTCCTATCAAAATATCACTACTGTTTTACTTTTCTTTGTCAAGTCTGTCACACAGGATCAAACAAGGAATCCCTTTGATTCTCATCTGACGCCTTTATCCACTCGGCCACGGAGGCCCGAACCATGGTTAGATGACGAGGACAACAACTGAGCAGGCACCCGACGAAACCTCAATAGGCGTCAATGACGTTGGACCCCTATCAGATTTATCGTGCACCAGTCCCGTATACACGCTAGTAAAATTTGTTAGATATTTTTAGACGAATTTCTAGTATTTTAGCAGCGAAGCTGGCAACCCTCCGATCGCTAGATCACTACATTTTTACCTTTCTTTGCCAATTCCATCAGAACTCGTAATCCTCTGATTACTAGTCGAACGAATTTATCCACGGGGCAACTGAGAGCCCTTAATGAAGTTTTACTTTTTAAAAAAAGTTTCAAACAAGATCAAGCTGCAAGGGAAACTAAAAACCTAAACGAAGCAACAAGTTTAAGCAAAACAAGCCTTGCAATAATAAAAAATAATAGATGATAATATAAAAATAGACGATGCATATGTTTAATAGTATTCCTATATGTTTCATCTATGCATACAACCTATCAGTTTCGTTTTAAAACCGATTTAACCTGAGAATACGATATTTTAATATTTTATTTTCTTTGCGGCAACCCTACTACTTCACCGTCACTTCACTTCGACTTCACCGTCACGCGTGTTCTTTCCTGCATACCAAACGATAAATCTGTGCTCAAAAAATATTCCCCATTGTCAAAAAGAATATGATCCGCACGTCAAAAAGGAACATTAATAAATAAGCCTTTTTGCTTGGGGAAAAACATTCTATAAAGGGAGAATAGAAGAAAATCCGATTCCAAAAATCTGTTGTGGAAGGGGAATTTTTCCCTTCCATGCTTTGGCATCATTCTCAGTGATCTCCAAAATCTGTCGGGTTTCATATTGATAAAGTATGCGTGACTTTTCAGTTTGCTTTTACGGAACTTTACTTACTGAAAATATAGGTAGATATCAAGTGTCCATAAGGTAACACAACGTGCGTTTTTATGCTTTTATATTTTCCATGGAGAATATTTTATTCAGGGTTTGTTGATCACGAAGGTGTGGTGTGTTATTTGTGTGGTGTTGTATGTGTGGTGTTGTTTACAAAGAGATGAGGCAAAATATGGAGTTAAGTCCCAATCCAAGTGAATATAGTTTGTTGTAAAATATAGTCGATTTCGATAACAGGGTTTTAGTTATCACAATTTAACCGATCGCAGTTTTCTATAAAACTACTGCACCGAAGTGATTAATATTTTGATTTTTTTTTTCATAAAAGGACACGGTAAATTAATAGTAAACTATGTGTGGTGGTATTAAATATTTATATAAAATGGGAGATTTGGGGGAACCCTCAAAAATGTAAAGTGTAAGCTTAGAGCTATTCGGTAATCAGGCCTTGGTTATATACATGAAAAGTTTTTTTAAGTAAATTGTGAAAGACATTAAAACTCCAACTTTTGATAATACGATAATTTTTTGTAAAACGAATCTTCTGAACAACTATTTTAAGTTTGCCAGGTCGCTTTGTTAAGATGGCTTGAATAGAAGCTGAAATTAGCAATATTAAATGACATTGCTCATTTTTGAGAAAGTACTATTACTTAAATTTGAGTACGTCATCGCTCATTGACGATGCAATTGCACTAAAAGAAAAACGAGTACGTTCAGTTACTCATTTTTAAGTACCTTTTTTACAGTGTACTTTTGCTTCTGTGTTACATCTTTTAATTTTTACTAGGAGGCTACGCCTCCTGCCCGCTGATGCTCCGCCAACCCCCGGAGAATTGCTACTCAATACTCATAGGTTTGCTTCGCAAACCACTTCTCGCTTCACTTGCTAAAAGGTAGAGCACAATAACAATGTGTCCTAGTAACAATACTTTTTTAATTATATTTCTAAAACTTTAAAAGTTGAAATTGTAAATTTAAATTAATATTTAACTTGGCATCAATACATTTTTTCGCCATGTAAATCAATATAAAATTATTTAAACTAATTTCTTTTTAACTACAAATGAAAACATGGTACCACTGGCAAGCCTACCATTATTTATTATTTTCCACGTTATTTTCACACCTTTCCCGCGTTTCAGTTAAATTTCTAATATTATTGGTAGTTTGTTTTGGCCATAATTGACATTAAGCTTACCATAAATTTTGCCTACCAGAAGTGTGTAAGTTACTGAGTTTATAAGTCATAAAAAAGAAGCTCATACAAATCTAGTTTTCAAAATTGTCAACAGATGGCGCCACCTCAATTTTCCTTCATTTAAAGTTTGGAAAAACGTTTTTCAAAACTTCTATTTTTTAATTTAATAAGGCTTATATTCTTCCTAATTTAAGCTGACATCATCAAAATAATTATTTACCAAAGAATTGAAGGGGTTAATCGTCAAAATGGCTTACATAATGGCAAAATAAAAATGCGGGGGCAGCAAAAATTTGTAAACAAACTAACTGTTGCCATTCCGCGTAGAGAAAAAAAGCGTTTTTCAATTACCGCGTAAGAGAATTATATATTAAGATATTAAAATAACAGACTTTTCTTCTTTATTGTTTTTAAGTATCCATTGACACCAAAATATCATTTTTCAATTTTTTTTTATATATTTCGTATTTGATTTTTAGATATATTTTGCATTTGATTTTTAGATATATGCGCATTTGATTTTTAGCTATATTTTGCATTTGATTTTTAGCTATATTTTGCATTTGATCTTTTGATATATTTTACATAGATATATTTCGTATTACAAGATCAATTATAGTTTATACATTTTGATTGGTAAATTTTCCCCAAACCCCACCAAAAATAAACTTCCAGTTTATAAAATGCCAGTTTCTTCTTCTTCCTTAATCATAACAAATCCTTCGAAAAGAGGCAGATATATAAAACCCGGATCGATTTAGAATGGAGAATTGCCAAGCGAAAATGAATTTGGAGACATGTTCTTTTCTTCCCCGGTAGCAGATTGTGTGTGACAAATGGCCTCCGAGGGATCCGCTGACACCTGAGCATCGCAAACATGCTCTGGACATAAGAAACGGCTTCTTGCTAAATTGCAGGTTGTGGTCTGAGGGGTTTTGTTACGATATCATAAAAATCCGAGGAGTAAGTTATACGTCAAAGGGAAGAAAGAAGGAGAATTCTTAGGACGGCATTTTTCGGAACTGTCGGAAAGCGTTTGGGGCTGTTTGAACCGTTTTCGATTTGGGAATTTTGAAGGGATTGATTCAATTGTTCGACACTTTACTCAATTGCAGGACTTTGATATATTAGGTTGGAGGGAAAGTTCTGTCGTATTTTAAATAGGCTGGTGATTTTTCTTGTAAATAAAAAGAACAACTGGCTAGTGAGTCAATAGGATTTTGTTTTGTTTTTTTAGCTGCTGTATAATATAAAAGGTGCCCTTTTTACCGTTCATCATTTACTTGTGATATTTAAAGTGAAAAACATGTCAGTAGATAAAGTGCATTTACGACACTGCATTTTATATGAATTCCAAAAAGGAAGCAATGCATCGGTTGCATGTAAAAATGTATGTGCAGTATTTGGAAAAGATATTGTAAATGTTCGTACTTGTCAAAGATGGTTTAGCAAATTTCGTTCCGGGGATCTGAGCCTCAAAGAAAGTGATCGATCTGGACAACCATCCAAGATCGATAATGATGTTTTGCGATCCATGTTGGAAAAAAAATCCACATTTAACAAGTCGAGAAATTGCAGAAGAGTTTGGCATTCATCATACAACTGTTGGAGATCACATTCAATCTGTTGGGTTTGTGTTAAAGCAAAGTGTTTGGGTTCCACATGAATTAACGGAAAAGAATTTGTCTGATCGTGTAAGAATGTGTTCATCACATCTGATTAAACACAATGTGGAGCCGTTTTTGGACAGGCTGGTTACTGGAGATGAAAAGTGGATTCTTTACGAGAATATTAAGAGAAAAAAATCTTATTGCAAAATTATCTAACGGGAAAAAAAATTCACGTCTTTTGAAAGTGTTTCTAAGGCAGTTGCTGACTATTTTAACTCCAAGGATGAGAAAAAACAGGAAAAACAGGAATTCACAGGTTACCTGAAAGATGGCAACAGGTTGTAACAAATAACGGAGCATTTATAATTGATTAATATTAAACACATATTTTTATAAATGAATTCAAATATTTTCTTTAAAATACGACAGAACTTTCCCTCCAACCTAATATATTATTCTGAACTGTAAAATAATTGTATGGTGATCCCACATGTAAATTATAATTTTATAATACGTTGCCATTCTCGGGGACAACCTAAGTTGAACCTGAACACTATTTATGATGGTTTGGTTAATTAAAGTCGCACTACAGCTGCACATTGGGTTATGGGCGACGGTTCGGGCCTATCCCGAAGAAAAGACTCAGGAACAATGCCTCGTATTTTTGAAGGACGAGGACAATACATGAGATGATACCCAACGCAACTTCAATAGGCGTCAGGGCATTGAACCCTGATCAGATGTATCGTGCACCAGTCCCGTATACACCCCAGTATAACTTATTGGATGTTCTGGACGACTTTCTAGTGTTTTTGTAGCGAAGCTGGCAACATTCCGACCGCAAGATCACTACTATTTTACTTTTCTTTGTCAAATCCACAGCTCGGCCTCGAACCAGCAATCCTCTGATTACTGGAGGAAAATTGGGGCCCGTATTTTCATGATGAAACGCAAAAACCAATACATCCAATACAGTATATTATAGTGTCATCTGTACATTCTATATCACGTGACGTGTTCAAGTATCCCTTTTGCAACACGCCATTTTAGTGTTGAAATAGGATACCTGCGCGAAGACCGAAAAGAATCGATTGAAGCTTCAGTTTGCATGTCCAGATGAGCTCCAGTGAATTAGGAAGAATCACGCACATCAGTGACCAACAGTTGAGTATTGGAAAATTACAATTTTACAGACAAAGTTAGAATTCAATTGCTGGATAACTCCGTTGTTAAGGGGCGGTTGTGATGGCTTAGTTAATAGAGAAAAGGACTGGTGCACTGTAAAAAAATATGATTAAAAATGAGTACATGGCCGTACTTGTTTTTTTTAAGTACAATTGCATCGTAAATGAGCGATGACCTACTCAAATTTAAACAACCGTAATTTCCCAAATATGATCAGTGTGGTTTAATATTGCTAATCTCAGCTTCTGTTTAAGCTATATTAACAAAGTGACCTGACAAACATAAAATATTGGTTCAGAAGATGGTTTTACACATTATTTGATGTCGATTGCTTAAATGGAAACTGAGTTATTACAATTCAATCACCTTACTTTCCATTCTTTTTTGGCACACTTTTTTAACATTACTTCTGTTTATAACTTCTTCGCGTCGCTTTGATAGCCGAACGGTTAAGACCGTGAACAGCTGTGCTGTAGACATGCGTTCGATTCCCGGTAGGTCTAAGTTGTAAATGTTGGTATTTATTGAAAGTGATTTATGAAAACAGCCTATGTAAGCAAACTACTGTCCTTTTTACTCATTTTTGAGTATATGTTTTTTTTAAAATGAAACTTATGTATTCGGAGCTATGATAAGCATCGAATGTAATCAAAAATGAATACATTTTATTATTTTTTGAATACCTATTTTAAACAGTGTAGTGATACGATTGTGAGTTTGAATCTTGTAATCCCAACCAAAGATTCGAAATCTTAAAAAATTTTGGTGCATGTTAAATGTATATACAAATATGTGTGTGGTTCTTCGTTGCTGGGAAACCCGGTAAGGCATATAAATTTAAAAAAAAAGTGAATGGCCCTAATCCAGCTTTGATTGTTCTGAAGTCCATAGCCCTACCGACTAAACTACAAAGGCACGTTGCAGTTCTTGGAAATTTTTTTAATGTTTCTTTCTGCAGTATTAAAACTGTTAAAATCATTTTTAAAAAAAATGGAATTTGTCACTTTCCGAGTGACCCCAGGTTATATTAGACGAGTGATTATTGCGCAATAATAACATAACAAAGAATAGAACTGATCTAGCCTTTAATCAACAATTACCGTAAATACACTTAATTAAGCACGCGTCATTACAATTAAAGCAAGTTAAGTTGGGTGGTAAAAAGGGAGGAAGTCTTACCCGAATTCGTACATTTCAAAGCAACTCTCGTCATTCTCTCACGGGCCTGGCGTTTTCACAATCTCATCTGCCTTCCATCTCCTGGCATCCGTTCACTATCTCTCTCAGGTCTTCTCTAAAAACCCCTCTCGCAAAAACCCCCAGTCAACAATTTCATAAATACACCCCCTAGATCGCTATACGCTCGAGAGGTCCGAATGCTTTAGTGGACACTCAGTCCTCCGATTTGTTTAACCCGAAGTCATTCACTTCATTGGTCAAAAGTCCCCCCTCGAGAATAGCCCCTCCTAAGAGTATGCAAATTTCTGCACGTCGCTTCTCCGATCTGGGGGACGTCTCTAAGTTTACAAGAAACAGGGTACCTCTCCTCATTGCACTGGGGAAAAGCATAGGTCACGAATGTGACAGAATTTCTAAATAAGAGCCTCAGATCACATTTTGAAAATGAAGAGTACTTATATAAATTTTTAGCATTTTATATGCAGATATAGAGATCAAATTGTGCAATTTTGAGGAGTACAAAGTTAATTCGGGTGCTATACTTGCCGTCGTCTAGTCAGAATACATAATTACAAGTCAAAGTTTTTGGGTTTTTAATTTCAGAAAAATATTCTGAACTATTATTTATATCTCACTGGTGTACTTTTGGTGCAATTCTAATAAAGTAAAAATTATATTTTATTTGCAAAATATATTCGTAATAACAAAATTATTGTAATATTGGGTAATATAATTATAGACCTAAACTAGATATCAGATTATATATTAAACGTAATAAAGGCTTGGTTAATAATGTTTTAAATACTCTTATGGTTGTTATTATTATTCTTATTAAAATATGTGCACATTTTAATAAGTTATGTGCACATTGAATGCACAATTATGAATATTTATTTTGAAAATTAATTAATAAAATGTAATTTTAAAATTATTAAATAAAATGTAAATTTAAAATGATTAAATAAAATGTAATTTTAAAATATTAAATAAAATATAATTTTAAAATTATTAAATATAGTGTAATTTTAAAATTATTAAATAAAATGTTATTTTAAAATGATTAAATAAAATGTAGTTTTAAAATTATTAAATAAAATGTAATTTTAAAATTATTAAATAAAATGTAATTTTAAATAAAATGTAATTTTAAATAAAATGTAATTTTAAATAAAATGTAATTTTAAATAAAAGGTAATTTTAAATAAAATGTAATTTTAAATAAAATGTAATTTTAAATAAAATGTAATTTTAAATAAAATGTAATTTTAAATAAAAGGTAATTTTAAATAAAATGTAATTTTAAATAAAATGTAATTTTAAATAAAATGTAATTTAAATAAAATTTAATTTTAAATAGAATGTAATTTAAATAAAATGTAATTTTAAAATTGTTAAATAAAATGTAATTTTAAAATTATTAAATAAAATGTAATTTTAAATAAAATGTAATTTTAAATAAAAGGTAATTTTAAATAAAATGTAATTTTAAATAAAATGTAATTTTAAATAATATGTAATTTAAATAAAATTTAATTTTAAATAAAATGTAATTTAAATAAAATGTAATTTTAAAATTGTTAAATAAAATGTAATTTTAAAATTATTAAATAAAATGTAATTTTAAATAAAATGTAATTTTAAAATTATTAAATAAAATGTTATTTTAAAATGATTAAATAAAATGTAGTTTTAAAATTATTAAATAAAATGTAATTTTAAAATTATTAAATAAAATGTAATTTTAAAATTATTAAATAAAATGTAATTTTAAAATTATTAAATAAAATGTAATTTTAAAATTATTAAATAAAATGTTATTTTAAAATGATTAAATAAAATGTAGTTTTAAAATTATTAAATAAAATGTAATTTTAAAATTATTAAATAAAATGTAATTTTAAATAAAATGTAATTTTAAATAAAATGTAATTTTAAATAAAATGTAATTTTAAATAAAATGTAATTTTAAATAAAATGTAATTTTAAATAAAATGTAATTTAAATAAAATGTAATTTTAAAATTGTTAAATAAAATGTAATTTTAAAATTATTAAATAAAATGTAATTTTAAAATTATTAAATAAAATGTAATTTTAAAATTATTAAATAAAATGTTATTTTAAAATGATTAAATAAAATGTAGTTTTAAAATTATTAAATAAAATGTAATTTTAAAATTATTAAATAAAATGTAATTTTAAATAAAATGTAATTTTAAATAAAATGTAATTTTAAATAAAATGTAATTTTAAATAAAATGTAATTTTAAATAAAATGTAATTTTAAATAAAATGTAATTTTAAATAAAATGTAATTTTAAATAAAATGTAATTTAAATAAAATGTAATTTTAAAATTGTTAAATAAAATGTAATTTTAAAATTATTAAATAAAATTTAATTTTAAATAAAATGTAATTTTAAAATTGTTAAATAAAATGTAATTTTAAAATTATTAAATAAAATGTAATTTTAAATAAAATGTAATTTTAAAATTGTTAAATAAAATGTAATTTTAAAATTATTAAATAAAATGTAATTTTAAATAAAATGTAATTTTAAATAAAATGTAATTTTAAATAAAATGTAATTTTAAATAAAATGTAATTTTAAATAAAATGTAATTTTAAATAAAATGTAATTTTAAATAAAATGTAATTTTAAATAAAATGTAATTTTAAATAAAATGTAATTTTAAATAAAATGTAATTTTAAATAAAATGTAATTTTAAATAAAATGTAATTTTAAATAAAATGTAATTTTAAATAAAATGTAGTTTTAAATAAAATGTAATTTTAAATAAAATTTAATTTTAAATAAAATGTAATTTTAAATAAAATGTAATTTTAAATAAAATGTAATTTTAAATAAAATGTAATTTTAAAATTGTTAAATAAAATGTAATTTTAAAATTATTAAATAAAATGTAATTTAAATAAAATGTAATTTTAAAATTGTTAAATAAAATGTAATTTTAAAATTATTAAATAAAATGTAATTTTAAATAAAATGTAATTTTAAAATTATTAAATAAAATGTTATTTTAAAATGATTAAATAAAATGTAGTTTTAAAATTATTAAATAAAATGTAATTTTAAAATTATTAAATAAAATGTAATTTTAAATAAAATGTAATTTTAAAATTGTTAAATAAAATGTAATTTTAAAATTGTTAAATAAAATGTAATTTTAAAATTATTAAATAAAATGTAATTTTAAATAAAATGTAATTTTAAAATTGTTAAATAAAATGTAATTTTAAAATTATTAAATAAAATGTAATTTTAAATAAAATGTAATTTTAAATAAAATGTAATTTTAAATAAAATGTAATTTTAAATAAAATGTAATTTTAAATAAAATGTAATTTTAAATAAAATGTAATTTTAAATAAAATGTAATTTTAAATAAAATTTAATTTTAAATAAAATGTAATTTTAAATAAAATGTAATTTTAAATAAAATGTAATTTTAAATAAAATGTAATTTTAAAATTGTTAAATAAAATGTAATTTTAAAATTATTAAATAAAATGTAATTTAAATAAAATGTAATTTTAAAATTGTTAAATAAAATGTAATTTTAAAATTATTAAATAAAATGTAATTTTAAATAAAATGTAATTTTAAAATTATTAAATAAAATGTTATTTTAAAATGATTAAATAAAATGTAGTTTTAAAATTATTAAATAAAATGTAATTTTAAAATTATTAAATAAAATGTAATTTTAAATAAAATGTAATTTTAAAATTGTTAAATAAAATGTAATTTTAAAATTATTAAATAAAATGTAATTTTAAATAAAATGTAATTTTAAAATTGTTAAATAAAATGTAATTTTAAAATTATTAAATAAAATGTAATTTTAAATAAAATGTAATTTTAAATAAAATGTAATTTTAAATAAAATGTAATTTTAAATAAAATGTAATTTTAAATAAAATGTAATTTTAAATAAAATGTAATTTTAAATAAAATGTAGTTTTAAATAAAATGTAATTTTAAATAAAATGTAATTTTAAATAAAATTTAATTTGAAATAAAATGTAATTTTAAATAATATGTAATTTAAATAAAATGTAATTTTAAAATTGTTAAATAAAATGTAATTTTAAAATTATTAAATAAAATGTAATTTTAAAATTGTTAAATAAAATGTAATTTTAAAATTATTAAATAAAATGTAATTTTAAATAAAATGTAATTTTAAAATTGTTAAATAGAATGTAATTTTAAAATTATTAAATAAAATGTAATTTTAAATAAAATGTAATTTTAAATAAAATGTAATTTTAAATAAAATGTAATTTTAAATAAAATGTAATTTTAAATAAAATGTAATTTTAAATAAAATGTAGTTTTAAATAAAATGTAATTTTAAATAAAATGTAATTTAAATAAAATGTAATTTTAAAATTGTTAAATAAAATGTAATTTTAAAACTATTAAATAAAATGTAATTTTAAATAAAATGTAATTTTAAATAAAATGTAATTTTAAATAAAATGTAATTTTAAAATTATTAAATAAAATGTTATTTTAAAATGATTAAATAAAATGTAGTTTTAAAATTATTAAATAAAATGTAATTTTAAAATTATTAAATAAAATGTAATTTTAAAATTATTAAATAAAATGTAGATTTAAAATTATTAAATAAAATGTAATTTTAAAATTATTAAATAAAATGTTATTTTAAAATGATTAAATAAAATGTAGTTTTAAAATTATTAAATAAAATGTAATTTTAAAATTATTAAATAAAATGTAATTTTAAATAAAATGTAATTTTAAATAAAATGTTATTTTAAATAAAATGTAATTTTAAATAAAATGTAATTTTAAATAAAATGTAATTTTAAATAAAATGTAATTTTAAATAAAATGTAATTTTAAATAAAATGTAATTTTAAATAAAATGTAATTTTAAATAAAATGTAATTTTAAATAAAATGTAATTTTAAATAAAATGTAATTTTAAATAAAATGTAATTTAAATAAAATGTAATTTTAAAATTGTTAAATAAAATGTAATTTTAAAATTATTAAATAAAATGTAATTTTAAATAAAATGTAATTTTAAAATTGTTAAATAAAATGTAATTTTAAATAAAATGTAATTTTAAATAAAATGTAATTTTAAATAAAATGTAATTTTAAATAAAATGTAATTTTAAATAAAATGTAATTTTAAATAAAATGTAATTTTAAATAAAATGTAATTTTAAATAAAATGTAATTTTAAATAAAATTTAATTTTAAATAAAATGTAGTTTTAAATAAAATGTAATTTTAAATAAAATTTAATTTTAAATAAAATGTAATTTTAAATAAAATGTAATTTTAAATAAAATGTAATTTTAAAATTGTTAAATAAAATGTAATTTTAAAATTATTAAATAAAATGTAATTTAAATAAAATGTAATTTTAAAATTGTTAAATAAAATGTAATTTTAAAATTATTAAATAAAATGTAATTTTAAATAAAATGTAATTTTAAAATTATTAAATAAAATGTTATTTTAAAATGATTAAATAAAATGTAGTTTTAAAATTATTAAATAAAATGTAATTTTAAAATTATTAAATAAAATGTAATTTTAAATAAAATGTAATTTTAAAATTGTTAAATAAAATGTAATTTTAAAATTATTAAATAAAATGTAATTTTAAATAAAATGTAATTTTAAAATTGTTAAATAAAATGTAATTTTAAAATTATTAAATAAAATGTAATTTTAAATAAAATGTAATTTTAAATAAAATGTAATTTTAAATAAAATGTAATTTTAAATAAAATGTAATTTTAAATAAAATGTAATTTTAAATAAAATGTAATTTTAAATAAAATGTAATTTTAAATAAAATGTAATTTTAAATAAAATGTAATTTTAAATAAAATGTAATTTTAAATAAAATTTAATTTTAAATAAAATGTAATTTTAAATAAAATGTAATTTTAAATAAAATGTAGTTTTAAATAAAATGTAATTTTAAATAAAATGTAATTTTAAATAAAATGTAATTTTAAATAAAATGTAATTTTAAATAAAATGTAATTTTAAATAAAATGTAATTTTAAATAAAATGTAATTTTAAATAAAATTTAATTTTAAATAAAATGTAATTTTAAATAAAATGTAATTTTAAATAAAATGTAGTTTTAAATAAAATGTAATTTTAAATAAAATGTAATTTTAAATAAAATGTAATTTTAAATAAAATGTAACTTTAAATAATATGTAATTTAAATAAAATGTAATTTTAAAATTGTTAAATAAAATGTAATTTTAAAATTATTAAATAAAATGTAATTTTAAATAAAATGTAATTTTAAAATTGTTAAATAAAATGTAATTTTAAAACTATTAAATAAAATGTAATTTTAAATAAAATGTAATTTTAAAATTATTAAATAAAATGTTATTTTAAAATGATTAAATAAAATGTAGTTTTAAAATTATTAAATAAAATGTAATTTTAAAATTATTAAATAAAATGTAATTTTAAAATTATTAAATAAAATGTAATTTTAAAATTATTAAATAAAATGTAATTTTAAAATTATTAAATAAAATGTTATTTTAAAATGATTAAATAAAATGTAGTTTTAAAATTATTAAATAAAATGTAATTTTAAAATTATTAAATAAAATGTAATTTTAAATAAAATGTAATTTTAAATAAAATGTAATTTTAAATAAAATGTAATTTTAAATAAAATGTAATTTTAAATAAAATGTAATTTTAAATAAAATGTAATTTTAAATAAAATGTAATTTTAAATAAAATGTAATTTTAAATAAAATGTAATTTAAATGAAATGTAATTTTAAAATTGTTAAATAAAATGTAATTTTAAAATTATTAAATAAAATGTAATTTTAAATAAAATGTAATTTTAAAATTGTTAAATAAAATGTAATTTTAAAATTATTAAATAAAATGTAATTTTAAATAAAATGTAATTTTAAAATTGTTAAATAAAATGTAATTTTAAATAAAATGTAATTTTAAAATTGTTAAATAAAATGTAATTTTAAAATTATTAAATAAAATGTAATTTTAAATAGAATGTAATTTTAAATAAAATGTAATTTTAAAATTGTTAAATAAAATGTAATTTTAAAATTATTAAATAAAATGTAATTTTAAATAAAATGTAATTTTAAATAAAATGTAATTTTAAATAAAATGTAATTTTAAATAAAATGTAATTTTAAATAAAATGTAATTTTAAATAAAATGTAATTTTAAATAAAATGTAATTTTAAATAAAATGTAATTTTAAATAAAATGTAATTTTAAATAAAATGTAATTTTAAATAAAATGTAATTTTAAATAAAATGTAGTTTAAAATAAAATGTAATTTTAAATAAAATTTAATTTGAAATAAAATGTAATTTGAAATAAAATGTAATTTGAAATAAAATGTAATTTTAAATAAAATGTAATTTTAAAATTGTTAAATAAAATGTAATTTTAAAATTATTAAATAAAATGTAATTTAAATAAAATGTAATTTTAAAATTGTTAAATAAAATGTAATTTTAAAATTATTAAATAAAATGTAATTTTAAATAAAATGTAATTTTAAAATTATTAAATAAAATGTTATTTTAAAATGATTAAATAAAATGTAGTTTTAAAATTATTAAATAAAATGTAATTTTAAAATTATTAAATAAAATGTAATTTTAAAATTATTAAATAAAATGTAATTTTAAATAAAATGTAATTTTAAATAAAATGTAATTTTAAATAAAATGTAATTTTAAATAAAATGTAATTTTAAATAAAATGTAATTTTAAATAAAATGTAATTTTAAATAAAATGTAATTTTAAATAAAATGTAATTTTAAATAAAATGTAATTTTAAATAAAATGTAATTTTAAATAAAATGTAATTTTAAAATTGTTAAATAAAATGTAATTTTAAAATTATTAAATAAAATGTAATTTTAAATAAAATGTAATTTTAAAATTGTTAAATAAAATGTAATTTTAAAATTATTAAATAAAATGTAATTTTAAATAAAATGTAATTTTAAAATTGTTAAATAAAATGTAATTTTAAAATTATTAAATAAAATGTAATTTTAAATAAAATGTAATTTTAAATAAAATGTAATTTTAAATAAAATGTAATTTTAAATAAAATGTAATTTTAAATAAAATGTAATTTTAAATAAAATGTAATTTTAAATAAAATGTAATTTTAAATAAAATGTAGTTTTAAATAAAATGTAATTTTAAATAAAATGTAATTTTAAATAAAATGTAATTTTAAATAAAATGTAATTTTAAATAAAATGTAATTTTAAAATTGTTAAATAAAATGTAATTTTAAAATTATTAAATAAAATGTAATTTTAAATAAAATGTAATTTTAAAATTGTTAAATAAAATGTAATTTTAAAATTATTAAATAAAATGTAATTTTAAATAAAATGTAATTTTAAAATTGTTAAATAAAATGTAATTTTAAAATTATTAAATAAAATGTAATTTTAAATAAAATGTAATTTTAAATAAAATGTAATTTTAAAATTGTTAAATAAAATGTAATTTTAAAATTATTAAATAAAATGTAATTTTAAATAAAATGTAATTTTAAATAAAATGTAATTTTAAATAAAATGTAATTTTAAATAAAATGTAATTTTAAATAAAATGTAATTTTAAATAAAATGTAATTTAAATAAAATGTAATTTTAAAATTGTTAAATAAAATGTAATTTTAAAATTATTAAATAAAATGTAATTTTAAATAAAATGTAATTTTAAAATTGTTAAATAAAATGTAATTTTAAAATTATTAAATAAAATGTAATTTTAAATAAAATGTAATTTTAAAATTGTTAAATAAAATGTAATTTTAAAATTATTAAATAAAATGTAATTTTAAATAAAATGTAATTTTAAATAAAATGTAATTTTAAAATTGTTAAATAAAATGTAATTTTAAAATTATTAAATAAAATGTAATTTTAAATAAAAATGTAATTTTAAATAAAATGTAATTTTAAATAAAATGTAATTTTAAATAAAATGTAATTTTAAATAAAATGTAGTTTTAAATAAAATGTAATTTTAAATAAAATGTAATTTTAAATAAAATGTAATTTTAAATAAAATGTAATTTTAAATAAAATGTAATTTTAAATAAAATGTAATTTTAAATAAAATGTAATTTTAAATAAAATGTAATTTTAAATAAAATGTAGTTTTAAATAAAATGTAATTTTAAATAAAATGTAATTTTAAATAAAATGTAATTTTAAATAAAATGTAATTTTAAATAAAATGTAATTTTAAATAAAATGTAATTTTAAAATTGTTAAATAAAATGTAATTTTAAAATTATTAAATAAAATGTAATTTTAAATAAAATGTAATTTTAAATAAAATGTAATTTTAAAATTGTTAAATAAAATGTAATTTTAAAATTGTTAAATAAAATGTAATTTTAAAATTGTTAAATAAAATGTAATTTTAAATAAAATGTAATTTTAAAATTGTTAAATAAAATGTAATTTTAAAATTATTAAATAAAATGTAATTTTTAATAAAATGTAATTTTAAAATTGTTAAATAAAATGTAATTTTAAAATTATTAAATAAAATGTAATTTTAAATAAAATGTAATTTTAAATAAAATGTAATTTTAAATAAAATGTAATTTTAAATAAAATGTAATTTTAAATAAAATGTAATTTTAAATAAAATGTAATTTTAAATAAAATGTAATTTTAAATAAAATGTAATTTAAATAAAATGTAATTTTAAATAAAATGTAATTTTAAATAAAATGTAATTTTAAATAAAATGTAATTTTAAATAAAATGTAATTTTAAATAAAATATAATTTAAAAATTATTAAATAAAGTGTAATTTTAAAATTATTAAATAAAATGTAATTTTAAAATTATTAATTTATTTAAAATCAAATTAAAAGATAGTAAATAAAATCAATGAATTCCAATATTATTATAGCGCTAAAACATTTCCCTTCGTATTTGAAACGCAGAATAACGCCATATTTAAAATTCGTAGAACACATCAGGACTATTTCTTCTTCGTCACATCGACAGACAATCCCGTTCCATTTATACATAAACCAACCATGAACAGAATTTTAAAAAGTAGTGTTAGCAAAACTTGAGGCAAATGAAAAAGAAACACCCAACCGAATTTATTCAACGCAAGAAGAAAAAAAAATGGGGAAAATAGAAGAACACTTTCATAAAAATGTTGAAAGAAATGCAGTTCGAATACTGTGTTAGAATAACGTGACCTGGCTATTCGTTCGAAGAAGTGAAATGAAGTGGAACAGCTGATTGATGCGAAAACCGTACGAACAAAAGAAAACACTTCGTGAGAAGATCTCGCGAATATCGTCTGCGAGGAAAAGGAGAAAAAATTAAGAAGTGAAGTGGGGAAAAAAATTTAAAAGATTTTCTTTTGTTTAGCGTTCGAATAAATATTGATCTTGAAAATATTCGTTTTCTGGATTTCAGTGTGTATTGATTTCTGATAATGGCAATATTTTTGCTCTTGAAATGTTTTTTTTTTTGTCCGATGTTGGAGTTTATAAAGTAAACAAATTATGGTTTTAGTGAATAACTATTAAGTAATCGATATACAGTGGAAAATAAAGGGTAGATATTAAAATATCATTTCCATATTCTGTTACCCATATTAACGTAGTTTGTGAAATTGCTCAAATATTAAATTATAACGTGTGTTATGAATGTTTTCTGGGGGAAAAAATTATGAGTCCTTAAAAATGGAAATCGTGTCCAGATTTTTTTCATTTCTTGGTTTGTTTGCTTTTCATTAAAAGAAAAGCTCCGTAATTACGAAGCGTAGAGCTTCGAACGTTACAGAATGCTTTGCGTAAAAGTTTGAATTTAACGTGATTATTTTCAAGTCTTCTCGATGATTCGTTCTAATATGTTATCAGAAATATAAAGTTTTCAAAGTTATAGGAGCTCATAAACTCGATTTTTAATAACAAACGTTTTAAATTTAGGAAAATTGAGCCAGTTTTTTTAAATACTGGAGGCGGCATGCCCATGGGCTCAATACAAGTTTACGCTTATGAATGTTATAAATAATTTTAGTGTATCCCAGTGAACTTTCATGAAATGCAAACAGTAATATCAATGGAGGAAAGTAGAAATCTAATATATTATCATATATATTATTTCAGTAGTAAATACCCCTTTTACGGTGCTTGTACTCAATCAATCTTAACACAATGAGGTATCAAAAGAAAGAGAATTTTCAGCAGCTGTGACGAATCGTTCGTTCAGAGATCTTTTTTAGATAATGCTGCCATCTATGAACGAGCAGAAGCGTTAAATTTTGATGATTTTTTGACTATAAGAAATACGTTAATATATTTCGATCTTACAACGAATAGATATGGGAAGGAATGTTCATGTGAAAATTATCGCATAGGTAGGCTAGTATATATTATTTCAGTAGTAAAGATCCCTTTTGCTGGTCTCATATACAATGGGTCTTAACATGCGAATTATAATTATATTATTATAGGTCAAATGTTAAATTTTAAACCATAATTACCTCTTTAAAGTGAAATTTTAAACTGGTGAGCTATTATTCTTGAAGGAGGGGAAATGTATATTTGTCTATCATTTATCGTTATTTTATTTATCTCCGTGCGAAGAACGGGTACGTTTGCTAGTGGAACATAAAATTTTCAAATATCATTACTTTCTATGAATCTTCGAGCATGAATCCTTTGTAGTAGTGGAGTCATGACGTCACTCTCGCTAAAATCAAAGTGTGGCCAACATGTATGGGCGAAAACACGTGTTTAATTACGTCATTCCATTCATAAATTTTCACAGTTACACATTTCCGAATTCACAAGCCATCGCGAGTATTTATTCATTCATAATTTTGAAGAGATGGCACGTGATATGGGCCTTCCGCTCTGAGATGTATGTTTTACGATTATGACGTCATATTCTCTCTACATACTACAGTACATTCATGCTCGAAGCAATGAATCGTCAGACTAAGATGTCGTAGCATTACGTGACGTCATAGATAACTTGACGACACCTGTTGCACAACCCCAATAGAGGCCAACACCTATCCGAATAATGTTTAAATACCATTGAAACTCTTGCCATATACAGCAAGTTTTTCGATTCAAAATACATTGCAAATTTAAGATGAATTTTAATAGTTGAACATTTAGTGATTCTTAAATTTATGTTAAATATTTTTATATTTAAAAAGTTGGTAGTTAGAAAAAAATTGTAAAAATCTTATTAATTTTGTTTTACTTTTTGTTATCAAAACAATATATGGTATCTAAAGAATATAAATGACAATGTATTTTTATATAGCTATTTGAGAGGTATATTCAAACAAGTCAAACATTTTGTTCCGCACATACGTTTGAAATGATATCATTTGAAGTTTAAAAAGGTTAAATATGTCTTCAGAATTAATCCTTATATATATATAAAAAAATTCTCAATTAGGCAGACAACCAAGTTAAACATATTTTGAACACACGGTATTGTTTTATGTATTTAATAACACATAACCACAAATGAATACTTAAAATATGGCCATGGTTTTTATAGTAAACTATTTGAGACAGTGAAACGGCTTAGAAATAAAGGATATTTTTAAAAAGAAAATTTAGTTATTAGAGGATATTTAAAAAGCTGATAAGCGTAAGTCATAAAAATCCGAAAAAGAACAACCAATATTGGAAAGTTATATCTATCAATTTTCCAAGTTGGTTAATAGAATTAACGTAGCGCTAAAGTTGCACAATGAGCTATTGACAAAGGTTCGGGATATATCCCAAAAGAAAGACCCGAGAACACTAAAACTGCCTCGTAGAATTGAACCATGAACCGGTATATAATTGACAATTTCTATATTATGATAATTAAATAATTTAAACATATATATGAACTTTTAAACTATAATTCGCATCCAAACGACATCGTCAAGTGTTTCGTATTATATATATATATATATATATATATATATATATATATATATATATATATATATATATATATATATATATATATATATATATATATATATATATATATATATATATATATATATATATAGTTTACATTGTCACGATAGCATGTGTATTCGTAAACTTTAATATTACAAAAGGGATAGGTTTAGGTATCTCGAAAACTACTCAAAGTAATTGGATAAAACTGAATGTTTGGAAAGTTTTTTTTAACACTGTATACAAAGCGATATTCAGCCAGCTACGCAAACTAAAAGAGTGGAGCATATTTTCACAATTTGATCCCGAGCAACGCCGGGCCGTATAACTAATGAAATACAAAAAGAAGAAATTTTTTTAATGAATGAAATTATAGAATAAATTTCAGAAGCTACCATATAAGAATAGAAGCAGACGTAAAAAAAAAATCAAGATTCTCTTTCTCAAGAAGCAAGAATAAAGTTTCTAAGGTCATATATTGGGAAAAATAAAAGATCTTCTCTAGAATTTTCTTTCCCCCAAAATCTTCCAATTTTCTTAAAACAGTTCTCAGGTACTTATCTATCAGTAAACACCTCTTGATATCTGGATACACAAAAATCCCTTTTAAAACTTTAGCTATCCAAACTGAAAATACGTTTTTTGTATTTTCAAACTTGAATTTTTTCCCCTTGGAAAGTAATTAAAGCAGCCTTATTTTCTTTCTTCCAAAGATCTCGAGGATTAAGAGGAGGGTAAGTGATGATAGAGTAAATAAATCAATGTCCGGGGGAAGGATATTTCAATCACTTTTCTTATCTCAAATTAAAAAAGATTCGATTTTATTCGGAATAAAAATATCTTATCTGAGGATAATTTTATAAATGTGTGGGCTGGTTAGGAAAAGGTCATATATTCATTTTGGCGTATTTATCTACTATTTTTTAAAATTCTGATGAACCAAGAAGTGTTTAAAATATATATATATAGTACTTTAGTAGAGTACTACACACTTTAGTAGAGTTTATTATTTATTATTATTAATTTCGGTTAAAATTTCTTCTACAGTACCCCTGATATTTTACCAAATCTAGATACCATATCCGGCAACCCTGTAGGGGGGAAAGGGAGGAGTTCTTTGATTACAACAAAACCGATTTTTGTCGCCAAGAACGTGTTAGCGTTGCGATTTTAAGCTTTTTCAAAAAAGTCACCAGGGACCGTATAATGCATTTTAACCTTATTTTCTTATTAAAATTTTAAGTTATTTCATATTTTATTTCGTGGAAGTTTTTATTAATTTTTGTTCTTAAATAAATGAGTGTGACTACGAAACTTCTTAAAATAACTGCTATATAATCTTAAACTCTAATTTCTACTTACGTAAGTTTACGACCCCCACGAAAAAACGCCAATAATTGTCGCCAAACGGCGGTGGCAGTGAAAAGATTCGAATTCTAATTTAAAAAAAATTAACCACATCCTCCCGATTTGTAGGTCGATATTATAACAATAACTATCGAGCGTTAAAGGTTAAGGTTGTTTGAGTCCCCAAAAAGTGTTTTTCAAAAACTGGACTTTGTGTGATGTAAACACTTTTTACAGTTTAATTATATCTGGTTATGAAAACGATTTCACTTATTTTTAATAGTTAGGCCGACGTATTTTTTCCTTTTTAAGATTGTGGATATACAAGATGGTCATAATTTATTTGGCTGAATCACATTTAGATGTATTTGCATAATACAACATTATTTTTGCCTAACTACTTCGCTTATATTTAAAACAAGTCGCTTATCTTTAGTGGAAACTAACAATGTAGTTAAAGTAAAGTAAAAGGAATGGTTTATTATGTATAGTTAAACTGCCATACCAAATCCATTTTTTAACAATTTGTAACTATATCCTGTATACTTAGAAACTGTTGAAAAAAATTTAAAAGTAGGAATTTTTTATAAATATCAATAATTTTGCTTTATTTACAAGAATTTGGTTTCCCATGTAATATTAATAATAGTAGTTATGGGAAAAATAGACCTCGTGATAAAAAAATAAAATTAAATGAAACGAAACTGTATTACATAAAACAAACAAACAAACAAACAAAGCATATACGTCTATTTTAATTTTACAAAAAACATTCATTCCACATTTGAAGAAAACCGAACAACGCGTTTGACTGCAACTGAGTAATAAACGAACACATTTACAGACAAACAGACGAAATGCTGAAAGGTCGATGTAAAACACGGACCTCGCTAACGCTCAGGTAAAAAAACTTTAACAGTTGAATTGCAAGTTACATATCATCTTAAAGTTTTTAAAAGTCAAATTTTAAAGACTTTCAAATTGAAATTAACCATTTAAAGGTTTAAAAATCGATTTCGTTATCCAATGGAATTTTTACCAATCAAAATCCATCTCTTTGACAAAATTTCAATTTCAAACATTAATCATACTCCATCCAATCAACCAACATTATCCATTTACTAAATCTCCAATTCTTTTCAGGCATACAATAAGTTTATAATCAATCAATAAAAAAAATCACAAAATAATCTATTTCCTTACAATTTACCAACATCCAATTTTAGAAACAAACCCCAAACTTCCCGAAGTATCGCAAATTCCTTAACCCTTAATGAAAGCATGAAAATGGAGGAGTTCTTAATGGCCGAGTTGAGGGTATTAATGCTGCCTCAGCAAGAATAATAACTTTTCGATTCTTCTGGGCTATGCTCCAGGGTGGAATGGGGATTCGAGTTCCACTTCTACCTTTGGAATGTTGGATACAAAGATTTATTAAGAAAAATAATTTGCTTCGTTCGATTAGAACACACGACAATTTTCGCAGGAGACTTTGATCTGGTTGTTAATGGAGTAAACAGGCATGTTAATGGTTAATTTCTCCGTGGAGATTTTTCGGTTTGGATATGAGGAATATTTATCTTTTGGTATTCGTAATAATGAAATCGTTAAAACTGAACTGAAGCGAATATCGAGTACTAAACGAAATGGAATAATTTTGTTTGTAAATAGGGAGATAAAAAGTAATGAATGTTTTTACAGAGGTGTAGTTGTGTATTAATTAGAAGCTTAACTAGTATTTAAAACATAAATTATTCTTAAATATCATAATTAAAACTTTTAATCTTGAGTTTATAGCACTTAAAAAAATAATTATCAACCTTCTCGTAGATAATAATAATTTAAATTATTTTGATAAGAGTAAACACTGGGGATTAATTAAAAATAAGTAAAAATACTGGTTGAAATAACATATAATTGCTAAATAAAAGAAAATCAGAAATGAAAGTAATACATATAAATATTTTGGATGTTAAATAAAAATTAAAGAATATAAATTTAATAAGTAAATAAAAAAGGACGACCATTCGGGAATTGACTAATTAGATATAGGATGCAATAACACATAAGCCTAAGTGTAAGAAATAATAATAAAATGTTTTGGATGTTAAGTAAATATAAAAAAGATAAGTAACCTACCTAAGTAACTTACCTAAGTACCTACCTAAGTGTACAAATACTAAGTAATAGCTATTAATTAAATTTAATTCATACATGTCAATAACAAACACCGAAGTTATACCTACACAATGAATGTTCAATGGAATTTTAATAAAATGAACATGTACCCACAAAATAATACATTTATATTTAATTATATTACAGAAAACTACACTTACATTTAATTTAATTACAAAATAGTACATTTATATTTAATTATTTTTTCTGTGAAACAATTATTAACTTTGGCCAGATTTTCAGTCTATACTGTAATTTGGACTCTAATACTGTAATTTGGACTTCGGTTACACAACATTAGATATTAAGTAAGATATTTAAAAAGGTAACATAAAAGTTTCGTCTCCAATGGGAAATGCACACTGTTAAAAATAGGTACTCAAAAGTAAGTAACCTTTACTCAATTTTGAGTACATTCGATGCTTATAATGGCTCCGAATGCATGAGTTTCAAGTTTGAAAAAGACATATACTCAAAAATGTGTAATGAAGCTCAAAAATGAGTAAAGAATATAAAGAGCAGATACTAGCCTAAATAGGCTGCTTTCATAAATCACTTTCAATAAATGTCAACAATTAAAACCAAGGCTTACTGGGAATAGAACCCAGATCATCAGGCACCGCAGTATGGAGCCTTATCCATTAAACTACCAGGGCGTCTTGAAGAAGTTACAAACGGAAATTTTTTTAAAGAAGGTGTGCCAAAAGAATGGTAAGTAAGATGATTAGGTTGTCATAACATAGTTTCCGTTTAAGCAATCAACATCAAATAATGTGGAAAACACATCTTTTTTACACCTATTTTAAGTTTGACAGGTCGCTTTATTAAGATGGCTCGAAGAGAGCTGAAATTATCAATATTAAATATTGATAAATATATATGAGAAAGTGCGGTTGCTTAAATTTGAGTACGTCATTGCACATTTACAATGCAATTGTACTCAAAGAAAAACGAGTAGGTTAAGGTACTCATATTTAAGTTCCTTTTTTTTAAACACTGCAGCGATGGAAGAATTAAAGAAATATTTGGGAGTTGGAAATGACAAGAGTCAATTTATACCCATACGGAGATATTTCTTTGTTCTACTGCTACAAGTCTACGTGCGCAGGAAAACAACATGTACAGAACGAGAATGTGGGAAAACAGATATTGCTAGAAGACGGTTGTTGTTGTTGTTTGCTAAACGTGGGGTGCAATGTTCGAGCATGGATCCCTCATAGTAGAGAAATCATAAAGTTATAATATCCCTAACATCAAAGTGATGCCAACATGTATGGCCTCAGACACGTGGCATCCCTTCATAATTTTTTCTAGTTAATTCATAAAAATATCCTGTACTTCTTGAAGTAACACATTTACTATTATTTCCAAATCACAAGTCAATCGGGAACGTTTTTTCATTCACAAATTTTGAAAGGAGGTCACGTGTCTGGTGCCATCAGGTCTGAGATGTGTGCATCACGATGATGGCGTCATATTCGCTCTACTACAGTCCATTCATGCTCGAAGGTTGCAATAGTTTACGGATATCTTACAGCAAGATTAGTTTAAATATTTTTTTTTAATAATTAAGCTTCACTCTTAAAAATAGGTAATTGCAAATAATAATTAAAATGTACTCATTGTATAACATTCGATGTTTATCTTTTCTCCGAATTTCAATTTTGAAAAAGACACGTATTCGAAAATGAGTACATACTTGTCTACTTTCATAAATCACTTTCAATAATTTCAACAATTGCAACTAAGTTTTACCGAGAATCAAACCCATATCCTCAGCACCGAAGTTCAGTGTCCTTTCCGTTAAACCACCAGGACGACAATAAGAAATTATAAAAAGAAGAAATGTTAAACAAAAAGTGTGCTAAAAGAATGAGGAGTGAGAAAATTGAATTGTGTAATAACTCAAGTTTCTATTTAAGCAATCGACATCAAATAATGTGGAAAACCATCATCTGAACTATTATTTTTAGTTTGTCGGCTTTCATAAAGATCGCTTGAACAGAAGCTGAGATTAAAGATATTAAATCATATTATTTTTGAGAAAGTACCATTATTGCATTGAGCCCATTTATGATCCAATTACACGTTAAGTGCCCGTTAAGAAGAACACGTTAAGTGATGTAATTACACGTTAAGTTTTGTAGAGAGTACAATTTGTCTTTACTTAATAACAATTACTATATAAACGAAATTCTTCAAATTGTATATGATGGATAATATTTGTAGTGTCCTATGCCTCCCTTTCCTATTGCCAAGAGCGTTTTTTAAGAAGTTTTATAATTCGAGTATCAATAATATTTAAAAGTATTGTCACAAATAACTGAATTTTATTTAATTAAATGGCTTCATACATTTTCAATCTTATGATTAGGTATTACGTCTTAATATTTAATAATTAAATAATTCTTATTTTTATTTTTTTTCAATTAAATGTAACTATCAAATATCGTAGTTATATATTTAAAAAATTTAATATATTTTCAATATATTCAATAAATTTTATATATTTAATAATTTAAATATATTCAATAAATTTATATATT
This sequence comes from Troglohyphantes excavatus, assembly GCA_963932185.1. Lineage (NCBI taxonomy): Eukaryota > Metazoa > Arthropoda > Arachnida > Araneae > Linyphiidae > Troglohyphantes > Troglohyphantes excavatus. The sequence goes on from OZ010670.1 coordinate 54,621,639, forward strand.
TAATAATTTAAATATATTTAATAATTTAAATATATTTAATAATTTAAAAATATTTAATAATAATTTAAATATATTTAATAATTTAAATATATTTAATAATTTAAAAATATTTAATAATAATTTAAATATATTTAATAATTTAAATATATTTAATAATTTAAAAATATTTAATAATAATTTAAATATATTTAATAATTTAAATATATTTAATAATTTAAAAATATTTAATAATAATTTAAATATATTTAATAATTTAAATATATTTAATAATTTAAAAATATTTAATAATAATTTAAATATATTTAATAATTTAAATATATTTAATAATTTAAAAATATTTAATAATAATTTAAATATATTTAATAATTTAAATATATTTAATAATTTAAAAATATTTAATAATAATTTAAATATATTTAATAATTTAAATATATTTAATAATTTAAATATATTTAATAATTTAAAAATATTTAATAATAATTTAAATATATTTAATAATTTAAATATATTTAATAATTTAAAAATATTTAATAATAATTTAAATATATTTAATAATTTAAATATATTTAATAATTTAAAAATATTTAATAATAATTTAAATATATTTAATAATTTAAATATATTTAATAATTTAAATATATTTAATAATTTAAAAATATTTAATAATAATTTAAATATATTTAATAATTTAAAAATATTTAATAATAATTTAAATATATTTAATAATTTAAATATATTTAATAATTTAAAAATATTTAATAATAATTTAAATATATTTAATAATTTAAATATATTTAATAATTTAAAAATATTTAATAATAATTTAAATATATTTAATAATTTAAATATATTCAATAAATTAATTTCTTGTTATACTCATTTTTCTTTTTTTAATTAATAAATAAGAACTCATTAATAGTAAATTGGATGGATAATATTTGTAGTGTCGTTTCATCCAAAAGCAATTTTACTATATACAGTGAAACACAATAAATATAAGTATCCCTTGTATACAAAATAACGACTTCCTGGGAAGTACAAACAACAAAAAACAAATAGTTTTTAACAAATACAATGAGAAATGTTACATATTTTACCAGTGTTATTGTTATTTTCCTCAGAAAACTTGTTATAGCAATGTCAGTCGAAGAAGAAAACAATTACTTACGCCGATTAATAGGCGTTTCGATACCTGCCTCAATACTTTTTTCGTCCAATTAGCATGGGTGTTTGGGCAAGTTGACCAATCGTAACCAATCTCAACCACGTAAACAATGTGACGTCACAGACGCCATTTATTCAGAGCCGAACTATACCACCGTCATCTTTTCGTTTTGCTAAGAACGTTTTTTTATTGAGATTTTATAACTCGATTATCTATATTATTTACAGCATTATCACAAATAACGGATTTTTTTTTGCATTGAATGCCTTCATAAATATTCATTGTTATAATTAAATGTTATTTTAAGTAGTTAAATATAAAAAAAGTTGAATATTTTTTAAAATGCTCATTTTACTTTTTTAAAAAATAAGAAACAAGAACTTAATAAAATTTCAATTTATATTCACACCATTCCCAATTTATGAAACTCAATAAATATAAAACACCAATTTGACAAATACTGTCTAGTTACATACCGGAGTCTCAGTAATTTTTAAAATTTATTAAATAAACGAGAGTAAATTTCAAACAAAAGATCTTTAATAAATCCACTACCACCCTTACCTTTTGACAAGAGCGTTTTTTATGAAGTATCATAATTCGATTATCAATAATATTTAAAAGTATTGTCACAAATAACTGAATTTTATTTAATTAAACGGCTTCATACATTTGCAATCTTATGATTAAATATTACATTTATATTTAATAATTAAATTCTTATTTTATTAATTTTTATTTTTTTAAATTAAATTTTACTATTAAATATTTTTGTTATATATTCAATAACTTAGAATATATTTTTAATATATTTAATAATAATAATAATATTTAATAATAATTAAATTTAATATATTCAATAAATTTAATATATTTAATAATTTAAATATATTCAATCAATTTAATATATTTAATAATTTAAATATATTCAATAAATTTAATATATTCAATACTTTAAATATCTTCAATAAATTTAATATATTTAATAATTTAAATATATTTAATAATTTAAATATATTTAATAATTTAAATATATTTAATAATTTAAATATATTTAATAATTTAAAAATATTTAATAATTTAAATATATTTAATAATTTAAATATATTTAATAATTTAAATATATTTAATAATTTAAATATATTTAATAATTTAAATATATTTAATATATTTAATAATTTAAATATATTCAATATTTTAAATATATTCAATAATTTAAATATATTTAATAATTTAAATATATTTAATAATTTAAATATATTTAATAATTTAAATATATTTAATAATTTAAATATATTTAATAATTTAAATATATTTAATAATTTAAATATATTTAATAATTTAAATATATTTAATAATTTAAATATATTTAATAAATTAATTTATTTTTATACTCGTTTTTTATAATTAATAAAAATAATTGTAAATAGTAAATTTCGAACAAAAGTTCTATAAAAAATCTAAAATTCATATGGAAGTTAAGTATATAGTAACTAATACAAACTTTAAAGAAAGAATTTATAAAACATCAATATTTACCATGTACTTATGCTTTCAGATGCTTAAAAAAGTCATAAAAAAACATTTCAATCATAATCGCAATTTATCACGCCCACAATTTAATTCTACAAAATCATGGTAATATTTACGATGTCTGTTTTTGTGTAACTCTTTTTCACATTACCTTTTATAGTGTAACGAAACTTCTAAATTACAGAATTATAAACAGTATTATTGTGTGATAGTTATTTTTAAAAATGTACTTTTACATCAAAAAAGGAAATTTACCCATTCAGATATTCATTAGTTTTTCAAATATAAAATGCTATTATCAGAAACTGACCAAATATTAACAATAAAAATGAACAGAATAAAAACGTTTCCAAATGACAATAGCGCAAACGATTTTCGATTTATTCTTAAAGTAGAATTACATCCATAAAGCAGCTTTGTTTTAAATGGAAAAAGGCCAAAATCTCTTTTCCCCTATATGACTTTCCGCAAATCCGACCATAATTTATAAAGGAGCAGCTGGACTTTCGTGTATTTGTAAAAATATAAGTTAGACAGAACACAATAAAATATTTATAATCTCGTTATGTCTGTGAAAACATAATTTGATAACGATTTCGATATCATACGGCCAAAAACATTGGATATTTAGAATGTAGAAGATTTAAACCCTTTAATATTCTAATGAAAGAAATCTATTGTTATAATAAAAATTTATCATTGCTTTAGAATAAAGATATTATTTATTTTATAAGCTTTAATATGTAATACACCAAGGTAACGATTCCGAAGCGCTCATAATCATTTATCCAAACAAGTACTATTGGCATCGAACATAACTGCTAGTCAGTTTATTCGAAACGATAATTATCCAGACTGGGATATATATTTTAATATGTTCGACATATAAATATTTATACGGAATTAAAAATAGTGGTATTTTTAAATACATCCTTTATTTTTAAATTTAAAATTCTTGATTTTAGAATATAATCTCTCGCATCAGTATCAAAAAAGAAAATGTTTTAAAACCTTACTCATTGATAGTTCGTTCCACTGAACTCTAACTATAACTTCTGGAAAGCTCAATTTTTTTTTCTTCTATGGGCGCGTTGAAGCCAATGTAAAAGCAGCCATACTGTAACCCAAAATTTATTTTAAAGTGATTTAGTGGTGTTTCTTTAATAACCATAGCATTGTAGAAATATTAAATATATATAAATATTACATTTCCTTCTTATAGAAATAATTTTATTTTGCCAAACAAATAGTTTTTGCTCTTGCTTTTTCACCACTTCGACTTGCAAATGACTTTCTATTTTAATAGTAGATTGCATTTAAAAAGGGTTTCGAAAGAAAATAGAAAAAACTCAGACAAAATCAATACATGTCGGCTTATTTTAACATGAAAAATATACGATTTATTGCGGTAGCGATGAAACAACGGGTGCAGTTGTTACCTCTTCAATTGGCTTCAAGTCAATAAAATATCTTACCCTATCCAGAAGTTACAGTTAGAGATTAGTGTTTCGCTCCTTTGGTAAAAAAATATATATTATATAGTTTATCTTGATTTTGTTTAATGAGTCAAAATATTGCATTTAAAACTTCACTATAACTTTCGCATACATATGGTTCAAATTTGGTAGTACTCGATTGTTTTTGGTAATGTTTTTAGGTAGTATGGGTTGCTAATTTACTGTGATTTTTTTTAAATGTCATCTAGATAGGAAAAACTGTAGTTTTTTTCTAATGTCTACAGGCTTTCATAATTTCAGCGGATTTTATCTTAGCAACTACAAATTCATGCAAAACAGGCATTTTTTAAATATCAAACGAACTTTATGAGTAATACATAAAGAACAATAATCGAATAAAAGAGCAACCCCTAATAAAATGTTCGATTTCCACACCATCATAGCTGTCATATCCCGTGGATCCAATAGCTAATATTTCTACAGGAAAGTTAAAATATATTTAGATTACTTCATGGATTAACGAAGACTAATTTTAAGAAAAATGTGACGTTTTAAGTGTCTAACATTGAAAATCTGAAGAGCTAATGCAAAAACAATAATTTCACTTTTTTTATATTTCAAATAAAAGAATAATAAAAAAAATCTTTCATTAGAATTTCTGTTAAAAAATTGTATATTTACAATTAATAGTGGTAACACTAGAGCTATTTGTTTGTTGTCAAGAGTATTTCAGTCGTCGTATATATTTATTAACGGAGGCCATAAACTAAATTATATTTCTCCGATATGAAAGAGTATTTCAGTAATTTTTTTAATTAAAATATTTTCATTTATTTTTAATTAAATTATGGTATTAATATTTTGTGTGTATTTTTCATTAAATGATCAAATGAAAAAACTAAAATTTTTTTTTAAAAAAATACACTCAATTTCTAGGCTATAAATACCTTAAATTTAACCTTTGTTACTTTGTTTATTAAAAGTCTGTTAATGGATATTTCTTTTCGAAAATTTCTTTTGATAATGTACCCTCTATATTATTAAAACTATGTATAAAAATACTTTTTAAAACATGCCCTTACTAAAATAAAAACATGGAGCGCCCATAGTAAAATATCAATTAATTGTTACTAACTATTTTGAAATAAATATTGGAATATCATCAAAATTACGTAAGTATGACAAGTTTGAAATCGACCTGATATTTAGGTGTTTAAATCTACTTGCAAGGTTAGATTATGGATAGAATAATAACGTAAAGTACTAAAAGCTCGTGAAAATCAGGAAGATATTAAAAAATATATTATGGAAAATAATTATTATATATTCATAAAAATGTAATATATAAAAAAGGCATTCTTAATCATTATTCAATTTTAATTCATTATTTAAAAATTTTAGTATTTCATTAAAGTGTTAAAATTATTTCCGTAACATGTTAAGTTTTTCTAGTCACTTAAAAAAATTATAAATATATGTTTAAAATGTAGGTTTTTTTAAAACAGGTTAGAGAATTATATTCTAAATAAAAATTTAATTTTATATTTGGCAGTGTCTGGTTCTATACACATATAAGTAATAAAACATTTTGCTGCTATGAAATATCAAAAGCTATTTAATTCAATAATACATTTGATATTCAATTTTAAAAATACATGAAATGTCCGAAAAGAAAAATCGTTTTCAGTTATTTCAAGTTAAAGTATTTATATCTATGCTATAAAATGCCTTGAATAAAAGAGCAATGGCAAGGTATAAAGATGTGTAACACATAAATTGGTTTGAATTGTTGAACATGAATAACTTTTATCATTAATATATCAATTCTGTGAACAAGTAATTTATATTTGTATAAATAAATATTAATAATTTTGAAAATAATAAATAAATAAAGGCATACTTTTGCTTTTAATTTAAACAATAACGTATTCCATATGTTTTATTGTTTTAAAACGTATATATTTATCTTGATCTAGTTATGATTATAGATTTCGCCACTAATTAAAGACTGGTATATAAAACTAATGAAGGTATTCAAAGTTAAATTTAGAATAAAAATACAAACGAAAATGACATAGAATAAATATATTTATTCCTTAATCTGTACAAATCAATACGTAATTATTTCTATTAAAACTTGCTGAAGTTCTTAAAAAAATTACAGTTAATAAAGGTTTTTGTTTCAAATTCTTTAATAAAATCTGCAAAAAAAAAAACCTTTAATTTCACAATTTTGATTGAAATTTTTATGGTTTTTTTCCCCACGATATCCCAAACACTTGAATTTACTTCTTTTCAAAGCCACAAGTAAAAATCGTAATTTAATATATAATCCTTATCCATTTAAATTCGTTATAATTTTTTTAACAATCACACATTCCAACACACAAAAAAAATACAAACGAAAATGACATAGAATAAATATATCTATTCCTTAATCTGTACAAATCAATACGTAATTATTTCTATTAAAACTTGCTGAAGTTCTTAAAAAAACTACAGTTAATAAAGGTTTTTGTTTCAAATTCTTTTATAAAATCTGCAAAAAAAAAAAACCATTTAATTTCACAAAAAAAATGAAAATTTTATACTGTCTTTTTTTTTCTGAATATCCCAAACACTTGAATTTACTTCTTTTTAAAGCCACAAGTAAAAATCGTAATTTAATATATAATCCTTATCCATTTCACTGTCATTTTTAAACAATAACGTATTCCATATATTTTATTGTTTTAGGGTATACTAATTTTTAAAACGTATATATTTATCTTGATCTAGTTATGATTTCAGATTTCGTACCACTAATTAAAGACTAGTATATAAAACTAATGAAGGTATTCAAAGTTAAATTTAGAATAAAAATACAAACGAAAATGACATAGAATAAATATATCTATTCCTTAATCTGTACAAATCAATACGTAATTATTTCTATTAAAACTTGCTGAAGTTCTTAAAAAAACTACAGTTAATAAAGGTTTTTGTTTCAAATTCTTTTATAAAATCTGCAAAAAAAAAAAACCATTTAATTTCACAAAAAAAATGAAAATTTTATACTGTCTTTTTTTTTCTGAATATCCCAAACACTTGAATTTACTTCTTTTTAAAGCCACAAGTAAAAATCGTAATTTAATATATAATCCTTATCCATTTCACTGTCATTTTTAAACAATAACGTATTCCATATATTTTATTGTTTTAGGGTATACTAATTTTTAAAACGTATATATTTATCTTGATCTAGTTATGATTTCAGATTTCGTACCACTAATTAAAGACTAGTATATAAAACTAATGAAGGTATTCAAAGTTAAATTTAGAATAAAAATACAAACGAAAATGACATAGAATAAATATATTTATTCCTTAATCTGTACAAATCAATACGTAATTATTTCTATTAAAACTTGCTGAAGTTCTTAAAAAAATTACAGTTAATAAAGGTTTTTGTTTCAAATTCTTTAATAAAATCTGCAAAAAAAAAAACCTTTAATTTCACAATTTTGATTGAAATTTTTATGGTTTTTTTCCCCACGATATCCCAAACACTTGAATTTACTTCTTTTCAAAGCCACAAGTAAAAATCGTAATTTAATATATAATCCTTATCCATTTAAATTCGTTATAATTTTTTTAACAATCACACATTCCAACACACAAAAAAAATACAAACGAAAATGACATAGAATAAATATATCTATTCCTTAATCTGTACAAATCAATACGTAATTATTTCTATTAAAACTTGCTGAAGTTCTTAAAAAAACTACAGTTAATAAAGGTTTTTGTTTCAAATTCTTTTATAAAATCTGCAAAAAAAAAAACCCATTTAATTTCACAAAAAAAATGAAAATTTTATACTGTCTTTTTTTTTCTGAATATCCCAAACACTTGAATTTACTTCTTTTTAAAGCCACAAGTAAAAATCGTAATTTAATATATAATCCTTATCCATTTCACTGTCATTTTTAAACAATAACGTATTCCATATATTTTATTGTTTTAGGGTATACTAATTTTTAAAACGTATATATTTATCTTGATCTAGTTATGATTTCAGATTTCGTACCACTAATTAAAGACTAGTATATAAAACTAATAAAAGTATTCAAAGTTAAATTTGGAAAAAAATACAAACAAAAATAACATAGAATTAATTCCTTAATCTGTACAAATCAATACATAATTATTTCTACATAAACTTGCTGAAGTTCTAAAAACAAACTACAGTTAATAAAGATTTTTGTTTCAAATTCTTTTAAAACCTGTAAAAATCAATTTAATTCCACAATTTTAATACATTTTATGCTGTCTTTTTTTTATGGGTATCCCAAACACTGGATTTGACTTCTTTTTAAAGCCACAAGTATATCTTAATTTAATATTTTATATAAAATCCTTATCCATTTAAATTCATTATCATTTTTTTAACAGTACGCAAATCACACATTCCAACACCCCAAAAAAGGAAACAGAAACGAAAACCTACCGCAACCACGCATCCGATAAAAACGCCAGCAGAAGTCATCTTTCCCAAGTCGAAGAGCTGTCAAAACTCCGAAATGTCCAATTTGAAGTGCGCAAACCGAAAGCGGGAGGTGAGTTTCGGAATCATCGCTTCCTCAATAAACGTGGTTCTCAGGTAACTAAAGATTTCGCGTCGGGCAGTCCCTTGGCGACCGCACGCTCGTCGCCAATCCCGCCAAACCCCTCGACAAATGTCCCGGGCTGCACACCTGGATGGGTAAACCGTGACACCTGACAGTTTGTGTGGATGATTTAGGATTTATTTTATTGATTGAGGGTAATCTTTTGTATGAAAAGAAGACTTACTTTCAAGATACTATATAATTTATTTTCCTTTATTGGTATTAGATTGGCAAGAAAATTCTGGAAGAAAAGTTCCCTGATTTCCATGATGGTGTCACAAATTTCCCTGATTTTACAATTACATTACGAAATGTTGCAATGAATGATTTGTATAGAAATAAGTATCCACGCTACAATAATACAGTAAATATATTGTATTATAAATGAAAAATAATAGGCAATACTTATTGTCAGTTAAAATAATTTATGGATACAACACAAATTATATAATTGCAACAGGCATAGTAGTAATTAAACATGTTCTCTGGAAGCAGATAATACAAAGAAGTAAGTTTTTCCAATTATTTCTTTTTGAGTTAATTTTAATGTATTACATGATTTATATATCCTATTCCAATCTTCAATAAATCGCATATTCATTAGCCCCTCACAAAATGTGCATAACCACGTTTTTTTTAAAATCCTTCTTCAGAATTAAAAGGAAATATTGACAACTTAACTACCCAGAATAAAGGGCATAATGACGATAACTGCTGTTTTAATGATCTAAATTTGAAAATGTCCCTGCTTTTTTGTGAAATTTTGAAAAATTCCATGACATTTAAAATTCCCTGATTTCCTAGGTTATGTTGCCACCCTGTATGATTTTAATATTTGTACTTGCTGTATTGTTGAGAGTTACTGGAAACTTGTTAAAGCATATATATTAAACAATAGAGTTGCTTCCGTTGGGGTTTTGAACCCTCAACCATTACCCTAATATAATTAGGGTAAATATAATTATTTCACCTTACACTTCCTGAAAAAATCAAGGAAGAAAAATAAAAAAAAATAAAAAAAACATAAAAGTCATCTATTTAAATAAGTTAATAATATTATAAAGTTCAACTATTTAAATAACAAAAAGTATTGCAAATATAAATATGTGAAAAAAATAAGTGCACATATGAATAGTGTTAAAAGTTTATGTATAATTAATATAAAAATTAAATTAAATTTGACGCAAATTTAATAAAGAGAACACTTTTTTTCTAGCAAAAAACAAAATATTTTAAAGAAAGACAATAACAATAAAGAAAATGTATCTGAAATAATATTGAATGAACTACACACTAAATATTGGCAAAACATTTTACTATTTTTTTAAATTGTGTTATATAAAAACAATTTAATGTTATTTTAAAATTGTTTGTTAGCAAAAAATAATTATATATCATAATTATTTAAAGTTTATTATTTTTATTAGTTAAAAAAGTTAAATAAGCAGAGGAATTTTGAGTTTTTTTTTCAAATACTGGAAAAATGGTACAAGAAATATAAATAAATTTATGTAAGGGAAAATATTACTATTTAAATAAACTACATGTTAGTATCTAGTGTTCCAACTAAACTCAAACGGATATATAAAAAAAATTGGTGAGACGTCGAAAATTTATTATGAGATTTTTGACAATTTCACAAAATTATAATTCAAATTTTAGTCTATAAATAAAAAAAAAATATTAATGATAATGAAACAATTTTAGTATATGTATTTAAATACATTCTATAGAATATAGACAACAAAATTTAAGAAAATATAAAAATAATATTGTAAATTATGATTTTTGAAATTTGGTGTTTTTGAATACAAATCAAATCCGTGAAAAATGGGTTTATAGAATATATTTATACCCTTTATATTTGTCACGGACTTTAAATTGTTACAAATTTTGTTCTAATTCATGCACAATTAAAGTAAAAACTTATTTGAAAGCCTAAAAGTATAGAAAACTATATTTTGAAATAAAAAATTGATAATTTCAGTCAAAATCAACTTTTCAACGTGTACGTCCGTACACATCTTAATAATATTGTATTGCATCAAATGTCCATAAAATATTTTGGGTTCGGTTTGTAATGTATTTGTGTTCATTTGACGAAGTGTAATTTATTATTAAGTTAATTTAATATATAAATAATATATTTTTTTCGAATTAAAGGTAACCATCTTATGAATTACCAATGAGAAATTGTTAACTTTTTTTTGTTATTTGAAAGATCATCAATTTTCTAGCGTTTTAAATAGCACCATTTCTCAAATTACACAGCGTTGTCACTCATCATATTGATGTATTTTGTATGATATTTATACCGTTAAAAAAATATACTCAGAAATACGTAATATGTACTCATTTTTGAGTACATTCGATGATTATCATGGCTCCGAATATGTGTCTCATTTTCGAAAAAGATTAGATACTCATTGTACTCAAAAATGAGTAAAAAGAACATATGTTGATTACAAACTCTGCCTTCCATAAATCACTTTCAATAAATATGAACTATTACAACCACGACTAACCGAGAATCGAACCCAGATGCTCAGGTACCACAGTCCAGTGCCTTATCCGTTACGCTACAAGGGCGACGTGAAGAAATTATAAACAGAAGAAATGTTAAAAAAGATGTGCCAAAAGAACGGGAAGTAAGATAATTGAGTTGTGATAACCTAGTTTCCATTGAAGCAATCGACATCAAATAATGTGGAAAATCCTCTTCTGAATACATATTTTAAGTTTCCCAGGTCGCTTTGTTAAGATGGCTTGAACAGAAGACGAGATGAGCAATATTAAATCACACTGATCATTTCAGAGAAGTACGATTTCTTAAATTTGAGTACGTCATCGCTCATTTACGATGCAATCGTACTCAAAGCTAAAAAAAATAGCTACATATACTGATTTTTAAGAATTTTTTTTTACAGTGTGTAAAACATGAAAAGAGAATTGTAGAAACATAATTTGAGACACTATCTTTTAGACTAGCAACGATAATATAATATAAAAAATATATAATAATTTTTGACACTCAATTATTAAATTTAAATGGAAGTAAATTAATAAATTTCCCCATTTTGAATTGATGACATATTTTAAAGATCCCCTCCCCCCATCCCCCACCTGAGAGGCCATCATAATTTTTTTACACTCTACATACCCTAATAAACAAACTGTAATTCTAATATCAATTATGTTGGCTTATGGCATTGTTCTGGCCGTGTTCCGGTACAGCCACAACCAATTCTTTAAGCCTAGTGTATAGCTAGCTATAAGCTACATTTTATTTAAAAAAAAATATTTAAATTAATTTACTGCTTTAAAAAAATTATCCTTAAACTATTGCAACTCACACTTGGCAAACAATATCAGTTTCCAAGTACTAATATACGTTCTTCGAAACTGCTCTGTACATACTGTTTTCTTTTCTTGCGCATGCAGACTTGTAGCAGTAGAACAAAGAAATGTGGCCAAATGGGTTGGGTGTACGTTGACTGTACATCGTCAAATCATTTCCGAAAATTTCTTTAATTCTTTTATCGCTGCATTTTCCACTTGAACCGAAACTTGGATGTTACTTTTTTTAAATCTCTCACTAAAGATCTAATCAAACAGAATGTGATGTAACCGCAGTCCAAATTACACAATTAGAGAAATATCTAGACGGGAAAATCTGGCCAAACTTAATTTTTTTTTCACATAATTTTTTTTAAAATTATTAAATATAAATGTACTATTTTGAAATAAAATTAAATATAAATGTAATTTTCTGCAATAAAATTAAATATAAATGTAATTTTATGTAATAAAATTAAATATAAATGTAATTTTCTGTAATATAATTAAATATAAATGTAATTTTCTGCAATAAAATTAAATATAAATGTAATTTTCTGTAATAAAATTAAATATAAATGTAATTTTCTGTAATATAATTAAATATGAAGTTTTTTTTATATAATATCATTTAACAGATTTTATACACTGGCTATAATATAGTTGTTAATTTGACGTTGGAGATATAATATACATGGTTAAATAAATTATTTGTAGTTTTTAAACCGATATCAGTTCCTTTTTAACATATCAAATAAAGTGGAAAACTTCTCCTAAACAAGAATTTTAAGCTTGTCAAGTTTCAGTAAGATCGATCCAACGAATCCCGATATTACCGCAAACAAAATTTGTTTGTACATTAATTTAACAAAATAATTTTTCTAAAAAAAGGAAAACCGACTTTAAGAAAAATACGCTAAAAAGTGAAAAATAATTTTTAATTTTACGAACGCATTGAAAAAATTGAATTTTTTAAAATAACTGTTTGAAATCGGTGCCAAAATTTAGGTATGATGTTTGTAAAATGGCACCAACTTAAAAAAATTGTAATAAGTATAAAATTGATATTAAATAATTCCATTTTTTCAATGCGTTCGTAAAATTAAAAATTATTTTTAACAGAATTTTCGAAATCGGACAATATTTTTTTTCAAACGGTCCGGTTAATTGAGAATTCCGGATAGTTAAATGCCGGATAACCGGATATTTTTTTCAAATTGCTCCCAAGTGAAACATCCCATATCCAATAAAAAAAAATGTGCAAATATCGGAATTAGAACCGAAATCCTGCGCGCACATACATAAAAAAATACATAACAGTCGAATCTATAACTTCTCGACTTGGCGCCAGAGAGTTGTTATATTAAATAGAGAGCGCCTTCAATGCCAGACTCTCGTAAGGCAGCGGTGTCAAAATTGAAAAGAAAAACCAACATCACGTGGTTTTAGCGCTGCCACATTTGGCGTTCAGACATCTGCAGGAGTTCTAAATTTGGTGCACTTTCTTCTTTTTAGTGATAAGGCGTTCTGTCCGTATTCAACTTCTTAACATATATGTATGTATTTACTTATTTTCAAACAATTTGCTCTAAATATTTCCTCTTCATTAACGAAACGAAAATATAATTTTCTTTGTGTTCAATACTCGAAAAAACGAAACTCTTTATAATTCTCCGGTTTTTTTGTTCATATTTTCTTATTGAACTATAGAAAATAACAATTGAAAGGACTTCGCTTATGGTAAATTTTTTACATAAAAACGTAACGCAATTATTTCAAAAGTACAAAGTAAGAAAAATCTCTTTAATATATCTGTTAAACTCCCTTAAATTGTGCCATTCGCTAAAAAAACGATATTTAAATACAAAATTAAACACAAAAACCATATTACAATACTTCGATCTCGCTTAGTTCTGAAAGTCGCCAAGGCCTGCCAAGTAATATTGGCGCATGAGTGAATGGGCATTTCCACAAATCACGTGATTTCAATGATGGACACACGGAAATCAGCATTTTTATTCCTCTATTTGTATCATTACTCTATGCTTGGCGCGCGATTTAGCGGTTTTAATTTAAAATTTCTGGCGGTTTTATTTTGGAGTTTTGGTTGGCGCGTGTTTCAGTCGGTTAAAAAACACACTAGGGGAAAACATTTCCATATTTATAACTCGTCTTTTAATTAGATATTAAATATTATTAAAACTTTTCCCGAGTAAAAGTTAGAATTTTCTTCTTGTCAAAATAAGTTTATTAGTTTTTAAGTAATTTTTAAATATTCAAAGACATTTTTATTACCGTGGATTTTGATGAATGGTAAAGGAAAATTGTACAATGTTACATACCGGACCCTGATACAATTTTAAGAGTAAGAACAGAGTGGCAAGAAAATCACAGAAAAAAATTCCCCTGATATTTCCCCGAGTTCTATGATGGTGCCATAAAAATTTCCCTGATTTTACAATTACATTAAGAAATGTTACAATACATGCTTTGTATAGAAACAAAGTGTCCACGCTACAATAATACAATAAACATATTGCATTATAAATGAAAAATGATAAGCAATACTTATAGTCAGTTAAAACAATAATGTATGGATACAATACAAAATTATACAAGTTCGATCAGAACTCGATTAAGACATTGATGCAAGCCGGCCTTGAAATGAGGGCTCTCATTGCTGTCAAACAGAGAATGGAACATCCAATCGAACTTTTGCATGCATTAACATATTTACCCTTTATTGAAATTATAATGAAACACATTATAAATAATATATTGAATCTCTTTTTGAAGACACGAGTATTCCTTTAATTCTGTATGTTTTGATTTTCCCCCAACTTTCGAACAAATTTGAAATAATTTCATAGTAATTAAACATG
Organism: Troglohyphantes excavatus; assembly: GCA_963932185.1. NCBI lineage: Eukaryota > Metazoa > Arthropoda > Arachnida > Araneae > Linyphiidae > Troglohyphantes > Troglohyphantes excavatus. The sequence goes on from OZ010670.1 coordinate 54,636,661, forward strand.
TTTTCTGGAAGCAGAGCAAAAAAAAAGCAAGTTTTTTTCAATTTATTTCTTTTGTAGATAATTTTAAATGTTTTATATGTTTCATATTCTAATCTTCAATAAATTACATTTCATTAGCCCCTCACATGCTGCTTACAATTCAAGGTTCTTTGCGTTTGCTTCTCCCTCCAACAGTGGTTCACGTTTTTACAAAAATAAAGCTAAAAATATGAAAATGCGCATAACCATGTTTTTTTTTTTAATTCTTTTTCAGAACTAAAAGGAAATATTAACAATTAAATTACCTGTAATAGAGGCAACAATAGACGATAATTGTCGTTTTTAATGATCCAAATTTGAAAATATCCCTGTTTTTTCGTGAAGAATAAAAAAATTCTATGATAAATCCCTTTTTTTTCCAGGTTATGTTGCCTCCCTGCGAACTCATGATCGGAGAGTTGCGGTTGAAACTCGACATTGGGAGTGCAGAGAACTCGGTGTTGGAGGATTCTCAGTATCGTTTCAAGTCGTCCCTTAGAAAATATCCACCGACTAGAGGGGATTCATGGTCCAAGTGTCTGTTTTTTCGTATAGTTTGGTTTGGTTAATAAACGTCGCACTAGAGCTGCACAATGGGCTATTGGCGACAGTTCGGGAACTATCTCGAAGGAAAGACCCGGGAAGATATACACATTCATACATGCACATCGTTATTTTAGAACCATGGTCAGATGACGAGGAAACACCTGACCTGGCACCCTACGCCTTCAATAGACGTCGGGACTTTGGATCAGATCTATCGTGCACCAGTCTCGTATACACGCCGTTAATTTTTGCGGATATTCTGAGCGACTTTTCTAGTATTTTGTTGCGAAGCTGGCAACCCTCCGATCACAAGATCACTACTTTTTCTTTTACTTTTCTTTGTCAAGTCCATCGCCTAGGATCGAACCAGGAATCCTCAGATTCCCAGGTAACGCTTTCAACGACTCGGCCACGGAGGCCTCTTTTTTTTTGTATAGTGTTTGCTATTCAACAATTTAGGGAAAAAAACGTAATAGATCACCAGAAACTTTTAGACTAAACATATAGCGCATACTCATTAGCCCTGAATATGTTGTTTATTGTCCAAACTTCAACGTACTTTGTTGACTTTTTCGCTCCAGCAGTGGTTCACTTTTCTATCAACAACGAACCTAGGCATGCACACGGCCATGTTTTTTAAAATTCTTTTTAAAACTAAAAGGATACACCCACAAGTAAACTACGTAGAACAGACGATAACTCCTGTTTTAGTGATCCAAATTTGATAATTTCCCTGACTTTCTGTGACATTTTAAAATTTCCCCCGACATTTTCAGAATAAAAAAAAAAATTCCGTGATAATTCCCTGATTTTTCAGATTATGTTGCCATTCTGCGTTAGTTAATTTTCGAACTTTTGTTGCTGACCCCAGTTGGTTAAAATCAATCTCTTTAAATGAATCGAATAGTAACGTTTAGTTTTAATTATAGCAATTTTTAACGCATGTAAAACTGTACTGGAAATTAAATGTGTCAAACAGGGTGGCAACAACATTCTGGAAAAAAAAGTTCCCTGATTTCCATGATGGTGTCACAAAAATTTCCCTGATTTTACAATGACATTATAAAGCAAAAATTATACGCAATGCTTATTGACAGTTAAAATAATAATTTATGGATACAATACAAATTACGCAATTGTGATAGGGATAATAGTAATTAAACAAGTTCACTGGAAGCAAATAATGCAAAAAAAGAATGTTTTTTGAAATTATTTCTTTTGTAGTTAATTTTAAATGTTTTGTATGCTTTCTATTTCCTATTCCAATCTTCAATAAATCACATATTCATTAGCCCCTCACATGTTGCTTACAATTCAAGGTGCACTTTGCTTTTGCTGCTCCCTCCAGCAGTGGTTCACTATTTTACAAAATTAAAAATATGAAAATGCGCATAACCATACTTTTTAAAAAAAAAAATCTTTTTCAGAACTAGAAGGAAATATTAACAACTAAAGTACCCAGAATATAGGGCAAAACATACGATAATTGCTGTTTTAATGATCCGAATTTGAAAATTTCACTGTTATTTCCAGAATAAAAAATTTCCATGATAATTCCCTGATTTCCCGGTTATGTTGCCACCCTGTCAAAGGAAGCTTTATTGAAAAATCAAACTGATAACAAGAATACTGTGAACATTGACACCTTTCATTAAAATATATCATTATTTAACACTACTTATTGTAATAATACAATATATATTTTAACAGATTTTTATTAATTATAAGCATTATTTAATTTCATTAACCCAATGACGCTCATAAGATTTTTGCAATTGTAAAGTTGTATTCACAGTATGGATTTAAAATAATTTTACTGGGCATGCTTTTTTTATATTATTTATTTTTAATTAATTGTAAATATATAGCTTTCAAGTTGTACCTCAAACCTTTAAATTAAATAAAAATATTGTAAAACGGAGTATTTTTATGAATTTAAAAATTGGGTGTACTGTTAGAAAATCTGGACGTATATATATATACGGCTTTGAGGGTCGGTGGGTTAAATTGAGTATCGAAGCTATAAGATAAAAACTCGTCTTATAGAACATTGCGTTAAGAATATTAAAATACAAATACAACGTTAAAATACACAATAAAAATCTGTATAATCCGGACATGTTTCGGGAGATACATCTCCCTTCATCAGCGGAAAATGTAAAGTCTGTGTGTAATAAAATATAAATAAACCCAGAAATTGAAAGTGTTGTCAAAGAACAAAAAAAAAACTATTTCAATCGGTTGGAGTTAACTATTGTGTGCCAACAAGCGGGAAATACTGGGACCGCAAACGTTTCATTGACAATCGAATCAATATTGCTAAAAATATTAAACGCCTCCAGGAAGTCAAGTTCAACTGGAGATTTAGGTTTGCAAATTAAATGTGGGTTTGAAAAATTAAATATATGACCATGTTCCCAAGAGTGCTTCGCAATGGAGGATTTCTTTATGTCTTGTTTAACAGTATGTGCTTGGTGCTCCTTGGGGCAGGATTTTTATTGCATATTTTAACGTTGTATTTGTATTTTAATATTGAAGCTATGTTTAGTTAACAAATAGGTGTAAAAAATGTATTGTACTTTGTTTAGAGACTGAAGTTCTTGTGAAAGAGATTGCCATTCATCAAACCTTCAACTGGGTGGACAATAGATATTGAAATGCTGAGTACCACTGTAGTAAAGTAAGTAAAGCAATATTAAAGAAGGTAAACATGTATATCAAAAGACATTTTCATTAAAATATTTCTTTATTTCAACACTAAAGGTGTGGCAATAAACAAATTTATTATGTATATTTACATGGTCAAACATCTCCGATCATTCAAGTACAAATGCTAGAATCTGTTTCATCGTTTTCATTCTAAAAAGAAAAACATAAAACAAATAAGTTATCAGAAATAACATCTTATGTGTATTAAATTATATTTAATCCGGGGAAATAAAGAAAAACAATTCCAAAAACTCAATCTTCGCTGTTTTGTGAAATGTATAAAATACAACTTTTTATGCATTCGGAATAATTGGATTTTCCAACAGGTTAATGCATCCAAATACTTGGAGTAGTTTTAGAGATACCCAAATCACACAATTATTAAACATCAAGTAATATTTAAGTGATAAATTAAGTAAAAGTGACATTGAGAAAGCAAGTTATAAGAGTCTTTACTAACAATGCTATTTAAATATTGATAGTTTTACAATGAATAAATTAATAATAATAATAACTATGAAAATTTGTGAAATTTTTTGAATGATTCAAGCTATTAATACATAACAAAGTAGAGACTTTAAGCTGGGGTATTATTGATACATTGGTAAAAGTAATTGTAGTATTAGTAAATAATTGTATCCAACCGTTTGAATAAAAAATGAATCAGCAGCAAAAATTTTTAATGTTATTTTGTAATAAATATGCCAGAATTCATGAAAAAACATTATAAATTAAACTTAAAAAATCATGCAGCGTGATTTTTTTTAAAATCACACACAAAACATTATACTTATTTATTAGTATATAATCAACAACATAGTTTATAACTATTACATTAATTGTAATAACAGTGATATGATAAACATGTTAATAGCATAAATAAAAACACACATATGTCTTTATAAACGTTCATAAGAAATAGTAACTTTAAATTAAATATAGTAAAAGTTTCTTATTTATTATAGTAGATCAAGGGGTAACAATAGTAATTACAAGCTACCAATTGTCATGTACAATCTACATTTTATATATTTGGTTTGGAAATTTCTAAACAATTATGGAAAAGTTTTATGTCAGGGTGCTTTTTAACTTAATTTAAAATACCAATTCTGTATTGATAGACCTTTTATGGAACAATATAAATATGCATGCCTTAAGCACTAAAAGAATATTATTTCTTGACTATTGGGATCAACTTAGAACAAAACATGCCCAACTACAATGTACAAATAGACATTCTTGGGTATTCATTAATAGTTTGTCAAAATCTATTTAAAAAGATAGATAACTAAACTGATTATTTAAAGTTAGTAAAATAGAATTTGTGTATAAAAAGAACATTTAAAAATAACAATGTATACCTTTACTTTTTTGTTACTGTTTTCTTGTTCGGCTTTTCTCAGCCTTTTATTTTGCTGCTTCAGTCGCTTTTCTTCTTCTTTGTTTTGATAGAGACTAGAATAAAAAACAATTAGCTGTAATCAATTGTATGAGTAAAAAAAAAACTTTATTGTATCTAAAAATGAGTTGAGAAAAACATGATTTAAAACACTATATCTACATCAAAACACATGCAAGTTCTTTTGTCATTTAGCATAAACAAAGAAATGCATAAATTAGTTCCTTAATTGTTGAGAGATACATTGTTAATGACACACTAATTAATTACATACACATTATTTAATATATATACAGTGTTTACTCTAGAAATGAAAAGGGGCAGGGCGCTGTTTGTAGTAAAAGGGCACCTCGTTTTTAAAAATGCATTAAAAAAAGTTTGAGGTGGGCGTGCGGGCGTGCCTACGCTTTGACACATCGGACCCGGGGTCCAGAGGAATGGGTACTCAATTCATGAGCGAAGTGAGCAGATCGGGGGGGGGGGGGGGGGGTAAGTTCTCAGGTCATTTCTTCTTCTTCGGGATAGATCCGGAACCGCTGCCAACTTAGCAGCTCTACTGCAATGTTAATTCACAAATCAAACTAAAAAAAGTTCCGATTTGTTGGTTGACATCGCGTTCGAACTGCATATTGGGCTATTGGCAACGGTTCAGGCTTACCTCGAAGGAAAGACCCATACAAAACTGATGTCTCTTTATGAAGATACTACTTAAAATTCGAAATTTGACATTTAAAAATTAATGTTTTCGGTAAAAACCAAATCGATAGTAGCCCTAATCAGAACCTTACAAAACTGTTGAAAAGACAACTTAAATTCAAAGTTTGGTAATAAAATGCCTAATCTGGTAACCTCACCCCAAAGCATCTTCTCTTTAATAAAAAAACATGGAATAAAAACTTAGTATTTCATAATCGGACACAGACAACCAATAGGATTCGTTGAATATCCGATGCTCGAAATTATCACAGAATCAATGCGATTGCACAATACGAGTAGATAAAAAGAAGTTTGTTTTTCTATTGTCAGAATTCACTTAATTCCAATTTAAGAATAAAAAGGAAAATTGACGTCTTTCTTAGAGACAAATAGAGAAGCAAGGACGCTTGTGCTTGACTGAAAAGGTCAAGGGGATGGGAAGGGGGGGAACGGAATTTTTTCAACAGAGGGCGGACCGCCCTTCACAAAACGCCTACAGTAAATACTGTATGTATATATATATATATTAAATGTTTCTTAACGAAGTGTTAAAGAACTAATAGATACTCAATATTAATTTGAAACAAAAACCTTGGTTTTCCAATAACTTGATATTTAAGAATCAGATAATTTAAATTTGACATATTGTTCCCAGTTTCAAGTTAAAAATATAATGCAAAAAACTTCAAATATACTGCAATTAAGTACCAAAACTAAAAAAAAAATACAAGTATAGTGGCTATTCATTTCTATCTGTAGAAGATTTAATATGGCAAACAGAAATATGTAAAAAACAAAATGCTTAAGTCTTTATTCTGACAGATGCAATTAATATGTGAAATACCTCAAGAGAACATTAATTGGTTTGAATCAGGTTAGATTAACAATTCCACAATGAAAAGTGATAAGTAATTTTAAAAAAAATGGTGCTTCTAATACATTTAAAGTCCAACAAATTTCACTTCAAGATATACATTTACGTAAACACACACCATTTTATTTAAATACATGATAAATACATTTAGCTACTTCACAGAATATATTTTTTTTTCTTAGTTTAATAGATTGGAAGTAACTCGTCAATACATATATATCTATATCATAAAACTTAATAAATAAAACAATTCCATGACAGACTTTAGAGGTTAAGATATCAGGTGCTCACCTGGTCGTAGCTCGACATTTTGGACCCCAATTTCGAGACGGATTGATCTGGAAGCGGAGCAGATGGTTGGAGCGCGATTGAGGATCCGCATCAGGATGAGGTTCAAAGGAAACTTTTATGCTGGAAAAAAGAATGGTATTTTAATGGATAGATAAATAAAAGAGCTTATCAAATAATATATATTTTTTAATTGAAAAAATAACTTTTTCACAAAGAGTAAATGAATTTGGTTTGGTTAATTAACGTCGCACTAGACCTGCACAGTGGGCTATTGGCGACAGTTTGGGGTCTATCTTGAAGGAAAGACCCAGGAACACACCTCGTTATTTTAGAACCATAGTTAGATGACGAGGGAACACCTGAATTGGCACCCAACGCCTTCAATGGACGTCGGGACTTTGGACCCCGATCAGATTCATCGTGCACCAGTCTCGTATACACACCGTTATTTTTTTGCCGATGTTCTGGACGACTTTTCTAGTATTTTGTAGCAAAGCTGGCAACCTTATGATCACAAGATCCTAACTTTTTTTACTTTTCTTTGTCAAGTCCATCACCTAGGATAGAACCAGGAATCCTCGGATTCCCAGCCGATGCCTTTAACCACTCGGCCACAGAGGCCTCAAAAAGTAAATGGAAATATTGGATCACAGAAACAAATAACCCTATATAATAATTAGATGAAAAAATACGTAATAACAGCATTTTTTTAAAATTCCATTTCCCTGGAGAACCAATGGATAAGTGGCAGCTTGTTAGTAAGAAAACTAACAGGGTTCGTTCGTATATTCTGAAAGTAAAAATAAGGACTTTTCAAAGGACCTTATTTCTTTTACCCCCTGACCGTTCTGAAAATTAACCTAATTGTCAAGTTGTTTTCTCAGTTAGAGAGTTTAAATGATATTTTAATAAATTTATATCAAAATTTTTAATAAAAATCTTGTTGATTTTTAAAGAGATGGCTTTGGATTTATACTTCAATAAAAATAAAGTTTAGAAAATAGAGTATTTTTATGAATTCAAAAATTGTGTGTATTGCTAGAAAAACTAGAGATACAAGGAAGCGAAAATATGTTTGCAACGGTCAGAAGGTTTTATTGCAAAATTGTATACATGTGTAACAAAAAGTTAGCTTTAAAGTCGCAAATAGCCTTCTTAGTAAATGACTATTTAACTAATTATGAAATAACAGGGTGGCAACAATATTCTGGAAAAAATTTCCCTGATATTTCCATGATGGTGTCACAAAAATTGCCCTGATTTACAATTACATTAAGAAATGTTGCAATACCTGCTGTGTATGGAAACAAAGTATCCATGCTTCAATAATACTAGAAATATATTGCATTTAAATGAAAAATTATAAGCAATACCTATTGAAAGTTAAAATAATAATTTATGGATACAACACAAATTACGCAATTGCGACAGGCATTATAGTAATTAAACATGTTCTCTGGAATCAGAAAATGCACAAAAAGCAAGTTTTTTCAAATGATTTCTTTTGTAGATAATTTTAAATGCTTTATATGCTTCATATTTCCTATTACAATCTTCAATAAATCCCTTATTAGCCCCCCACATGTTGCTTACAATTCAAGGTCCAACACACTTTGCTTTTGCTTCTCCCTCCAGTAGTGGTTCACCCTTTTACAAAAATAAAACTGAAAATAATAAAATGCGCATAACCATGCTTTTTCTTTTCTTCTTAAATTCTTATTCAGAACTAAAAACGAATATTGACAATTAAATTACCGGAATGGAGGGCATAACAGATGATAATTGTTGTTTTAACGATCCAAATTAAAAAAAATCCCTGATTTTTGATGAAATTTTGAAAATTTCCCCGACATTTATAGAATTAAAAATGTCTATGATAATTCCCTGATTTCCAGGTTATGTTGCCACCCTGAATAAGTGCAAGCAGTTAAAAACTGTCATGTACAAACCGAAGGTTTGGGCTGTGGGTTTTGACTCACATACACAGTTTTATTTAATTAACATTAAAACATTTTTAATTAATAAATGGTTTAGTAAAACGATTTAAATGACAGATATTTCAAGGACTTTTCAAGAGCCTTCTGTAAATTGAAAGTTTTGAACAGAAATAAGGAATTCCTAAGTACTTTTTAAGGGCCCTAATGAATATGAAACCAAAATAAGAAGTTTTCTTAAAGACCATACGAATCCTGAGTAAGGAATTACAAGAGAATTTCAGGCACATGGGTGTAATTCAATATTTAATTGGAATAAACTTACAAGCATTTCTAGTTAATTAATATTCAAGCATAAACAAGACTGAGGATTTAATACAAATTTATACAAATTAAGAAGTAAAAAGTGACATAATATTAACCCTTTGCACTCCGTTGGCGACTCATTCTTTTGGTTCCCTGTTCATTAAAATAAATGAGAACAGAATAATCTCGTGTTTTAAAACAATCGATATTTTTTTCAACTCGTTCTTTTGCGGATCCAAAACAGATTAGGTTTCTCTTTTCTATGAGCATAACAAATTCTAGGGTGAAGAACACATGGATGAATAACTGTTCCGTAGAAAGAACGGAAAACGCAAAGAGTTCTTGGAGTGCAACGGGTTAAAAGGAGTGAAGCCAAAAGCCATTTGACAATAATGGCTAATGTAAAAAGAAAAAAAGATACACATATTATTAAAAAGGATAAACTAGTAATGAAACACAATTAAACTATAAATGAAAAAAAAATGCTGACCTGTATTTATTAATACATAATTTTTTTTTATGTGTAATTTTTTTTTAAATATAGAACAAAGAACTTGACTGAATTTAGTTTTATATTGGATTGTAAATTAAATAACAAAACATGAATTGTTGACAATTATCCCTATAAATTATACATAAAATATATTTCAATATAGAGAGGTCAAGATCAGAAAGTGACAGGAATAAAAAAAAAAATAGGGCCACTAGCAGATAAAGCTATAAAATGTCTATAGGAAATTTATAGGAGTTCCAATATAGGTTTCCTCCATATCATTAAAAAAAAAACATTTGTCTACTTTTGAATTTTGTGTTTTATGCACAACTATAATCTAAAGAACCATTATGATATGCTTCTTTAAACATTTCATGATTTTTTTTTCTGCAAAAGAATTCCTGAATTTCTAACAAAACTCACTATTTGATGTTGCTCTTTCATTGGCAGATTAGACAAAAGCCAATGGGGAAGTTTCACACCAAGAAGAAGAAGACCACTGTTCCAACGGAACATGGAGAAAAATCTGTGACGCCGAAGAAGTTCCGTAGGAACTTCAGTTCCTGTACAATAATTTTAAGTTTTTGTCACTAAATAATATCTCAATATAAAAATATTTACTTCATATACTGTGATGGATGGTACTCATCGTTTATGAAGCATTTTGTGTGTTGAAATAAAAGTATATTTCCGTATTTCGTTGTAATTCTAATTATATACATAAATAATATAAGTATTTCTGCATTTAAATTTATTCACATATAGAATAAAAATATTACTTATTTGGAAAAACAAATATTATTAACAAACTTTCCCATAATTGCAAGCGTAGCGACTAAACAAACAAAGCAAAGTTGTCTGCTTTAGGGAAGAAATCGAAACTACTAGTAAGTTACCATGTTAACATGTCACGTGAAACTCCCGAATTACTATTATCTTTTTCTTATCCCTATTTTCTTTATTCTCCCTTTAGGAATAATGAGATAAAGTAGCCGTCACTGGCGAGCAAAGATCTCAAAATCTTCACAATCAATCAAGCCAATTACTTCACATAAACCAATTTTGTGACAAAAGAAATATATGCAGCAAAATTCAGTAAAACAGGGAGTTGATCCCTAATTGATGTTTAAGAAACTACCCTTTAAATGTACAACAATATTTTAATGGATATTGCATACTTCAGAACAAAAACGTATGAATAAGATACTTGAAAGAAAAGTTAAAAATTATCTTCAAAATATTTCATAATAATATTTTTTATAAGACTTGGTACAAACAAATATTGTTTAATTACCTAGAATTCTTAGCCATAATGGTTTTTGATGGTTCCAGCACAAATGTTTTTTTACCAGGATTTAAATTTGCCTGAAAAAATATTCTTTATAAGCACAATAAGAATAAAGAAACATCAAGAAAAAATATTTTTCAAACTAAAATAAGAGTACAAACAATTTCTGAATTTACAATCCTGTTTAATTAAAAAAAATAACCAAAATTTGTTATTTTTTTAAAAAACAAATACAACATTAAAATACGCAATAAAAATCCATCATATCTGGACATCATCAACAGGGAGATACATCTCCCGAAACATGTCCAGATGTGATGGATTTTTATTGCGTATTTTAAAGTTGTATTTGTATTTTAAAAATCTTAACGCAATGTTCTATAAGACGAATTTGTATCTTATACAAAACTTGTTTAATCATTAAAACTAAGGATTGAGAACAGGCAAGAATCATTAAGTTAGATTTTTTTAATTAGATGTATTCAACTAAACAGTTAAATTATTTTTTATTACATATCATTGAAAGATAGAAAAAGCATTCTCTAGGTAAATTGGATACATGTTTCAATCATTGCCAGCAATGTGTGTAACTTTTACTACATATAACAACACAAATTCAAGTTGCATGCTCTTTATCAACAATGCACAAGTATTTGAAAATGTTTCTCAGAGTGGCAACAACATTCTAGAAAAAAAGTTCCCTGATTTCCATGATGGTGTCACAAAAATTTCCCTGATTTTAAAATTACGTTAAAAAATTTTGCAACACATGCGTTGTATAGAAACAAAGTATCCCCGCTACAATTATCCAATTAATGTATTGCATTATGAATGAATAATTATACTCAATACTACTTACTGACAGTTAAAATAATAATTTATGGATACAACACAAATTACGCAATTGCGACAGAAATAATAGTAATTAAACATGTTCTCTGGAAGCAGATAATGCAAAAAAAAGCAATTTTTTCAATTTCTTTTGTAGATAATTTAAAATGTTTTATATGCGTCCTATTTCCTATTCCAATTTTCAATAAATCACATATTCATTAGCCCCTCACATGTTGCTTACAATTCAAGGTCTAATGCACTTTGCTTTTGCTGCTCCATCCAGCAATAGTTTTCGTTTTTACAAAAATTAAACTGAAAATATGAAAACGCGCATAACTATACTTTTAAAAAAAAATCTTTTTTAGAACTAAAAGGAAATATTGACAACTAAATAACTCAGAATATGTGGCATAATAGACCATAATTGCCATTTTAATGATCCAAATTTGAAAATGTCCTTGATTTTTTGTGAAATTTTGAAAATGTCCCTGATATTTCCAGAATAAAAAAAAAATCTATGATTATTCCCTGATTTCCAGATAATGTTACCACCCTGTTTCTGCATTTTATACAAGTCAATCGAAGAAAATTTCTACTTTAAAATTGCCAAAGGGAAAGCAACTACAAGACTCATACATATTTAAAAATAATATTTCTTAAAAATTTAATATTTAATAATTTTGAAGCATATAAAAACCTTTGTATACAATAATTCAAGTCAAAAGCCTTTCCACGTTGAAATACTTTTACAAAAACATTTAAAAATTAGCTTTCAGAAAATTTTAAACATTTCCATGAAATATAGTTCTTATAACATGAAATAAAAAAATTTGTTAATTAAAGTAAACAATCTCTAAAATATAATTACAGGGATTTTTATAGTTTGTAAAATTATCAGACCCAAGCTCTGACGATGTCCCAGACAACTTCTTGAGGTGCATTCGTCTTAATTGAAGTTGGAACAGTATGAGATATAGAAACTTTGTAACCAGCATTAAGAATGGCTGACCTGAAAAACAAATGTATGCAATTTACTAAAAACCACATTCTTAAAAATATGTAAATTTCTAAACATATTCATAACACATAAAAAAAAATGATCAAGAGCTTTGTCAGTGAGTAAAACAAAACATATTACAAGATATCACTTCGAACACCCACAGAGTGGCTCTAGTGTAGCGGAATGACGAAAAACCAGAGGAAACCACGCATTTTAAGGGAGAGACTACAAGGCAGCATTCAATAAAGCTGGGCTGTTGATGGTTGAGATTGAAAGTTTTTGCACTGTTACTAAAGGTCACTGTGATGTGATCTTTCTATGAAATAGCAGGGGTCATCATGAACAAACCTGCACTTATTGTCTTGAGATGGAAAGACCGAAGTGTGAGGTTTGGTTTGTTTAATTAACGTTGCACTAAAGCTGCATAGTGGGCTATTGAAGACGGTTCGGGGCATATCTCGAAGGAAAGACCCGGGAACGATGCCTCGTATTTTTGAACCATGGTCAGATGCAGAAGACAACACCTGAGCTGGCACCCGAAGCAACCTCAATAGGCGCCAGGACATTGGACATTGAGCAGATTTATCGTACACCAATCCCGTATACACGCCAGGATAACTTGTTGGGTGTTCTGGACGACTTTCTAGTATTTTGTAGAAAAGCTGGATACCCTCTGATTGCAAGATCACTACTTTTTTACTTTCTTTGTCAAGTCCATCACACGGATTCAGCATCCTCTGATTACTAGCTGAACGCCTTTATCCACTAGGCCACTGGTGGCCTCTTTTAAATGGATAATTTTTATAAAATGCTTTTTATTACAGTTTCAATTTATTCAAAAAAGTCAATGAAGCTGCCATATTTTATGTTCTGCTTAAGGTCATCAAAAACCTTTGATTTCCAATTAAAACAGTTCTGTCAAACAAAAAGATGGAAACGGCCAATTATAAAATGGATATTTTTAACTATATACATTGTTGAAGAACAAAGGCAATATCTACCTTATTTGTGCATTTGTAGGTAATGTAACATGAACTATACTTGACAATTTTTCAATTCGATGGAATAAAGGACAATCTTCTAACTCCTAAAAGAACAAAATATAATTAGGATTTAATCACTTTTTAAATTGAATTAATATAAGCCTAAAATACATAACAGCATTTCCCAGAATTTACATGTGGTTTTCGAAAATTAGCAGAGTTGTTCATTGAGTTGTAATATTTAGTACACTAAAAACCACAGCCTCTATGAGTTTGAATAGTTATTTAGGAAAATAGTGTCTGAAAATTCTTTTTAATAATTTATATACGTTTTAGAGCAAAATTACAAATAAATGGAAAACCTAAAAAAAAATTTGCACTTTTCTGTGATTTGCTGTTAAGGCTCTAGATGATAAATGTAATTTTTCTTCTTTATTTTGTTAGCTCCAGTAAATGGCATATTTTGTAGCATGTTTACTTTCACTTAATGTATGTTTAATTAATATGTCCTGCCATTAGATAATAAAAAGCCTCCTAAAATCGGAAAATTTTATGTTCAAAATTGAAAACTTGTATATAAGCCAAGTTGTATTTTAGTACATAAAAAATTGTGGCTAAAGTCGGGAAATCATCAAAAATATAGGGAATTTTGAATTCTTAAAATATATATTTAAGCCAAGAAATCAAAAATTAAGGAAAAGTGGCATTGTTCGAAGTTCGTGACGATTCGTTGTAGTTTCCCATATTCTACAAACCACTGAAATAATTAACTTTTTATTTAATTAATTGATTATTTATGGAAATGCAATTTTATGTTCTGATCATGCCGCAATGCATAGAACTGTCATCAGTCAGCACATGTGATGGATATTTTCGGTCTTGGAATGGGGAATCGTGATCGGCAGAGGTTGAACCCAGAATCTTCTTGATTCCAACTTCTCTCCATCTGCTATTTTAGGCAAATTATATTATAAAATTTACTGACCCCCAACTTTTTTATTTAATTTTCCCGGCTTATACACAATTATATACGATAAATACATTTACAAAAATTACACACCTCTGATGCAACACTCAGCATTCCTAAAATTCTTTTAGAAGTATTGTATAGGTCAGATTCTTCCTCTACCAGTTTAATTGTTTCCTGGACAAACTCCCTATTATGCAAACTTTCTGACCAAACGGGTCCACATACCTAAATAACAAGAACAATTTGATGCAATAACGTGACAGAAAATATTTTCCAATGTTTAAAAATATTGTAATAAATTATCAAACATACTTTATGGGAATGTCCACATATGCTACATTTAGGACCCACTGGAGGTCCGATAGCAGGAGAAAACTTTTCTCTGAAACAAAAAAATATAAATGTAATATATAAATATTTAAAAGCATACAATATACACTCCTTACAGAAACCCCTTGATATAGGGATGAAAATATGTTTAATATCATAGCAACACAAGAGTGTTTCAAATAGGGTAATTATTTTTAACCGACTGAAAAGCATGTTAACCCAGATCGCCAATCCAAACTGCCAAAGTTGGCCAACCAAAGGAGCCAAAGTTTCAGTTTCCCTTTGACATGGTAAATAACAAAATATAAATTTAAGTACTTAGATGAATGGTTTTCCACCCCTTAAAAGAAAACACAATCTGAACACAAACTGTTTACTTTCATAATAATACTTTTTTATAAACATGAATTTCACACACAGCTCTAGTTTCAAAAGATTAACGCCAACCCAAACCGCCAAAGCATGCCAAAAGGAGATAGGTCATCAATTCGATTGTTATGTATTTTTTTACTAATATTTATTGTAGACACAGTTGTTCTACACACAGGTATAAAATTACACGATACAAATAAAAATACAATATTTCTAAATAATGTGAGACTTTCTTAATTGTAGGGTTAAGTCAATGAAGGATGTGTAATTTTTTGTTGAATTGAAAAAAATTGAGGTATCTTCTTTGCCTTTTTTCCTCTCTAAATGTTAAAAAAAAAGTCAAATTAAAACTTCAAAAAGAATATTTCGCGCTTTAATTGACACAATGATATATTTTCTTTTGGCATGGTATAAATAGAACAAACATAATTTTTAGTGTTTAGATGAATAAAGGCATTTTCCATTTAAAAAAGAGCAATCTGAAAACAAATCGTTTACTTTCATAATAATACTTTGTCATAAACATGAATTTCAAACAACGCTCTAGTTTCAAAATATTAACTTTGTAATACCAGTGTAGTATATGAATGCAAATAGTATTTTATAAAATTTAATAGTAAGAAACCGTGTCTGATGTAATACGCAAAAATTTGGTTAATTAAATTGTGAAACAAATATGGAAGACAATGACCACAAATGAGAATATAATAGCTTTTACTACATAGCTAGCATAGATTACATAGCATATACTATAAAATTCCAATTTAA
The DNA here is from genome assembly GCA_963932185.1 of Troglohyphantes excavatus. NCBI lineage: Eukaryota > Metazoa > Arthropoda > Arachnida > Araneae > Linyphiidae > Troglohyphantes > Troglohyphantes excavatus. Next base: position 54,652,472 of record OZ010670.1, read on the forward strand.
AAATCAATAATAAACAAAAAACATTTCATGTTTTTTAAAAAGTTATAAAAATATCCACATTAATTATATTAAAACAAGAAGAAATAAGGAAAGTTTGCACAAAATTAAGATACAATTCTTGATTAAAAAAAAATATTAAATATTGAAAGGTAAAGTATAAATGGCACAATGTAATGTATATGAATACCCTTCGTATTATCAATCAATTAAAATATTATTAAATATTCATGGTAACATTAAAGAAAAAAAATAGCATACCCTTTATCAGTTTTAAGTCTATTGCCTAAAGGTTGGAAATGGAATGATCCACATCCAGAGCACACATAAACCATTGATAATTTACTGAAATAAGAAATGTCATTTTAACTAAATATGCAATGAATAATATATGGAACGGTTAAATTTAAACTGATATTTATAACAATAAAATATTAATAATTAATAACGATGTTCACAATAAAGTTCGTGCCTATTACTACTCCAAGCTAAATTTTAAATATTTTATGGGTTATATCCAAGTATATAATATGTCCAGCTTAATTTATATTAAGCATTATTAATTTTAACAAGTGAAAAAATGAAATAAATTTTGAAAAAGGAAAAAAATTTAGGAGAAACACAAAAAAGCAGCATTATGCAGGAACACGGAAAATTCTCATACCTATTTAATTTCTTGTAAAATTATTTATATATATATTATTAACAACAACTATAAAACAAACACACAGAATAAATCATACATATTCCTGTGAAGCGCTTAAAGCTGCATTAACACAAGCAACTGCGATTAATTTATTTAAATCAATGAGATTGAAAAGTTAATCCAGCCGGGAGTCCAACCCGGGGCCCCTTATTTAGCATACAAGTACTCTACTACTGAGCTAATTGGACATCACCAACCTTCAGAAACTATTCATTCAGAACACAGATCAAAACAGGAGACACATACTATGTAGCACGAACTCCTCCGAAGGTCTAAAGCTGCTTTAACACAAGGAACCATGAATATATATAATAACGACAACCATAAACTGAATACACAGAATAAATATGTCTAACTGTCTTCTCTTCCTATCTGTGTTCCGAGTGAAAAGTTTCTGAAGGTTGGTGTCGTCCGGGTCGCTTAGTGGTAGAGCACTTGTGCACTAAACCAAGGGATCCCAAAGTGTTTGATACTTCAGCTAGGTAAAGCTTACACTTACTTGATATTTAATCATCAGTTTTGCTTTGACGAATTAAAAATATACATTTATATTATATATTTGTGAGTGCATTTCTTACACAACAATTAAACCAGGCTATTTATAAATGAAGACAAAGTCACAAATAGCAAATATAAGTTGGGTTTATTAACTGTAACACATAAATAAAATAACAGATAATGCGCTGACCGACCAGGACGTAAAGATTGGGGAGAATACCCGAGATGTCACCAGTGACAGGTGGCCCGAGCCGTGAGCGGCAGTTGACAACAATTCTAAGACAAAGATCTAGATGTAGACCCTCAGCGGGTAGGTCGTCTTGACCGCTTCACTGAAGTAGTATTAGAAAAATCTTTGCAGCAACTCTACCACACAACTCGGGCGACAACCTTCAAGCCACTACTTAACAATGAAGATGGCAAGAGAGAGACTGCTGCGAGCCACAAGCGACCTTGCTGAAATATTTTCCATGCATGCACACACACTGGTCGGCCGTCAATATTAGCGTAAAAATCCTCTTCTTAAGCTGGAGCAATGGCAAGTACACCACGAAAACCTATACCTATGCAGGTCAAATAACGAGACCGCCACACAATAAAATAACGAAACATTTAAGTAAATATCACTAAAGTAAACTTACCAGATGCTCTGCTTCACCGCAATGGGACTCGTAAAAACCTTGACAAAGACCCTCACATAGAAGTCTATGCTGAGGGACAAAATAGGCTCAATGTACCTTCCATAGCGATTGGCATGGGACTCAATAGACTGCAACAGAATCCTCAATGCCTTTTGTAAATAAAAAATAGATAAATCAATAAGAAAATATAATAAAATCCACTAACATTAACATATAAACGTAAATTACCATTTCATGGCAACTTCCGATTTTCACAGACACAGCTCCGTACTTAGCATGGCAAGCTTCAATTCCATTGCCACACAAAACTGCCATGTCTGTACACGTCACCATTAAGAGTCCTGTAAATTTAGATTGTTAATATTTCTTTCAAACTAATTTTTTTATACAAGTCTAAGTATTTGGAAGTAAATACAATTTCTTTGCAATCATTAGTAAGATTTTAGTTCACAACAATTTATAAGTTAGCCCTCCGAAGCATAACTACTTTTTTTTTACAAACAAGCGAAACTATACATGGAATAACAAGATCATTAATTTATTAAAATTTTATTTTAAGAAATTTAAATTACCTCTTTAGTGATTGGATGAGTTTAGTAAATCAAAAATTAGTATGGTCTTGCTGACACAAATAAAAGACGAGGTTAATCATGTTGGAAATGTTTGTAAAACTGAAGGAAAGATACATTAATACTGATTTAACACATGTATTATTACACCATGAAACAAAACATTAATAACGATACAAGCAGGAACGAAAGTAAGAATTAGAACAACAACAAACTCGTTGCCACACAAAGCAAGCATAAAACAAGAAAGGATTAACGCGATGCCAGATACAGTTTGTATAGGATGAACTGTTCATAATCATTTTCATAATCAACACGTCCCCTTGATTATTACAGTTCTCGGGAACTTCTATACACAAAATGTTAATCACATAATCACAGTCATTGCATACTTCAAGTTGCAGAGAGTCCCTTTCTGTACCCTTTTAGTCATCAAGTCTGCAAAATTTTCCTTGGATGGTACATGTTCAAACTCGATGGTCTTGTTGGACACTAACTCTCGGAGGAAAAAGTGCTTTATGTCTATGTGTTTACTCCTCTCTGAAGTCACACGATTCTTTGCAATAAAAATTGCTCCTTGATTGTCGACAAGAACTTTCTGAGTCGAGGATACAAATCTGTCACAAATTTCTTTCAACAAACTGTTGACCCACAAGACTTCCCTCGCAACATGGCACATTGCGATGTATTCTGCCTCAGTCGATGACAAGGCTGTGGTTGCTTGTTTCTTGCTTGACCACGAGACTGGTCCATCTGCGAGCAATAGCATGTAACCATTGTAAGATTTCCGATCAGTTCTATCTCCTCCCCAATCAGCATCAGAGTAAACTTGTAACTTCTTTCCTGTCTTCTGGAATTTTAGTTTTCTGTACATTGTACCTTTAAGATACCTCAGAATATGCTTTACTCCTCTCCAATGCTCTTCACTGGGCTTCGCATTGAATTGGCTCATATATGTTGATGCAAATGCTATGTCAGGGCGAGTACCACATGCCAGATACAATAGACTCCCAACTGCTTGTCTATATGGTATCTTGCTGCTTCTTTCTTTAATGTGTTCCCATTGTTGATCTTCTACCTTCAGGAATGTTATATTAGGATCCAATGGGGTGGATGCGGGTTTGGCTGTAGTCATTTTGAAGGTTTCTAATATCTCTGATACATAAGCAGTTTGATCAAGTGTTATTGAACCATCATCTTCTTGATTTATCTTCATTGATAAGATGTAGTTAGCTGGACCAAGGTCCTTTGCAGCAAACTGATTTTTGATCTCTTCCTTAAATTTCTTTATTTCTTGTATTCTTCCAACAAGAAGTAGATCATCTACATAAATGCCTATTATTAAGGTTCTTTGAGAGTTGTAGTAAATGCAGGGGTCAGCATCTGATCTTTTCAGTCCACAGCTAGTCAAGAAATTATCTAGGCAAGAATTCCATACACGACCTGACTGCCTAAGGCCATATAAGCTTCTTTTAAGATGGCATACGAGGTGTTCTTTACCTTCTTCTGCACATCCATCTGGCTGAGACATATATATGTCTTCTTCTAGAGTTCCATTGAGGTAAGCTGCTGTAATGTCCATTTGATGGACCTCAAATTCCATTTCGGCAGCAATTGACAATAAGATACGAATTGACTTCAGTTTGATGACAGGTGTAAAAGTTTCATGAAAGTCAACACCTTGTACTTGTAGATAACCCTTTGCTACCAGTCTAGCTTTGAATTTTACACGGTCTCCTGCTTCATCTTTCTTCTTTCGAAATATCCATCTGCATGAGATTTCTTTGATGCCTGGTGGTTTGGTGACAAGTTCCCAAGTTTGAGCACTGTGTAAATTTTCAATTTCTTCATCCATGGCTCTTCGCCACATCTCAGCTTCAGGTGACATCAAGGCTTCCTTTACTGTTATAGGATCTTTTTCTTTAAGAGCCTTTGCTTCCATGAAGCATTCTGTTTCTTCTGCCTTGTATAGAATGTAGTCATTCAAGTGTTGAGGAGGTTTCATGCTTCTACCACTTCTGCTGGTTTGTTTGTGGGATTCAGGTACAACAATTTCACCTATGATGTGTTCATCATCTGGTCCTGAATATTCAACTTCTTTTTGACCATATCTTATGACTTCATCTACATTTGAATGTACTTCGTCTTGACTTGAATGTTGTTCAGGTGATTGGGTGAAAGTTTCTGCTTCTTGGTCAGTGTCTTCAATTGAATCTTCATGATCACTAGATTCGTCATTGATTTCAAGTGGATGTTGGTGTGTCTCTACTTTAGTTGGAGAATCATAAACTTCTACTTCAGTTGGAGAATCATAAACTTCTACTTCAGTTGGAGAATCATAAACTTCTAATTCATCATTTTCAATGTGTAGTAAAACATCTTCTTGCTTTGCGAGAGCTGTGTGATTTTCTGTCTTGAAGGGGAAGACATCTTCTTCAAAGATCACATCTCGGCTAACACAGAAGTTCTTTCTCTTCAGATTCCATAGCTTGTATCCCTTGATGCCATCAGGATAGCCCACGAGGATACATTCTGTAGCTTTGGGATCAAGTTTACTCCGTCTTGAATATGAGCGTTCATGACTCCAGGTTCTGCATCCATAGACTCTAAGGTGATCCAGCTGGACTTCTTTACCTGACCATCTTCTCTCTGGAATGTCTCCTTCGATTGCAGCTGAAGAGCACTTGTTTCGAAGGTGGGATGCTGTGCAAACTGCTTCTGCCCAAAAACTTGCCTCCAGCCCAGACTCAATGAGCAGACATCTAGTTGTGTTGATCAGTGTCTGGTTCATCCTTTCAGAGATTCCATTCTGCTGAGGTGATTCTGGTACTGTCAGTTGCCTCTGTATTCCACGTTTGATAAGGTACTCATTAAATTTGTCGCTTTTATACTCTCCTCCATTGTCGCTTCTCAAGATTTTGATTTTTCTGTTGTGCAAGTTTTCTGCTATGCATCTGAATTCATCGAATTTTGAGAGAACTTCATCCTTAGTCTTCATTGGATATACTGTTGTGTAGCGAGAGTAGTCGTCTGTGAATGCAACAAAGTAATTAGAACCGCCTAATGAAGGTGGAGAGATCTTTCCAACAACATCCGAGTGTATGATCTCAAGTACCTGTTCAGCTCTTGTATTTGCGACTTTGGGAAATCGTTGTCGTTTCATTTTTCCTTGGATACACACAGAGCAGGGTTTGTTTGGTGATGGGTGGGTCTTCTGTTTGTCAACAGTGGAGTCGAGACCCTTCATTCTATTGCTATGTGGGTGTCCTAGACGACGATGCCACAATTCTTCGTTTGCAGCTTTAGTGACATATGCAACAGGTTGACTTTCTTCAATGATGTAAAGTCTGCCTTTCCTTCTGGCTGTCAGAACAATCTCACCATTGCTATCTGCTACCTTTGCTTCTCCATCAGCAAACTCGACTTTGAATCCCCGTTCTTCAATTCTTCCTATTGAGAGTAGACTTCCTCCCAAATTTGGTATGTACAGAACACGTGAAAGAGTAATGTCTCTCCTTCCAGAGTTGTCATGAAAAGAAAGCAAAACATCACCTCTTCCAGTAACTTTAACCTTCTCTGAGTTGGCAACTTTAACTGTGGAGGTGTAGTTTTCAAAACTCAAAAACTTTTCTCTATCAGATGTCATGTGTTCTGTAGCACCACTATCAAGGATCCATTGAGTAGATTTATTTACTTCGTTGTTTGCTGACCATGCCCAATTCTTCAAGTCGATGGCAGTTTTGGCAGCATTTCGATCTTGTTTGTGAGCTTCTTCACATTGTCTGGAGATATGTCCCCATTCGCCACAACTAAAACATTTGATTTTCTTCTTAAAATCTGCTTCTTCATCTTGTTTACTTTGTGACCACTTCTTGACAAATCTTCTGGCTGCTGGCTTCTTCTGGTTGTTGTTAAAACTTTTAGTGTGGAGTGCACGTTCTTCATGAATTTCTGTACCTTCGTTTGTGCTTCGGGAAATTCTCTTCTCTTCTACTAGGAGTCTCGACTTCACAACTGTCGTAGTCAGGTTCTCTTCATCTTTCTCGAAGTTCAGAATTATTGCTTCATATTCCTTGGGTAGACCTATGAGCATCACCAGGGCAACTTCTCGGTCTGTAAAAGCGTATCCACCACTGGCTAACTTTCGATGAATGTCCATCAGCCTGCCTAGATAAACTTTCACTGTTTCATTTGGCTTCATCGATGTATTGAAGAAGTCCTTCATCAGTTGTAGAATATGCAGTAATCCAAACTTCGTGTTCATCTCCTTTAGAATATTCCAGGCTTCTCTGGCTCTCAAGCACTCTCCTATATCATCTAGGAAGGTGTCTTCGACGATTAGGAACAGCAGCGTTAGGGCTTCATCGTTCTTGTTTCTTTCATTCTCGCTCATTACCATGTCGTATCCGGGCTCGATTGCTCCCCAGCATCGTTTTTGAACAAGGGCAGCACGCGCTCGTATCGACCAGGAATGGTAATTATCTTCTTTGAGCTTCGGCAATTTGTATTCGTCATTCGCCATTTTTATTGCGAGTTGTTTTTGACTTCTTCAAAAATTTAACGCAAATTAACTTCTTCAAAAATGGTTTTGTTTCTGTTTCAGTCTACGGCGTGTAACCAAGAACTTGATGCATTTTCCTCAGTGAATAGAGCTTCGTACTGATAACGTGTTGGAAATGTTTGTAAAACTGAAGGAAAGATACATTAATACTGATTTAACACATGTATTATTACACCATGAAACAAAACATTAATAACGATACAAGCAGGAACGAAAGTAAGAATTAGAACAACAACAAACTCGTTGCCACACAAAGCAAGCATAAAACAAGAAAGGATTAACGCGATGCCAGATACAGTTTGTATAGGATGAACTGTTCATAATCATTTTTAACAAATCAAAGCTTGAAATGTTAAAAATAAATTTATGTGATAAAACGCTATTCAGCATTGCACTATTTTTAGAGGTTTGATTTGGTTAAAAAACGTTGTACTAGAGCTGCACATTGGGCAATTGGCGACGGTTCGGGGCTTATCCCAAAGGAAAGACCCGGGAACAATACCTCGTATTTTATAACTAAGGTGAGATGACGAGGACAATACCCAACGAAACCTCAATAGGTATCAGGACATTGGACCCCGATCAGATTTATCGTGCACCAGTCCTGTATACATGACAGTATAATTTGTTGCATGTTCTGGACATCTTTCTAGTATTTTTGTAGCAAAGCTTGCAAACCTCCGATCCCAAGATCATAATTTTTTTACTTTTCTTTGTAGATTCCATTGCACAGGCTTGAACACGCAATCCTCTGATTACTAGCCAAACGCCTGTATCCACTGGACAACTGGAGGCCCACTATTTTTAGAGAAACAAAAGTGGTTATAGAAAATTAACGAGGAAACTTGAATTTTGCACTTGATATTTATACTATACTTTTATATATTGTGTTTAATTTCAAGAAGAGGCTCATTGACATCAATATCTTGGCATACAAAAGTACAGAGCCAGCGAACATGATCTACCAAGTGTCAAAACACTTTTTTTTTTAGAACTATAAGATCCCTTCAAATGTTCATCAACGCAAAATCCTGCAGAAGCACCCCCCCCCCCCCCCCAAGTTTTTCCATTGAGACGTACGTATGGAACTGGATTACTGTTTGGATGTGTGCAATGTGACCAATGGCACATACGTTGAACATCTAAAGTGTGTACCTGAAAATTGGTAGTGTATGCATCTTTTCATCAAGGTATTAAACACTTTAATAAGTCTTACACTTCTAAATAAAAGTGTTTTGAATCCTTTATGCTAGCCTATACTTATCTACATTTCCTTTTCCAAAATGCAGTAAAAGAAAATATATGAAACATAAAACTAATTTGAGCAAATGAAGCAACTAAATCCTTACCTCCATCTGCAACACACTGTAAAGCGGCGTCCAGAAAAGGTGCAGCAGTGCCATAAGGATCGAGATCCACGACATCAAATCGGTTTTTGAAAGAACGATTCTTGTACATGAGTAGTCTAGTTAAAATTAAACGAGAAGATAAAACAAAAACATAAAGTTACTGTGTATAAAAAGCGTTAAATCTTTATTTTGGGAAATATTTATATATTGTTTTCGAAGAATGTATAGAAAAAAATTATTTTTTCGATATTAACCCTTTGATACTTGTGGAGACTTATCAACTCTCTCAGATATTTTAATTTAATTTTTTTTATATTGTAGGGTCTACAGCACTATAACAAGCTTTCTTGGCTATGGAGAGTGAAGCAAGGAAAATGCATCTGGACTAAAACAAGGCGAAATGTATGACATGTACTTGAAAAAGATATGCTGTATACAAAAAATTTATTAAATTAAATTAAAAATCAGTAACCAAAACGAGCAGATTGTAATGATAAAGAAATGAGCACAGTTCTTAACCTTTTAATGGATAAGCAAAATTTCGAATCTTCAGGTTTGTTTTCACTGAATAAAAGTTTAATTTATATTTTCAACACATTCCTTTTTTACAGTCAAACCTCGGTATAACGATCCCTCGGTTGTAACAAACTTTTTAAATGGTCCCATCCAAACTCCTATGTCACCAATGTATTTTCAAATGCTTATAATGACCTTCAAAAGTCGGGAATTCGGATGTAGCGAAATAATATTCACACTTTACAGGTTTAGTTTCAGGCCTTTCACGAAAAATTTTACCCGCCCCGACCACATTTCTTACCCTTTGTTCCTTTGACAGAAGCCAGTTTCCCCAAAGGTGACAATAGACTGCTCAGCTCCTCCCCTTACCTCGTTTAATTGGTCAGCATACATTACTTGCCTTCCCAATTATCGTTTGACTTATGGACTTCACGTAGGTTTAAAATTGCTCCTGTTAGTAAGCGAAAAGCTTTTTTTCATTGAGGATAAATTATTAAGAAAATAGAAAATGGTGATTAACATTTATCTTCAGAAATTGAAGACGAAGGTGATGTAAGTTCAGGTCCTTCAATTTCTGATGCAAAGGCAGCTGCGAACATTTTGCATAATTTCTTTGCAACAGAAACTGTGGATAAGAATGTAATGAACTCCTTTGATGTTTTCAACAAAACATCATAACTTTTTTTTATACTTCAGATAAATAAATGTTAGCAAAATTAATTTTATTGTTTAATTGTTTTTTAAGAACAAATATTTACCTTACTTTAATATAGCCCATTACTAACCGTAATTCAGGTTAATTAATTTGTTTAAGGACATTAGTAAGTTTTTATATATCGTCAATATTTGAAAATTCGGATATAGTGAACACTCAGCTATAGAGAACTGCTGTACCAGTCTGTTGAGAGTTTTTTATAACGGGGTTTGACTGTACAAGAATTCTGTTTTTAGTTATATCAGTAGAGAAGGTTCTCAAAAGTCCTCCTAATGCTTTCGGTAGCCCGAGGATGTTATTCGTTGGATGAATTGACATCAGGCAAGAGTTGCACAGTGAGCTATTGATGACAGTTCGGGGGTTTATATCGAATGTAAAACCCGGGAACAATATAATCCCTCATGTTTTTTAACTAAGGTCAGATGACAACAACACCTGATCAGGCACTTGACGCAACCTGAATAGGCTTCAGGATATTGGATCCCGATCAGATTTAACAAGTCGTATACATGCCGCTTTAAATTTGAAAATTATTTTTTTTAAAAGATATTTTTTATATATTTTTATATTATGTGAACTAACGGAAAAACTGGAGATAAGCTCGAACAGATATACATACTCGTATCCGTCAGGTGGTTCAGTACCCTTATCTGCAATTGCAAATTAGCGGTTTATACTTGTTTAACTTACGATGCATCTTCGTTGCTAGCTTCAATTATATGTTCTACATTGTTGTGCTTTATGTTCCTCTGCATACTTAAATACGCTTGTGTGTCTCTGTCATTTGCAACAATAGTTCCAAGATCTTGTATTTCTTTGGCGAAACGTATGGATCGAAGTCCCGATGCTGCAAGACCTTCCAGAATCCGAAGATTGGGCTAAATTCAACAAAAAACATCCATTTTTAATTTAAATACAATCATTTAAAATTATTCATATTTAAAGTATATCGCAGACAGAATGAGATACTTTTCCACAATGATCACATGAATGTGATACCAAAATACCTGCTAAGATTGATAAAAAGGAGCATTTCAGGAAAGGCAATTTACTTAAAACTAGGGATGAAACGGATATCCGGTATCCGGCTACTTTTTAACTATCCGATATCCGGAAGTAAAGTGCCGGATATCCGATTTTCCATGCCGGATATCCGGATGAATAAAACATAGAAGATTTTTTTTGTGGCGATCAATTTTTTTTGTTTTTGCTTTAAGTATTTTACTGAAAATTCTACAAATGTATTCACAGTATGCAGATTCTCCCTTTAACCAATAGAAACCTTAAAAAACCCACTATTTTTTAAAATTTTTAACTTTAAAATTATATTTTTAACGAATCGTTATGGTGGAGGGTCATCATATCTCACAACTTATATAAAGTTGAATTAAAACATAAATTTCTCAAAAGTTTAAGCAAACTTGAGTTTTTGTGTTTGGAATGAAAGGGCATATGGTAAAATTACAATTTTTCAGAAATTAAACGTAAAATGTACAAAACATACGACCATTGCTAGCAGCACCCTAGAATAACCCTTTGTAAATAAAAAAGTTTTTTGAATGTTTATTCAATTTTGGTATCACTTTAAAAATAAGGAATTGGAAAATATTACAGAATAAAAAATATTTTTAAATTTTTGACCGATTTCCGTTTTTTTTTAATGTGTACGAGAAGTTATTTTCATAAAAAATAAACTGCCGGATATCCGGCAAAATCCAGTTCGGATATCCGATATCCGGTTTGTAATGTGCGCCGGATATCCGATATCCGGCAAAACCACTATCCGGTTCATCCCTACTTAAAACCTCTATTAGAACACATAATTTTTATTTCAAGAGTCAATTAAATCTCTTTCATAATACACCATCAGTGTTCACTCTAGAAATAAAAAGTGGCAGGGCGCTATTAACAGCAAAAGAGCACCCCGTTTTTGAAGAGGCACTTCTTGTATTTAAAAGGGCACTTTTAAGAAAGTGTTTGATGTGGGCGTGGACCAAACAAAAAGAAACATTCCGATTTGTTGGTTGACATTGCTCTAGAGCTGCATATTGGGCTATTGCTGACTGTTTGGGGCCTATTTCGAAAGAAAGACCCATAAAAAATTGATGTCTCTTTATGAAGATATTACTTACAATCCTTAACTTGACATTTAAAAACTAATGCATGGTTCATACAGATTTTCAAAAGTAAAAATTAAGTAGTTCTTAAGGACTTTTTAAGGACCTCTCGATACTTTTTAAGGACCTCCTAAATTGTTTGGCGCCGTTAGCGGAGAACCGCACATTGCTTGGTGCAAAATTGGCACATAATCACATGTCAGTGGAGTTTTGTAGCAAGTTGGGGCAGGATACCACTTCTGGGAAAACTCTGGCGCAGAATTCCCATCCCTTAAAGATGCTACATTCTTCTGAATTTCCTTGTTTTTCTAGAATGAGTATCGATTCTTCACAAAACCACAAACGAACTGAGATTTTCCAACGACGAAGTGTCGTGTATTATAATGAAATACCACTGACTAAAAAATCGAACAAAAGAGATCAAAAGTTCACTTTTTTTTTCTGACACTAAATACGTCCATTCATGCCTTTTTCTCCTTGCCGATTTATACTTACGTAAAACGGTCAAAAGTGTGGACACGATCAAAATAAAATCCGGAATTCTACATTTTAATAATTTTACTGCACCTGGAATTCTGAGTTCGAAAATTTAAAAAACGCAAAATTTCGGGTTAGACACAGAAAAATGCCACCCATGTGAATAAGTAAAAAAAAAACGTTTGACAAAAATTAAGGACCTTAGTCGAAAATTAAGGACTTTAAGGGCCCTTAATTAAAGACCTACTTAAATTAAGTAGTTCTTAAAGACTTTTAAGGACTGTGCGAACCATGTAATGTTTTCCCTAAAAACCAAATCTGTAAGTAGCCCTAATAAAACCCCTTACAAAACTGATAAAAAGGCTAATTAAATCCAAAATTTGGTAATAAAATGCCTGGTCTTCCAACTTTGCCCCAAACCATCTTCACTTTAAAAAAGACAAAAACTTAGCATTTCATATGGGGGCACAGGCAACCAATATGATTCGTGGAATTGCCCGTGCTAGGAACCATCGCGATTTCACAACAAGCGTAGTTAAAAAGGAGTTTATTTTTCTACTGTTATAATTCACTTCATTTCAATTTACACGCAAAATTTTGTTAATCAATGCCTTTTTTAAAGACAGCTAGGGAAGCAAAGACTTTTGTGTTTAGACTGAAAAGGGCAAGACGGGTGGAAATTTTTAAAATGAGGGCAGCATTTTTCAAATAGGGGCATGCGGACGCTATTGAGATGATAAAAGGGGGGTAGGGAGGACCGCCCTTCAACAAACATCTAGAGTGAACACTGCATCACGTTTAAGAGACTAGAATACAAAATTAGTATTAAAAATGTTAATTTTTTCAATTTTTTTCGTAATAATAATATTTTTTTTTACTTTTTAGCCTTTTTCTTAAAGTTGATTTCCCTTTTTTTTTTTTTTTTAAATATGATTTTATGTTATGAATATTATGTGATTTTTTATTAAACTTAAATGACAATATTAGATTTAGATCTGTAAAGATAAATAAATTACCTTCTAATGTGTCAAACTATTCACATTTCTCTAAAAAAAAAAAAACTGAATATCCAAAGTGACAATGTTAGTTAAGGAAGTTTTTGATGTTGCAAAAAATTTGGCCAACGTTTTCAAAAGCACATTTTTTTAAAAAACAATCTAAAAATAGTAACTTACACTGTTTGAAGTTTCGGCATTGGGCCGGTATTTCTTTTTGGGGGCATTTCTTGATTCCCTTGCATATTGCTTCAAAATCGCTATACTGCAAATCAATTAAATAAATTATCTATTAATAAAGGTGCAAGAAAACAGTATATTCATCAATGTATACGTTCACTCAAATGAATACCTTAAAATTTAGAATTAAAATGGGCATATTAATTATAAAATTGTAAAAAAAGTCAGAAATATTTTATTTTTGAATGAATAATAAATTGCGTCAATTTGAAAGGTTTCTGTAACCACATGCATTTGACCGAAGCGAATTTTGATCAACTCTGTGAGAAATCGCTATTTTGTCGTTTCAAATGTAGTGAACAGTAACCCTCGACAACTTTCCTGAAATTTTTCGCAATTCACAATGCTAATTTGTACGCGGCAACAAAAACTAGTTTGTTGCCAATCAGAGAGGTCACCAGATTTGACGAAAAATCAGGATTAATGTTCAATGCAGGTCAACCGGTAAAAATGCTAAGTTGGGTTAATTCCTAGTGTCCGGTGCCCTCGCCAAATGGGATTTGGCGACAAATGATTGGGCGATAAAGTTTAAATTTTGGCAACCCTACTTGATGACACGAGATGCATCTAGTTAGATTACGCTAAACTAGATGCGCTGGTTTCAGGTAGTTCTGCCATTTTTGAATTGACATTCGGCTCGCTAAGGTTGTGATTTTTCTGAGCTAGTGATGTATACGCGGACAACGTTTATTTAAATAGTAGGTATTTGTGGGAGTTGGAAATGAAAGGTAAACGTGCTGTGATTAATTGGTGTATGGATGCCGGATTGTTGTCTAACAAGCGAACGTGCAAGGTATGCGGAAGGTGCATGGAGCTGGCCACGCTGCAATTTATTGTGGAATGGGTTGAACGATGGATACATTATGCAGCAAATGATTGACTGCTCGGAGGGTGTCATGGATGTGATTTTGAATAGTCGGAGGCCGAAGGCCGGATACTACAAATTAAACTTGGGGGAGAAAGGAACTCACCAAGGCATATCAATCATCGTCGCCATTATTATTTTGTAAACCAATGTGATCATGGATATTTCAATTTCAGGCGTATGTAATTTTAGGTATTTCTTGAGCACTTTTTCATATACAATTTTGGCAGAGTGTTCCCTTATTCTTAAAATTTTACCAAAAATTCAATACAAATAAAGGTAATACTCAAACATACCTCAAATCACGGTTAAATTCTTGAACTGGATTGTAAAAAACATCATGCGAACTTGGAAACAGCACTTCAGCCTTTCCTTCGGTAACAGCGGTATAAGGAATTTTATCAATGTAGACCAGCTTACTTAGATCTTCAGGTAATTGAAGGCTGTTGTCTGAGTCTACCTTGAGTTCTGCCATGTTGAAACAACTCGTCAGAAAAAAACGAGAGGGCAAAAATACACGTGACGCAAATTTAAATTTTAAAAACATCAACAATCCGTCTGCTTCAAAATATTACTTCATTTCAGTTCAGTTGACCAACTCAACAAGAGACTCGTCAACAACCGAGGCCTAACTGGGCCGCTATGGACTGCACACAATCCAGTTCGGCCTTGCAATAACATCCTAATAAAAATATCCAATAATGACTACCAGCGTATATACAGGACTAAGACTCGTTAAATCTGATCGGAATCCGATATCCTGAAGCCTATTGAGGTTGCGTCGGGTACCAATTCAGTCATCGTTGTCATCTGACCATGGTTTAAAAACATGCGGGGTGTTACTGTTCCCTTCTCTTACATTCGATATAGACCCCGAAACATTCATCAATAGCTCACTGTGCAGTTCTTGCCTGATGTCAATTCAACCAACGAACAACATCCTCGGGGTATCGAGCCTCATTTTAGGCCAACAGCACGCAGTGTTCCCAAATAATTACCCTTCCTAAAACTGACCTCTATGGTTCTAACATAACGAGGTGCATGTATGAATGTGCGTGTGAATGTGTTCCCGGGTCTTTCCTTCGAGATTGACCCCGAACCGTCGCCAATAGCCCACAGTGCAGCTCTAGTGCGACGTTTATTAACAAAACCAAACCAAACCAAAACTGACCTTTACTTATGGTGCTTGAATTCGATGATTTAACGAGAATCGGGAATTAGTATGTTCATTAAAGGATCTGTGTTCGAACTAAAGTAGAATTTGAGAACAGAATAAATAAGCTTGCATGTTTAACTTCTCCATTGTGTTCAGCACATTCAGGATTCTTCTCCGAAAGTTTTTTTGCTATTTTTTTTAATTGTTTTAGTTTATGTTTTATGAAGTGCTGAAAAAAACTTCAAGTTTTCCACCTCATACTTTCCAACTTAAAAAAATTATAAGTAAAAAAGTCAGGTTTTCCTCGTACAAACAACACCTTTTTCCTCTCAGTATAGCGAAACTAACTCCTTATTCTCAATTTATGAAACTATTTTATAATTTCCTTCGATTGCATGATCATTAGAATATCATGTTTGACGAAAGCTTGACATTGAGTCTTTATCTCCTATACTCTATATTTGATAGAGCAATTAATTTTTTCGTAAAAAATTATGACATCCAATTAAAATAAGAGATTTCCTACATTTTTAGTATATTTTTTTCTGTCATATGATAGTAAAATTAATTTTAACAATATATTGAAATTTCAGCATCGGAGGGCGATAACTCAAATTAGATTACTATGCATCGTTTTAATCGCCAATTGAGGTTCTTGACGTATTTGTTATTGCATTGACTAAAATTGCATTACATATTTTTACATTTTTTTTTTAAATTAAAAAATAATATTGATCGGATACTATATGTATCGCATTTCAATCACCAAACCAATTTGAAGCTCTTGAGTTACTTTTATCATTTCGAATACTTTAACATTTGCTTACCAAGTTTTACACCTTTTATAGAACTAACAAAATAAAATGAAATCATAGGAAATTGAAGAGTTATTGAACTTTTCCTTAACCGACCGTTCAGAAAATGAACCAAATTGTAAATTAGTTTTCTATGTAGAAAGTTTAAATGATATTTTTAATAAATTTGAATTTATACCCCAATAAAAAAAAGTTTGGAAAATATTAGAAAATAAAGTATTTTTATGAATTTAAAAATTGTTTGTATTGCTGGAAAAACTAGAAGACATATTTTTATGTACGATTTTATTTATTCCATTTTATATTATTTCCATTTATTGGTGTTTTTCGAAACTGCCAGTGTTATTTTTGCGTACCCCCATCTGGGGGCCACGTAAAACCCCAGTGGTACGAATTCCACAGCTTGAGAACCGTTGTTTTAAATGGTGGAAATTTGATTTTAAATAACATCAGCTAATTTTTGCTTTGCACTTATAAAAGAACAAGTCTTTGCCACAGGTTGAAGGTAAGAAAGGTTATTTTTCTTTTCAAAACTAAAGGTTAACTACGCTGCGGTAGGGGAAAACATCTATAGTATTAACTGAAATTTTTTTAAATGTAAAAACTTTTGTCAACTTTCGTCAACTGGTATCGATATTCTGGCATAGGAATATATTCCTTCTAATGCCCCAAGTTTATAATTAGTTCTAAATTTTTTAAGCTTGCTAAGTGTCTGTAAATTGCCATTCTCTTTAAATAATTGCTTTCTTACTATTAAATAAAAATAATACTATTTGCATTCAAATACTACACTGGTATTACAAAGTTAATCTTTTGATACAAGAGCCATGTTAGAAATTATGTTTATAACAAAGTATTATAGTAAATGATTTGTGTTTAGGTTGTTCTTTTTTAAAGGGATAATGCCTTTATTCATCTAAACACTGAAAATTATGTTTGTTCTATTTACCATTCCAAAAGAAAATATATCAGTGTGTCAATTAAAGCATGAAATATTCTTTTTGAAGTTTTAATTTAACTTTTTTGAATTATATTTATTTTTTAAGTAGTAAAGATCCTTTTTGCGGGTCTCACACACAGTGGTTCTTAACATGTGAGGTATAAAAAAGGGAAAATATCAACGGGTTTCTTTTTTAAATGCGAACTGGTATCAACGCAGTTTTTAAACGAGCCGTTGCAAGTATTGTCATCTATGAGTAGAACCGTTAAACTTTTTTATATTTTGCCAATATGAAGGGGAGGGGGTTGTTCATGCGATAATTATCGAACGGGCAGGTTAATATTCTTTATTCTTTTAAAATTCAGTAAGGTACGTTAAAATAAATATATACAGCGATTCATATAATTTTGAAAATAACTTATGAATATTCGAAATACAAAAGAGCAAAGAGTACCCCTCGCTATATTTTATCTATAATATACTTCTCAACAATGTTGGTGAAGTGGCGTTAAAAATCGAGCTTCCTTTTTGTCTAAAAATTTTTTGCACCGTCCCTGGACAAAATGGAACTTTTTGAATTAAAAAAAGATTGTATTTGTCAAAATTAATAGATATAAATATTTTCCTTTTCTTTTTCACATTTTTCAGTTGATGTGCAATGAATTGACAATAAAATAATCTTTCTGGAAAAAAAAGAAACCGACTTTAAGGAAAATGCGCTAAAAAGTAATTTTTTTTTTAATTCTACGAATGAGTTGGAAAAAGTTGAATTATTAAATATCAATTTTATACTTATTACAACTTTTTGAAATCGGCGCCAAAATTTAGGTATGATTTTTGTAAATTGGCACCAACTTCAAAAGGTTGTACTAAGTAAAAATTGATATTCAATAATTAAATTTTTTCAACTCGTTCGTAAAATTAAAAATTATTTTTTTACTTTTTAGCGCATTTTCCTTAAAGTCGATTTTTCTTTTTTTTGTAAAAAGTTAATTTTTATTTTTCCCTTTTTAGTTTTTAATTTATCCGGAGGCTTCGCCCCCTGCTATTATTCACCAAGAAATTCAAGTAACAACTTGTGCTTAAATTTTGTCTCAACAATGTATATCGTAAAACAATCCCTATCCATGGCAATAAATGCTGAGAAAATGAAATGTCATTGTTGTACAACTTCTGTTTAACAATAAAAACATTTTGAAACGGATAAATTGTTAAAAAACCTCCGGTTAATCGACATTTCCGGGTATATAACAGCATGATAACTGATTTTTTTTTTTACAGATTTTGTTTAAGTCGGTTTTTCTTTATCCAACAAATAAAGAATTTTCCGAAATTGGACAATATTTTTTTTAAAACGGTCCGGTGAATTGAGAATTCCGGATAGTTAAATGCCGGATAACCGGATTTTTTTTCAAATTGCTCCCAAGTGAAACCTCTCCTATCCAACAACAACAAAAATTGTGCAAATACCTGAATTAGAACCGAAATCCTGCTCGAACATACATAAAAAAAATACATAACAGTCGAATCTATAACCTCTCGACTTGGCGCGCGATTTGGCGGTTTTAACTAAAAATTTCTGGCCATTTTTTTTTGGAATTTTGGGGTTGGCCCGCTGTTCAGTCGGTTAAAAAGAAAGTGAGGCAACAACAGTCCGTGAAAGTTATACTTTATTTGCAAGGAACGGTTACAAACGAGTTTCACAAAAACAGTTATTTTGCACCTGTGCGCGGACTTACAGAAAAGTATTGCACGTGCGTAAGGAAAAACAAACTGTTATACACATTTATAAATAGAAGTATTACATGTACGTATATCACTCCAGAATGTACAATAATTATAGTATAAATATACACAGCATTTCGTCACGAGCAATGGATGATAATTATAGTAAAAAAACTTACTTCTAAAATAAAAATCCATTTCAGAAAACACATTGTAACATTCTTCAAGGTCTTTCGTATTATATGAACATTGTTTTACACAAATTCAGTATTATTTAACTTAAATTAACATGCAGACAAACTAAAATAATTTTTTAACATGAAAGTAAATAATAAACAACCAGAAAGCAGTAACATACATACAGAAAATGGATATGATTATGTGAAAGTTTTCCATGGTTACATGCAACTTTAAAGATGATTTTTTATTAAACCCTGCAAACCTATTTTTTATTGCAGGCAAAATAGGAAACATTGCAGATGTCATTTTCAAAAATAGATAATGATGCTTCTTAAACAAATTCAAACCGTGAAGTGATTAATATAAATTGTTTATTTTGTTTAAAATAATAAAATAGTTTAAAAAACATTCTCCAATACTTGAAATTTTACATTGACTATTACATTACAACTGACTATTATTTTAAAATAATAAAATAGTTTAAAAAACATTCGCCAATACTTGAATTTTCACATTGACTATTCAATTGACATTACTAAATTAAAGCATGTTTAAATTTTCTGAAGAAATAGTTTAAAAGACAAATTAAAAGTTGTCTCGATTAATTTTCACAAACGTATATGAAATTTAAAATTTATATGAAAATAAATTCATTAATTTTATTGTAAAAAATAGTATAATGTGAAAAAAAAAATCTTATAAATTTCTTCTTTTCTTTCATAATATTATTTTTAAATATAACAATCTGAAGATATTTTTTTTAATTGAATCTAAGTCAGTGTTAAAAAGCGTTATAAACTTTTCTTTTATAAAAGACTGGTTACTGAACTAAATACTAAATGGCAACCTATTGGTCCTATACACTAAACATTCATGTTACTAACAGCTTATCAAAGCCTACGACACAATTGGTTGTAACACAATTGAAAGTGCATATTATTTACGGTTGCATTAAGTTCGTTTTGGTAGCATTAAACTAGATATTTATTTTTAGAAACAAATATGAAATGAAAATTATATAATGAAAAACATGATATGAAAATTATAGTTTAAATTTAATAAAGTATTTCATAACCCATCTAATACAACAGCAAATTATGATTTAAATTGTTTTGAAACAGCTGTTTTCTGTATTTTGTTTAAAAACAGATGAGACAGTAAGATTCGTTAAGCCATATTATAATCGTTATTCATTCTTTGAGTTAAAATTACATTGATAGAAAAATTTGATATTAGTAATAAAATATATGCATAAAAATAATTAGTTTATATTTTATAAAGTTGTATATTGTTTTCATATAAGAAAAACAGAAAATTAATAATCAAGTAATTAAACATTATTTGTTATTATAGTACGTGATAATAGTACGTGATGAATATTTACATCGTTAATATTTTTCTAATAGTAATTCAATTAATTAAATATACAAAATATTAACATTTTTAGAACATACCAGAATATTTTCTAAAAATTCCGATAGTTTTATTTCGGATTCATTACATAAATTAACAATAAAATTATAATTTTTAAGAAAAATTTGATATTAGTAATAAAATATACGCATAAAAATAATTAGTTTATATTTTATAAAGTTGTATATTGTTTTCATATAAGAAAAACAGCAAAAGAATAATCAAGTAATTAAAAATTATTTGTTATTATAGTACGTGATGGATAGTACGGGATAATAGTACGTGATGAATATTTACATCGTTAATATTTTTTCTAATAGTAATTTAATTAATTAAATATACAAAATATTAACATTTTTAAAACATACCAGAATATTTTCTAAAAATTCCGATGTTTTATTTTGGATTCTTTATATAAATTAACAATAAATTTATAATTTTTAACAACAAATTATTTACATATAACACATATTTTAATCGTTTTACATTTAATACATAGATTTTATAAAAAAAATTTACAATTTACATTTTTTTTAAACATTCTTATATTGATTATATTCTAACTCAAATAATTTTTCATTTTGATATTTTTTGATCGTTTGAATATTGTACTGTTTCAATATACTTTTTGATATGTTAAATAATTTATGTGTTTTTATACCAAATCATTTCCACTGAAAATAGGATTTTGGACTTAAAAGTATTAATGAATTTTCATTTGAAATTTTTTTCAAAGAACGATTTTAATATGTTATTGCAATAGAGTGACAAAATAAATTACATTCTCGATTTCAAGGTAACTATACAAATGCATGCTTGAGCACATTACTATGATATCCCAACTTCTTCTAAAATTGTTATTCAATTGAAGAAGTGCACAACTCAAATGATATATCATATCATGGAGATAAATATAGAAAGAGCCGACACAACGTATTCGTTACAATTAAAGCGGCTGAAGCAGCGTTTATATAATACCCACCATATTGATTTGACCCTTCGAGCATGGATCCATCATAGTAGAGGCCAATTTGTATGGCCTCAGACACGTGGTTTACTACGTCGTCCATCCATACATTTTTCCTAGTTCGTTCATAAAAAATATCATGTACTTCATGAAGTAACACATTTACTATTATTTCCAGATCACAAG
The DNA here is from genome assembly GCA_963932185.1 of Troglohyphantes excavatus. Lineage (NCBI taxonomy): Eukaryota > Metazoa > Arthropoda > Arachnida > Araneae > Linyphiidae > Troglohyphantes > Troglohyphantes excavatus. The sequence continues at coordinate 54,674,100 of OZ010670.1, forward strand.
TCAATCACAAGTTTTTTCATTTATTAAATTTGAAAGGAAGTCACGTGTTTGGTGCCATCAGGTCTGAGATGTTTACATCACGATGATGACGTCCCATTCGCTCTACTACAGTCCATTCATGCTCGAAGGTTTGACCACTGAGCTGTAATAACATAACTATAAACACTGGAACGAGGACTAAGCGTGACCGACCACTTTACTTTTTTTGAGCGAAGGTAGAAAAATTCTTTTTGCTTGCGTAAATTTCAAAAGCATTTCTGTCTTTCAAAAATACATTAAATGTTACATATTTAATTTTCAATACTTACTAGCAAGTAAACAAACACAAAAGGCACCGAATAAACTAGTTATAAATATGTCTGTGACGTCACGTGCGACTCCCGCATAGCCAAGGAGGAATGTTTTCTAACCGTTCTTACGAATTGTATGTATCCGCGCAACACGGGAAAGAACATTGTCGCTCAACGGGAATACTCACTCCAGTGCTTATAGTTATATTACGTTCAGTGGGTTTAACTGTTGATTATTTGCTGAATTTTGACTGATATAAGTCAGGAATTCTTTCTCATTTCAGGTTTCACCATTTCGTTGACTTTGCTTGTTAAATTTCAGCACTCTCTTTCCTTCATAAATAGATAAGCGATACACCTAGCATATGTCAAAGCGCATCAAGTTGAATTATTTTAGTAAAAATTCGGTTAAACATTAATGGCAGCGAGGTCATGGTGAATAATTCAGATCAACTTGAACATGCCGACTCTTTATTAGTCATTCCTCTATATTTTATAGATATTAGCTGACAAATTCCTTTCTATACTCGGGGACAACCTAAGTTGAGCCTAAAGCAATTGAATATTTATACATATCGTTGCTTCCGATTCCGGTTCAACTTAGGTTGTCCCCGAGTATAGTGTCTCATGGTCATAATACGTCTAACAATTCAACCACAAGACAAATACGAAGTGTTTTTTGCATATTCTAAATTGTGAACTGTTAAAAATATACGTTGCGTTATAGAACATTTTCTTGGTATTTTAGTAAGAAATTCGTTTGAAAACGTTCTATATAAAACATCGTTTTTATTGTTTGTTACACCCAAGGAAAATGTTTCACTATAGGCTTCAGCCACGCTTAGATAAACGGTTACAGTACTTACTCATGGAACGGCTGGAAGGTAATAAAGCGGTGTATGTTTCTGACAGAGATCTGAGTTTAAATCCCACTGTTTGCTTTACTGATTAGAGTATAACATAACGTACACTGTTAGGGCAAATGGTACACAACATTAATTGTAAATTGCATAGTTTAATTAAGGCTAAACGAAGGTATGTTTCGGTTGAGGTTATGGTTAGTCGTCCAACGCAATTGAAGAATTAAAATTTTGGGTCCAAGTGTTAAGACAAAGTAAATCGCGAATAGGTTGGAAATGTTAAGAAAGTATTCAAGAATGTATTTTACTATCAACCATTGGGGATTTTTAACTTTATTTGTTTCTAGCGCATCTTCATATTAACTCACGTAAACGTTGTTTAATCCAAAAATCTTATATTTTTATACCTGGGACCCTTCATTTTAAACCTTCAATTTTGGCAATCAGTGTGGTTATAAATACTAGCAACAACTTTTCAATGCCATAGCGACACATATAATCTACCTTATGTAAAAATTGCATCTTTTCATAGTTTTATAGTGCACAAAAATATAGAACTATTAGTGGTAAAATAAAATTATCTATAATTAAGTTTGGTCAATGCGTTTTAAGGAAGGCGTATTTGTTACCTTACTCCAAAGCAAAATGTTTCACGATGTTCTGCTTTAGAACAAGAACAAGTTTGTTATTATTCGATTGTATCGATTACAATAATGAAACGATTATTGGGATTCTTTTTTCAACCTATGAATTATTTTTAGCATATGGTAGTTTAGAATTCAGGTCTGAAGACGGATGCTTATACGATTAGTTTTTATGAGAGTTGTTATGGAGAAGTTCTGTAAATGCTACACGCTAGCAAAATATGCTAGTGGTCTCTAAGAGAAATTAAGGGTTAAGCAAGATAGTTTCAATGGAAAAAAATGTCAGCTTCAGAGTTCGAAACGTTTAATGAATGTCCATAAACCTTGTTTTTCCCGTTTAAGTTGACTTTTTAAGTTGTTTTTTATTGACTATTAAATGAAGTGTGCAAATCACAAAGCACAGTGTATGTTTATATAGTTTGTTGTCGATTTTTCATTTCAGCCGTTCAACAAAAAGTTCACATTTGTCATCAATTACCTTCATTCGGATTTGACAAAGAATAGTGAAAGGCATACAAGATATCTATCTGTGATTTATTTTTTAATTGTAGGAATTAAAATATAACAAACAAAGGGAATAGGTGATAGAAAGTTATACTTGTTCTTGTTCCCTGTTAGTGTGTCGAAGAACGCAACTTTCTCAATAACATAGGAATCGTAAGTTGGCACCACAAATGTCGCAATGCAGACACCATCTACCTTCAAGAATACAAATGAACTTCTGTTGAAGGCAGTGATCCGGTATTGTCATTTGGAAAGGGGGGTCTAAAATAAAAACTACACAATTGCAGTTGAACCTAGTTCATCCTCCGGTTTCGACACTGCAAAGAAAAAATGTATTAAAATGAGATTTATTGAAGTTTTATAAAAAATAATCTTTTAAAAAGGTGAACATAATCTTACTATTTTAGAATTAAGTACTGACGTATTGCACTGTTAAAAATAGGTACTTAATACCAAAATAGTAAGATTATGTTCACCTGTAAAATTACTACATTTTACTTATTTTTAAGTACTGCCTTATAAATAATAGAAATAGGTACTTAAAAATAATTAAAAAGTACGTATTTTTGATTACATTCGATTCTCATATTATGGCTCCGAATACATGAATTTTAATTATTAAAATTTTTTTAAATTGGTGCCAATTTACAAAAAACATACTTAAATTTTGGCGCCGATTTAAAAAAGAATTATAATAAGTATTCAAATTGATATAAAATAATTCAAAATGTTCAACTTGTTCGTAAAATTAACAATTATTTTTTAGTTTACAGCGCATTTGTGTTCAAGTCCCTTTCCATTTTTTTTAAAAAGATTATTTTATTTATATCCAAAGTTCAAAGTAATATCGAAAATTATTTAATAAGAATAATTAAGTTGAAAAATTATTTAATATCAATTTTATAATTATTACAATTTTGTGAAGTTGGTGCCAATTTACAAAAATCACACTTAAATGTTGGCACCGATTTAAAAAAAAATTGCAATAAATATAAAATTGATATAAAATAATTCAAAATTTTCAACTTGTTCGTAAAATTAGCAATTATTTTTTAGTTTACAGCGCATTTGTGTTCAAGTCCCTTTTTTTTTTTTAAATAGATTATTTTATTTATATCCAAAGTTCAAAGTAATATCGAAAATTTTAAATTTCCGTCCAATCTTTCTGAATGCTATTATGAAGCAAGGATAGTGGAGACCATATATAGAAGGTGTGCTCGTTTTTCGCTTTTTGTAAGTGGGCAAGGAAAGCAAATTTTTAACATCATTTTTGCTCCGCCTTACTATGGGTTTTTGATCATTCTCATTGGCTGTGTGTTTCAAGCATTGCTACTTAGGTTCGATCCCCGGTTGGGTAACAACTGGTGATTTAATTTTTAATTAGCAAAATAATGTAAATTTCTGTAAATAATTGTGTTCAGGTAGTTTCACTACTAATCCGTCCTTGTTTTGTTATGTCCCCGTATTTTATTTGATTGAAATTGTAACTCATTTAATATGTCCAATACAAATGCTCTGACCTGATGGTTCCGACCCCCATTTTAATTTTTCAAAATTCATGGACATGCCCTCGTGGCAGCTAATATTACTTTAATACGCTTAATTTATTAAGAAAATCTTTTGCAATTTTTACATACTAATATGCAGTCCTTAAAATATATTTTAAACTCATAAAATACAGTAAATACTAAATAAAAATAGCGAATATCATTTTTAAATAGTTCACAAAAAAAAAATAGATGGCAGCACGTCACGAACCTATGGCTCAAATTGGCTGCAATTAATTTCGAGACATTTTAATAACTAAACCACTCTGCAAATCGATTCAAATTGTTTTTTGAAGCAAATTTTAACTGTTTTCTTTTAAATAAATTCATGATTAATTACAAACAAGAATTCTTGTTAAATTAATTTTGCTCTGCAGACTCTAAAACGACTGTACAAACGAGAGCATTAGACACGCCCACAGAAGGCGAAGGTAGGCGTCATTATGACGTCAAAAATTTTTTTCCCCGCCTTCCGTCAGACAGCGCGAGAACGAGCACACCTTATATATATATATATATATATATATATATATATATATATATATATATATATATATATATATATATATATATATATATATATATATATATATATATATATATATATATATATATATATATATATATATATATATATATATATATATATATATATATATATATATATATATATATATATATATATATATATATATATATATATATATAGTTTTTATCCTTGATTATGAAGGAGTTGCTTACCACTGATGTTGACGAACGTGATTCCCCAGAGTACGCTCCATATCCAGCCGACGATGATGGGGGCCATGAGCAGCTGCAGCAGTGCGGCCAGCAGGCTGTACAGCACAGACTGCCGCTTGTCCCCGAGCTCCGTCTTGCACCCGCACACCACGGTGAAGGCGCTTATCAAAGTGCCTGCGGAAAAACACATTCACGTTACCTCTATATAATAATGAAAGAGTCTCTGTGCGTGTCTCTGTGGCACACAAAACACTATCTTCCACTGGTAGGACATGACTGAAAATGTATACATAGATACTGTTCATAGGTACTGATACACTAATTGTGGACCTGAGGCTTGAAATGTTAAAATTCAGTTTATAGCAGTTAATGGTCATTTAAAAAAATAGTATCTCATTTGCTATAAAATTACGTTGTCATAAAAAAATCTTAAGACTTTGACAATAATAAATACCTGTAAAAAATAATATATATTTATTGTTTTAAGCAACTGAAAGTTGGCGGTCAAAAATTATTTTGGCGAAATAACTGTTTGTGAGAATGATTCCTCAACGGGAAAACTAACGGAAAAGCTGATATTCGGAGATGTATGAACAATCAGGAATTCCTCTGCCCTGCCATGGACTTATTCTAAAGACGTATTTGCGTTAAAAGGCCAATAAAATTTTTTAGTAGGTAAATTTACTAATTGTATACGACCATATATTTTTTAATTCTATTCTTTTTATGGAAAATATTCCTTGCATTTTTCTGCTGGAAAATAGATTTTTTTTTATATATTACGAAGTTTAAATCAATTAACTTCCAGGGTTTTCCCCTCGCACCCCCTAAAGTCATACTCATAAAAAAAGTTTACGCAATTTGTCAAATTTTCGATATTTCATGAACAAGTTCCGGAATAATGGGAACTAAAAAATATGAGTTGTAAGAACGTAATAACTCTGTTCCTTTTTAACAAATCGACACAAAATAAAGTCAAAAATAATCTTCTAAGCTACTATTTTAAGTTTGATATGTTTCAGCAACGTTTATCTAGCACATGCTGAGATTTTTTGTTGAAATTCTACGTATAAAACCACAAACTCTTTGTAAGAGATATGCATAGGGATGATATTTTTGTAGTTATAATTATTTTTTAATTAAGATATCAAAGTACCTAGACGTTAAAAGCTCTTTTAATTAAGATGTCAAAATATTTAGACATTAAAAACCTTTTTTAATTAAGATATCAAAATTTTTAGACTTTAAAACCTCTTTTAATTAAGATATCAAAATATGTAGACGTTAAAACCTCTTTTAATTAAGATATCAAAATATGTAGACGTTTAAACCTCTTTTAATTAAGAAATCAGGATATTTAGACGTTAAAACCTTTTTTAATTAAAATATCAAAATAGTTAGACGTTAAAACCTCTTTTAATTAAGATATCAAAATATCTAGACTTTAAAACCTCTTTTAATTAAGATATCAAAATATGTAGACGTTAAAACCTCTTTTAATTAAGATATCAAAATATGTAGACGTTTAAACCTCTTTTAATTAAGATATCAAAATATGTAGACGTTAAAACCTCTTTTAATTAAGATATCAAAATATCTAGACTTTAAAACCTCTTTTTATTAAGATATCAAAATATTTAGACGTTAAGACCTCTTTAATTAAGATATCAAAATATCTAGACTTTAAAACTTCTTTTAATTAAGATATCAAAATATTTAGACGTTAAAACCTCTTTCCAAATATTTTTTTTACCAAGTCCTATATAAATCAAATAATTAATTTCCAATGAATTATCAAACAAACACAGATCCCTCCTCTTGTAAAATTTTATTTAGCATATAATATTTAAATTAAATTATGAAAAGATTTTGCATGCAATTGATGAAAACCATCTTGACTTATGCAATTCTAACACCGAATCCCTCTTTCGCAAATCAATATTTTATGTGCAAATCCCGAATAGGCAATCCAAAGAACCATAGAGCCTTCCTTGAGACAATTCGATCACTTGAAATTCCGTAGTTGCCCAACAAATATCCAAAATCGATATATCGCTCCGCAGAATCAACTCGAACTTATTAGAATTCATCGGATATCTTTATGTACTCATGGATTGTGGATAAGATAAGTAGCCCCATCTGCGTTTTGTATTTTATCCAAGATGTTAAGACTCACCTTTATTTTGTAACATCGCGTTCAAAAGAATCATGGTTCTAACGCAACGATCGCCGTAGAACTTGAAATAAAATGACTGGAAAATGATAGTCACATTTTTTAGGTATATACTGCGAGTGACCAAAATATTATGACTATGCTCATATATAAAAAAATATTATGACTACGCCCATATATAAAAAATATTATGACTATGTCCATATCCCTGCAAGAAAAGTCAGCATAGAAACTTCATAAAAATTGTAAAATTAGGGTTTTTTTCCCCCAGGTTATAGAAAGAAATTTGGAACAAAAATCATCATTTTGACTGTAGTTTTTCTAAAGTTTTAACACTGAATCGAATTGGAGGCGAGACGAACTGGAAAGATTCATATTGGAATGATTTAATTTACTATTAAAAACCGTCACTTATTACGCCTGAGAGGCTGGCAAGAACTAACAAATGATCTATTTGACCAGATGATTTCGCTCATAGGGAGAAAAGGGTGGTTAGAGGTTAGAGTGGTTGTTGGTTTATTTTCTTTAATGTTACAGCACTGCTCGAAAAGTAAGATTTTTTCCCTCGAATGAATAGATTTATGAAAATTAAACAATACCTTTCTACTGTGTAATATATAAATATATTTATGCGTTAAGAAGATCGTTTTTTATTTTATTTTAGTCGCATGTATACACGCAACTACGCATTTGGCTGGGGGGGGGGGGGGGGAATCCATTTCTTGGCCAAGTTGGCCAGCTAGTATAAATATAGTAGCTTTTAAAACCCTAGAAATTTTATTCTAAGATGAGATTAATTTCCGCGACTTTGTCATCCTTGGCGCAAATTTGCTCTCCCACAAAATCAACCTCTATCGTACAACTCAACGCCAATTAAAAATTTATTGCCAAGGTTGATGACTTAAAAGACGTAGGATCATAAAAGCTCAGTCGTAAAGTTGTTATGCATCCAATTGGCGATTGAGCCTTTTGCATGTTAGAATTCCCGATCGAAAATATTTGAGAAATTCATTTTTATACTTATATATTTTATTTTCTGATCCATACGGTGAAGAAAAAGATGATTAATGTAAAATTAATAAGATTAGAAATGCTAAATTAAAACTTTTAAGATTTTTCCTCAAACTAAATATTCACAGTTTCCTTTTAAAAAAAAGTATAAAAATACTTTTAACAAAACAATCGGTTATTAACTGCACTTAAAAGTAAAAAAAATATTGTTATTAATAAATTAAAAATAAGAGCATAAAAAGGCTTCTATTATAAAGTACTAAAGCCCTTTAATTGAATTATCCACTCTTTATATTTAAACAATTAACAATAATTGTTGAGTTTGACGTAAAACGTCTTAAAAATCAGTTACATTGAAATTCTGGATAAAAAATATAATGTTATGCTTTTAGCGTGACCTATTCTGAGACTATAGCTCTCTGTGAAATGAAACGATTGATACAAGTGTTGTATCTTTAAATAGTGCCAATAAGTATAGAATAAAGGGAACCTTAAAAATGAGTACTTGAACCTACTCGTTTATCTTTGAGTACAATTGCATAGTATATGACCGATAACGTACTCGCATTTAAATAACCGTATTTCTCAAAAATGAGCAGTGGTATTTAATATTTTTAATATCAGCTTCCGTTCAAACCATCTTAAGAAAGCGACATGACACACTCAAAATAGTTGTTCAGAAAATAGTTTTCCACATCATATTTGATGTCAATTGCTTAAATGGAAACTGGGTTATTTCAATTCAGTTATCTTAATTCCCATTCTTTTGGCACACCTTTTCAACATTACTTTTGTTTATAAATTTCTTCACGCCGTTTCGATAGTCAAACGGATAGCACTGTAGGTAGCGGTGCTGCAGACATGGGTTCGATTCCCGGTAAGTCTGAATTATAACTGTCGTTATGAAGGCAACCTACTCCTATTTTAATTCATTTTTACTTATTTTTGAATACGTCTTTTTCAAAAATGAAACTTATGTATTCGGAGCCATGGTAAACATCGAATGTACTCGAAAATGATTAAATTTTACTTATTTTTAGTACCTATTTTTTAACAGTGCAGACGTACATGATGTTTCCTTTGTTGGCGACCAATCCCTAATTTTTAATCTTCTAAAATTGTCCGTTTTTTTTTCTGTATGCTACAGTACTGACTAAAACGGGTTCTGATATTACATTACTATAATATTAAACGATATGCAATCACCTGACTAATACTTTAATAATTCTTTAAACATTAACTTTTATCTATGAGTAAAACGATTCTCATGAGTTTCAAGTTCTTTGACTTTTGCATCGAATGCTCCTGGCGCACCATCCACACCTCTCATTAACTTTTTTATTATTATTTTTAAAGAGAAGCGAACCAAAATAAAAGTTAATTGTACAAACTCTGGAAGGGGGACGCTTCCTCGCTCGGAAAACAGAATAAAGAATTATTCTTCACTTAAATGCGGACAGTTGGGGTTCTGGCAACGCGACGAAAAAAAGAAAGATGGCGTTGTGTCTCGCGACGAGCAGTTGCGCTGTCGCGAGATGTGAGTGATGTTCGTTCAGAGGAAGAGAAACATGTAATTGTGGCTGTGTGTTAAGTAGGAAGCATATTTCTTTTTCTGTCTTCAACAGAAGTTGGGTTTGAGAATAAATTGCCCTGGCATTAAAGGAACTGAAATCCAATTTCAACAATGAGAACAACCGATAGAGTGGAATTAAAAAACAAAATGAGATTTAAAATTCGGATTGGCTGTGACGGTTTGGTTTGGTTAATTAACGTCGCACTAAAGCTGCACAGTGGGCTATTGGCGACGGTTTGGGGTCTATCTCGAAGGAAAGACCCGGGAACACATACACATTCAAACACACATTCATACCTGCAACTCGAGCCCCAGTTGCTCAGTGGATAAGGTGTTCAGCTACTAATCAGATGATTGGTGGTTCGAATCCGTGCGATGGACTTGACAAAGAAAAGTAAAAAAGTTGTGATCTTGCGATCGGAGGGTTGCCAGCTTCACTACAAAAATACTAGAAAGTCGTCCAGAACATCCAACAAATTATACTGGCGTGTAAACGGGACTGGTGCGCGATAAATCTGATCGGGGTTCAATGTCCTGACGCCTATTGAGGTTGCGTCGGGTGCCAGCTCAGGTGTTGTCCTCGTCATCTGATCATGGTTCAAAAATACGAGGCATCCTTCTCGGGTCTTTCCTTCGAGGTAAGAGCCCCAGTTGGGAAGGCGTTCAGCTACTAATCAGAGGATTGGTGGTTCGAATCCAGGAAATGGACTTGACATAGAAAAGTAAAAAAGTACTGATGTTGCGATCGGAGAGTTGCCAGCTTCACTACAAAAATACTAGAAAGTCGTCTAGAATATCCAACAAATTATACTGGCGTGTATACGGGACTGTTGCACGATAAATCTGATCGGGGTCCAAAGTCCCGACGTCTATTGAAGGCGTTGGGTGCCAGTTCAGGTGTTTCCTCGTCATCTGACCATGGTTCTAAAATAACGAGGTGCATGTATGATGTGTGTGAATGTGTTCCCGGGTCTTTCATTCGAGATTGACCCCGAACCGTCGCCAATAGCCCACTGTGCAGCTGTAGTGCGACGTTAATTAACCAAACCAAACCATTCCTTCGAGGTAGGCCCGAACCGTCGCCAATAGCCCAATGTGCAGCTCTAGTGTGACGTTATTTAAACAAACTATACCCGCACCTCGTTATTTTTTGGAACCATGGTCAGGTGGCGAGGAAACACCTGAACTGGCACCCAACGCCTTGAATAGACGTCTGGACTTTGGACCCCGATCAGATGTATCGTGAACCAGTTCCGTATACACGCCGTTAATTTTTGCGGATGTTCTGGACGACTTTTCTAGTATTTTGTAGTGAAGCTGGCAACCCTCCGATCGCAAGATCAGTACTTTTTACTTTTCTTTGTGAAGTCCATCACCTGGCATCAAAACGGGAACCTTCGTATTCTTAGCTGACGCCTTTAACCGCTCGGCCACGGAGGCCTCTGGTTGTGACGGAGATTGACCATAATAGCTTCACGTGAAACATCGTGTCAACAGATTCAACACTGTAAAAAAAAATTATTGAAAAATCAGTACCTGAACCTACTTATTTTTCTTTGTATCGTATATGAGCGATGACGTACTTAAATTTAAGTAACCGTACTTTCGTAAAACTCAGCAATGTGATTTAATATTGCTAATATTAACTTCTGTTCAAGTCATCTTAACAAAACGACCTGATACACTTAAAATAGGTATTCAGAAGAGGGTTTTCCCACATTACTTGATGTCGATTGCTTAGATGGAAACTGAGTTATTACAACTCAATAACTATAATTTACATGCCTTTGTCACGCCTTTTTAACATTTCTTCTGTTTATAACTTCTACACGGCACCCTGGTAGTACAACGCATAAGGCATTGGGCTGCATCTCTGAGGACCTTGGGTTCGATTACCGATAAGCCTTAGTTGTAATTGTCGATATTTATTTAAATTAATTTATGAAGGCAGCCTATGTAGGCTAGCATCTGCTCTTTTTTAATTCATTTTTACCCATTGTACTTATTTTTGAGTACATGCCTTTTTCAAAATTGAAACTTATGTATTCGGAGCCATGACGAGAATCGAATGTAATCAACAAGGACTACATTTTACTTGTTTTTGAATACCTATTTTTAACATTGTATATATTCGGATTAATCGCCAGCTGAAAACTTCGCCAACAAAAGGAAGATAAGCAACCTTTTATTCCTAACTCCGCTGTTCTCCTCCATGCTTTATTTCAAGATTTTTCATGCATCGACGTTTAATATTCAATTTGAACGAGACCAAATTTATGACAATAGTGCTAATTGTTACGTTGTCGTAATGAATTTTCCTAAAAGTGCAATTTAGTGTTTCTATTCTGATACGTTGCATATCAAAAATTTGGTTACGTTGTTCCAATATTTATTATGACGTTTATTTGGTTTTTTCTGTGATTTATTTGTGTAAGTTATTCTTGTGTCTTTTTTATAAATCAAAATATTAATATTTAGCTTTAACTTTTCCCTTTGTACCTATCAATTTGCTGTATGAAATTAATTTTTCAACCTGTTTGACTTTATCCAAACGCTTTTGATACCAAATTAGTTTTGCGTTTTCAAAAAATTGGTTTAGAATATGTTCTAAATTAAAGGTTTGAAAAAATCATGTCATGTATGATACATTTTAGACCAGCTTCGAATACTTTTAGATACATTTTAGACCAGCTTCGAATACTTTTAGATGCATTTTAGACCAGCTTCGAATACTTTTAGATGCATTTTGGTATTCAGTTGTTAGAAAATACATTTTCCCGCAGCTTTCTGAAACAATTCCAAAATTTCGTGTTCGTCCTTAGAATTCTCAAGTCAAATATTTTTATCTTCCAACTCATTCCATTCTCTTGTATTTACAAACCCCACGCATCTAAAAATACATTGTTTCCCGTCTTTGCATTCGTGAAGAAACTCGAATTTTTTTAGAAACCTTTTGTTCCGTCGAAAGCAAACGATTTCAGAATTCTGAAATGAATCGCTTTTTTTGGACTGGAAGTGAAGCGAGCAGACTCCTGATCGAATGTCGGGGTGCCACACGTGAAGAAAAATTATAAACAGACGTTTTTGAGTTTTGGGGAGGGGAGGAGGGATCTTTCGCACGCACAGAGGTTCGTTCTTAACGGTATTATTTTTTTCCCCTTCTCGGTTTTATGTTACCTGCGCGAGGCACGTTCGATTTTCATCGATCGGGAGAGGAGAAAAAAGCGGGTAAAATGCAATTGGGGAAGACCTGAGTGATACAGGTGTATCTCGACTCTGCGTTTAAACTATTCAGGAAAAAAAAATTCTATAAGATTATAAGATTTCAATTTTTTTGCAATATAAATGGTTCATACAGATTTTCAAAAGTAAAAATTAACCTTTTGCACTCGTAATTATGCTTTAGAAAGTTAGCAAATAACTAGGAATTTTTTTTCATGTTCGATCAAGATGAATTTTTTTGATGGAAATGTGTTCCAATTTAACTAGAAGGTTTACCATCCTTAAATCAAAAATTTAAAAATTTAACCCCTGAATACACCCCTTGACCTAGGATGGAAATGTAGCCACATAATATTTTATTTTTCAACGTGTCAAAATAATTTATTGAAACTACTAAGAATTCTTAAGTTATTACACTACACCGCATTAAAAATCTAAAAAATGTAATAATATAAACAAACTATATAAACAATATTTAGGGGCGGAACGTAATGCCGGCACCTCCACCATAGCAAATCCACTTAGTAATACTTCGAACAGAAATGTTTTGGTTAAGTTATCACAGTTTGCCCTAAGAATTTCTGTTTTCTATAACTAGTAAGAAGTAAGTAACTGTAACAAAACTAATTAAAAGACAATAAAAACAACAAAGAAACTACAAACAAGAAACAAAATAAAAAGCACAACATAAAGAAACAATTACATTTTATAATTCTGTGTTTTTTGTATTCCTATTTCTATGGCGATATACGAACGCAACGGTACAGATGCGATTTCCCCTGTACGGGGACATACGAGCGCAAATGGTTAAGTAGTTCTTAAGGACTTTTTAAGGACCTCTCGATAATTTTTAAGGACCTCTTTAATTTTTTGGCACCGTTAGCGGAGAATCGCACATTGTTTGGTGCAAAATTGGCACATAATCACATGTCAGTGGAGTTTTGTAGCAAGTTGGCACAGGATACCACTTCCGGAAAGCCATGGCGCAGAATTCCCATCCCTTAAAGATGCTACATTCTTCTGAATTTCCTCGTTTTTCTAGAATGAGTATCGATTCTTCACAAAACAACAAACGAACTGAGATTTTCCAATGACGAAGTGCGTAGTGTATTATAATGAAATACCACTGACTAAAAAATCGAACAAAAGATATCAAAAGTAAAAATTAAGTAGTTCTTAAGGACTTTTTAAGGATCTCCCGATAATTTTTAAGGACCTCCCGATAATTTTTAAGGACCTCCCGATAATTTTTAAGGACCCCCTGTTAATTTTTAAGGACCTCCCGTTAATTTTTAAGGACCTCTTTAATTTTTTGGCGCCGTTTGCGGAGAATCGCACATTGTTTGGTGCAAAATTGGCACATAATCACATGTCAGTGGGGTTTTGTAGCAAGTCGGCACAGGATACCACTTCCGGAAAACTCTGGCGCAGAATTTCCATCCCTTAAAGATGCTACATTCTTCTGAATTTCCTCGTTTTTCTAGATTGAGTATCGATTCTTCACAAAACAACAAACGAACTGAGATTTTCCAATGACGAAGTGCGTAGTGTATTATAATGAAATACCACTGACTAAAAAATCGAACAAAAGAGATCAAAAGTTCATTTTTTTTCTGACACTAAATACGTCCATTAACGCCTTTCTCTCCTTGCCGATTTATACTTCCGTAAAACGGTCAAAAGTGTGGACACGATCAACGTAAAATCCGGAATTCTACATTTCAATAATTTTAATGCACCCGGGATACTGAGTACGAAAATTAAAAAAACTCAGAATTTCGGGTTAGACACGGAAAAATACCACCCATGTGAATTACTATTAAAAAAACATGTTTAACAAAAATTAAGGACCTTAGTCGAAAATTAAGGACTTTAATGGTCCTTAATTAAAAACCTACTTAAATTAAGTAGTTCTTAAGGACTTTTAAGGACTGTGCGAACCGTGATATCGTTGATTCAGAGATGATTCAGTGAATATTTTTTAGCACAAGCGCTATAGCACAAGCACTATAGCACAAGCAAACGTTATTTTGTCATCTAGCCCTCTTTCTTGTAGATCAGATAACTTCTTCAAGTATTTTTATTTTTTGAAAGTTCGGATGCATTTGCAATTTGGTAACAATTTTAAAGTAAACATTTTCATGTAAGAAAATAAGACGCAAACTTTACAACTTCTATAAAATGTGTACATATTTTGAATAATATTAAAATATGGTTGACAGCTCTTCTATAGTTCTATCCTATCAAAATACGAGCCCCAGTTGCTCAGTTGGTAAGGCGTTCAGCTATTAATCAGAGGATTGGTGGTTCGAATCCAGGAAATGGACTTGACATAGAAAAGTAAAAAAGTAGTGATCTTGCGATCGGAGGGTTTCCAGCTTCGCTACAAAAATACTAGAAAGTCGTCCAGAATATCCAACAAATTATACTGGCGTGTATACGGGACAGGTGCACGATGAATCTCATCGGGGTCCAAAGTCCCGACGTCTATTGAAGGCGTTGGGTGCCAGTTCAGGTGTTTCCTCGTCACCGGGTCTTTCCTTCGAGATTGACCCCGAACCGTCGCCAATAGCCCGCTGTGCAGCTCTAGTGCGACGTTTTTTAACAAAACCAAACCTATCAAAACACAGTTGTTTTAATTGGCTTCTTGTGACTTTTATATTCCACTGTAAAGTGTTACACATTCTATTACTGAGGAATGCTTGATAGCTTTTCAGCCCCCTGGCATTCTTGGCAGTTGAACAAATTGAGCTCAGCCTCTGAATGCCTTTCGAAGTAAATACGTCAGGTATTTTTACCATCATCTTTTGTCAATGGTTTTTCCATTTCGCAAAGCAAATTTTCCTTTCTTTGCTTTAGCGGAACCGTATTCAGCTAGCAGCCAGAGGATTACGAGTTCGATTGCGGCGTGAACTTGACAAGGTTAAGGAAACGATATTGCGCCAGATTCTTTATTAAATTACAAGTCGTCTAAGATTATTCCCAATTTCTACTGAAATATACATCAGAATGGTGCTCGTTAAATCTGATCGCGGCCCAAAATCCAGACGCCTATTGAGGTTTCGTCGGATGTCAGCTCAGGTGTTGTCCTCATCATCTGACCATAGTTGAAAAATATTAGGCAGTATTCCCTGGTCTTTCCTTCGAGATAGACCCTGAACATTCACCAATAGCCCACTGTACAGCTTTAGTGCGACAACTGACTTTCGTAGTTTTTGGGGGCATGTAATGACCTTGTTGGATAAGAACCGAGCTGGGTGATGAGTTTGATTCTCGCTTTGGGTTTGGTTAATTAACGTTGCACTAGAGTTGCACAGTAGGCTATTGGTGACGGTTCGAGGCCTATCTCAAAGGAAACGCCCGGGAACGATGTCTCGTATTTTTTAATCATGGTCAGATGACGAGGATAACGCCTGAGATGGCACTCGTCACAACCTCAATTAGCGTCAGGACATTGGACTCCGATCGGATTTATCGTGCATCAGTCCCGCATACACTCCAGTATTACTTTTGGATGTTCTGGATGACTTTATAGTATTTTTGTAGAGATGCTGGCAACCCTCCGATCGCAATATCACTATTTTTTTTATTTTTTTTTGTCAAGTCCATTGCATGTGTGTGAACTAGCAATCCTCTGATTATCTTGCACTTGAAGCTCCGTGAGTTACATACAACTCTCACATGAAAATCACAGAATTTTTTTTCAAATTTTCCATACATTTCGATAAATTTTAATCATTTAAAAAGCAAATCAAGAGATCAAATGATTCGAACAGCGGACCTCTTGTTCAAGGGTTCAACACTCTATCCACTATACCAAGAAGGCGCGTTTAAATACCTTATAATATAAGTATAAGAACCAAACATGAGCTGATGACGAAGAAAAGAGCCGAAAATGAATCCGAATAAATGACTTTCGTTCAAAAGTTGAGGATTCGTGTTTCGTCAAAAGTCACGGATTCAATGACGAAACCAGTGTGGAATTTAACGGAATTGGCCTTGATCGCAGAATTCTCAAAAGTGATAATGTTATTTCTGAGAGTGATGGTGTGCTACAGTTTTGATTTTGTGTTCAGAAAACTTTCAATATCTAGAAAGTGGTGTTAGACAAAACAAAATAACGATCAAATAATAAGTAAAATATCTTTATAGGGTTAATGTAAAATTTCCGACTAGTTTAGACAAATTTCCGATCAGTGCCAAACATAAAATCTCTATTACTACTAAAATCACATTATACTGTCAAATTAAATTTTTCTAAATTTTTAAAGCCTTTAAATAACATTGATTGAAAGGTTTGGTTTTAGTTTTGTTAATTAACGTCGCACTAGAGCTACACAGTGGGCTATTGGCGATTGTTCGGGGTCTATCTGGAAGGAAAGACCCGGGAACACATACACATTCATGCATGCACCTCGTTATTTTAGAACCATTGTCAGACGACGAGGGAAACACCTGAACTGGCACCCAACGCCTTCAATAGACGTAGGGACTTTGGACCCCGATCAGATTTATTGTGCAACAGTCCCGTATACACGCCGATAATTTTTGTGGATATTCTGGACGACATTCCTAGCATTTTGTAATGAAGCTGGCAACCCTCCAATCACAAGATCCTTTTACTTTTTTACTTTTCTTAGTCAAGTCCGTCGCACAGGATCGAAGCAGGAAGCCTCGGATTCCCAGCTGACGCCTTTATCCACTCGGCCACGGAGGCCCTTGATTAAAAGGAGTTAGTTTTAAAAACATAATGATATATTTTCCTAAATGGTCAGTAACTGGGGCATGGTCGGTAACTTGGGCATTCACCCAATATGAATATTTGACTACAATTAACAAAATGTTTAGAATTAATAAATTGACTACAATTAATAAATTGATTACAATTAATAAAATGGTCTACAATTTATAAATTGTCTACAATTTATAAAGTGACTACAATTAGTAAATTGACTACAATTAAAATTAATAAAATGTACTTTGATAATATCAATGTGCATAGTACAGGGTGGTCACAAATTGTTGGGAGACGGTCATTCTTTGGCTGTTTAACTCTACATAATAAACCGTTATCTTTGCTGTTGCTGAAGTTTAGTAACTTGTTTTAAATATAACCGAAATAGTTGGGCAAAAATAATGTTTTGTTACGCCATTACACCTAAATGAGATACAGCCAAACAATGTCCCTCGTCCATCAACTTGCGACCATCTCAATTTCTGTTGGGTACTACTTTAAATTACGATTAAGTACAACTATTAGCAGGATGTCCTATTACAGGACAATCGTTATTAAATGTCACAAGGCGAGTAAATGAATACTAAAAGAGTGGGTTATTCTTATACACTGAACTGTTGATGGCGTCTAAGAAAAACAATCTCTTCGAGTACCTACAACAGTGCACTTTGATAAACAATGCACTTAAGTTAATTGAGTTGAGGAACAGCAGCGTGTCTTCAGCAATGTTCTTTATGGGATAAGGGGAAATATTCTGGCGAGACAGAATATTTAGACTCCACTCTCAGTTGGTGATATTTAAGAATTCATAACATCTCCGACAATTTAACAAATTGCAATTTGACAGTAATTGAGTTTAATTGGTTGAAAATTAAACGGAAGATTTTGGAATTAAAAGAATTATGAGATTATCCATTTTTGATATTCATAATCTGTTCTTACGCTAATAATTTGAATATTTATAGTAGATTTATTTAGAATAATTTTATTCTGAATGTAAACTATGAATGTAATTGGATATTTCGAAAGCTACAAGCTATGTTTTTATATTTACTTTCAAATACACTTGATTATCACAAATTTTGGGGTTTTACTGTATAACATTTATTTGTATAGTTCTACTAAATCATAATTTTTACCCAACGATTTTGCTTATATTTTAAGCAAGAGGCTTAGATTTAGAAGCAACAAAGAAAGTAGTTAAAGTTTAGTAAGTGGGTGGTGTACTATGGTTATAAACAGCAAAATAATGACCATTGTTCAACAGTTTGTGACCAAACTGTATTTTCTTCATATTGTATAGAATTTAATATTAAAAAAGCTAATATTTCAACTAATGTAAATTTTTCGTTGTTCATTTTAGCTTTTTACGTACGATTTTACGTGGAAAAATGTGAGCAACTAATGGATTTTTTTCGTTAATAATAAAAGGGGGCGAACCCCCTTGCTAAATTAAAAACTAAAAAGGGAAAAACAAAATAATCATTTAAAAAAAAAAAAAAAAAAAAATGCGCTAAAAAGTAAAAAAAATTGTTTTGCGAAAAAAAAATGAATATATTAGTTTTATACTTATTACAACTTTTTGATGTTGGTACCAAATTTACAAAAACTATACCTAAATTTTGGCACCGATTTAAAAAAGTTGTAACAGATATAAAACTAATATCAAATAAATCAATTTTTTCAACTTCTTAGCAAAATTAAAAATAACTTTACTTTCTTGCTCATTTTTTTTAAAGTCGGTTTATCTTTTTTTTTTTTTAAATGTTGATGCCAAATTTACAAAAAGCATACCTAAATTTTGGCGCCGACTTAAAAAAGTTGTAACTGATTTAAAACTGATATTAAATAATTAAATTTTTTCAACTTCTTAGCAAAATTAAAAATAATTTTTAACTTTTTTGGTAATTTTTTTAAAATTTGGTTTTCCTTAAAAAAAAATTTTTTTTTTGGTACCATATTTACAAAAACCATACCTAAATTTTAGCGCCTATTAAAAAAAGTTGTAACGGATATAATACTGATATCAAATAATTAACTTTTTTTCAAATTGTTTACAAAATTAAAAAATAATTTATTTTTTGATCATTTTTTTAAAATTCGGTTTCCGTTTTTTTTAAATTTTTTTTTACCATATTTACAAAAACCATACCTAAATTTTGGCGCCTATTTAAAAAAATTGTAACGGATATAAAACTGATATCAAATAATTCAATTTTTTCAACTTGTTCACAAAATTAAAAATAATTTTTTACTTTTTTACTAATTTTTTTTAAAGTCGGTTTCCTTTTTTTTAAAGTTTATTTTACTGTCTAACTACCTTGATTATATTGTAAATAAATCAGTTAGCTTTATTAACAACAAACAAAGTAGTTAAAGAATATAAAAAAAGATAATGGTTTATTACGTGTTGTTACAATGAGAACCTTCTATACTTATAACATGGATAGTTTTCGAAAAATATACAAAATTCTAAAACAAATATATTAAAATAATAGAATACACCCAACAAGTAATTGCAATTGATAATTAAAATCACCAATTTAACATTAACACACTATATTTACCCATCTCCTAAACACCTCTCCTGCATTAATTAAATTACACAAAAACAACAAGCCTTATCGCCCAACCCCTACACAAAGAACCAATCCTTCTCATCTGTCGACAGCAGAGGAAGATTTATTTTTAAAAACCCTTCTTCGAGACAGAGGATATTCGTAAGAGGATTACACTACATTGACAAATGAAGTGACCAAGTCCTCCATGTTTCTTCGAAAGGTTTGGCTGGAACAAGGACTTGGAGTTGTGTGTTATTATTGAAATCCGTTTGGAATTAGCATAAAGGAGTTTGTTCAATTCGATTTGGAGGAATTAGGGAGTATTTGGGATGTTATTTAATTCAGTTGGTGTACGAAATGCGTAATTCATCAAAGATATTTGCCAATGAAAGTCTCTATTTCGAATTCCCTTATGTATCTTCAAATCCTTTGGGATTGCATTTTATTTGATTAATAAATTTTATTTGTTG
This sequence comes from Troglohyphantes excavatus, assembly GCA_963932185.1. NCBI lineage: Eukaryota > Metazoa > Arthropoda > Arachnida > Araneae > Linyphiidae > Troglohyphantes > Troglohyphantes excavatus. Next base: position 54,694,431 of record OZ010670.1, read on the forward strand.
TTTTGTGTGTTAAAGGTTTTGGCTGTTATCATCGACAACCGAATATAGTCTTAGAATATGATTACGTTGAACAGTTTTGTATTTTATTTTTGAGATTAATATAAAAAAAATATGACAAAATAGTTTGTTCAGTTAAGATAAATAGGGCGGTATGACACTATAAAAGTTCTTTGACAAATATCTTTTAAAAAAATTTTATTCAAGTTTATTTTATAAAATATATTTTTACACAATAAATGAACCAAATTACATTATATAAAATAGATATAAAATATTTTATAAAAATTTTGATTTTGTAAACCAACTAACTGTTGCCATTCCGCGTAGAGAAAAACATCGGTTTTCAATCACCGCGTAAGAGATTTATATATAAAAGTTATGAGATTACCCATTTTTGATATTCATAATTTTGAGTTTGTGCTGTTACATGTAGTAGTTTAGAATTTCTCCTTGATGCTCTACACTGTTAAAAATGTCAGTTCAACAATGTACCATATTTTGGTTCAAAACAGAGGTCTGCAACAAATGACACCAATTTATAGTGGAATCTAGGTTGTACCAAAAATCCTTTATCGGAAAAAAGCGGAGTCTGCACCGATAATTTGTTCAACCTCTTTAACTGCAAACCGAAATTTTGATTGTCGCTACATCAACAAGCCGAGGAATCCAATACAAGAAAGACAACGAGGAACATGGGCTTCCGTGGCCCAGTAGATAAAGGCGTTCAGCTATGAATCAGAGGATTTCGAGGTTTTTTTTAAGGGTTTTTAGCACATCTCCAGTGGTATTATTTCTATCAAAATATATTCTATTTCTATACAAAATATACGAATATCTATCCGAAATTATTTATATATCTAATACTTTTTCCACCAAGTATCCGACGTAAATTTCTGTTCATGTAGTCAGAATGGCATCGTGGAGATATTCGAATTTCTGATATTCGTATATTAACATCTTTGTAGCTCCCATTGACCAGCTATCACTCATTTTTTAGTTACTTGTTCAAGGCAAAAGACTTCCTTTAAACGTCGAGAAAAAAGTTATTTGTCACAACAACCACGAAACAAACCGAGATCGAATTTGACTTGGCGAAAATAACGTAGGTTGGCGGTTTCTAGCGGTCTAAGCAACGGTGCAGAATATATTAACACAAATCTTTTATAAAACATTAGATGATGAAGCTAACTTTTATAAAAGAATATTTGACAAAAAGAGTCTTTTATCAAAGTTGACCATTACACTATCATATTTATTTGTCAAACTTAATTTATAAAAGATTTTTGTCAAAGAACTTTGATAATGTAATACCAGACTTAGCCATGCAAATAAGAATAATTATAAACTTTTTAACATAATATTATTATTAATAAAAAAAAAGGAAGCCTTACACTATAAAAAAAATGTATTAAAAATCAGTACCTGAACCTACTTCTTTTTCATTGAGTACAAGTGCATCGTAAATGAGTACTCAAATTTAAGAAACCGTACTTTCGCAAAAATGAGCAATGTAATTTAATATTGCTCATCTCAGCTTCTGTTCAAGCCATCTTAACAAAGCGACCTATCAAACTTAGAATAGGTGTTCAGAAGATGGTTTTCAACATTATTTAATGTCGATGGCTTAAATGGAAACTGAGTTATTACAACTGTAACAGATCATTTACTGGTTCCCGTCACACACCTTTAATGGTACCCCGTCACAGACCTGTTGCGAGTGCCCGTTAATTCTTAACTGTACCCGTAGCGATGCAGCGCCCTCTACGCGTATTCGTCTGTAAACAATCAGTTGTGCTCTTGCTCTGGTACGTGCGGTTGAACCGTTACAAACCCCGAGATCTGTAATAGTCGTTAAACTTGTAACAAATAAATGTAGTGTTGTTAAACCCATTCTGGTTTTATTTGAGAAATGGGAAACCCGCGCTATAAACTGGCGGCCCAACGTTTAGGCCCGTGCATTACCAGCTAGCGAGAGCATGGCTCCATCAGTTTTTTCAGGTAACAAAGGAAACGGCGGTCGCCGGTTACTAAAATGATGAAAAAATAATTTGTTCGTAACCATCGAACGAGGTGTCTACAACAAGCTGTGTTTGGACAATATAAAGATAAGTGGAATTTCATTGTCGTTTTATGAAATCGAAACCAGATGTGTGACGCACATCAGTGCAGTGTTTCACTGTCAATTTAAATTTGAAACAGTCAAATTTTTAAAACTAATCTTGTAGTTTTGTGCTTATCTTTTAGTGTATTTAAATGTTCATGTAATGATTTAAATGTTTAAATTCATTTTCTCTCAAGATTGAATATTTTGATAGTCCGGTTCGCCAGTAACCATTTTGCCATTTTCAAAAGTTTAACGCATGGCCAGCGTCAGTGTAACTCTTCTTAGCACCTTGTAACCCCACAGTTGGGAGTAGAACTTTCGAAGAGCGTTCGAATGTTTTGACTAGAATCAACTTTGTTTTGAAAATGTGTTAGTCATTCGCAAACGATAATTGTGAAAGGGTTTTGAGAGTCGATTCTGATCGATTTAGAATTTTTTTCTTTTTTTTCCTTCTTTCATCGTGATGTTTTTTTTTATTATTTTGTTCTAGCAGAATATAATGGTATTTTATATATGAAAGTTAAAGTGTGTTCTTTCAAATGCTTTATGATTGCTTTTCGATCCCTGTTTTATCGCTAGTGTATCTTGAATTGAATATTATTTCGCAGTGCAAATAATCTTTTAATTTTGAATTAATATGAATGGTAGTATTTTAAAATTTAAACTAGGGTGCTGAAATTTAATATTGAACATTTGTTGATATTTTAAGAAATGTTTGCATACTAATTAATGAAAGTCGTTCATTAAGAGTTGATTGTGCATTATTTAATATAAGATATTATGTGATTGTAATTAAAATTTTAAGTATAAATTTTTCAAAGAGTGTTATATTTCTGATAATATAATTTGGTAGTGTGAATTTATTTCATAAATTTTAAATTGATATTATTTCAAGATTATTGTAATAATAATTTTTTGAAGTTAGTAAATGTCATTTTAATGAAAGTTTAAGGGTAATTCTCACTTACAGAAGAACAATAGTAACCTTTAGTTGAACTGTTACTCCAAAGGTTTTAAGACTTTAGTTTCAGACTTTTAAAATTTTGTGACTATATTTACTACCAGTGTTAAAAACATAGGTCAAGAACTCTAAGTGATTACATCGAAATGGCGTTCCTCGCTAAGGGAAAGAAAAAAGATCTTCAGGCACTGGCATTCGAGTTGGATGTGGATGGTGATGACAGCTTAAAAGTGATTCAACTAAAGACCAACATCCAAGAAAGCAAAGCGTATTCAGAAGACCTTGCATTTGTACAAGCCAGATTTGAAGAAATCGTTGCAGAAAGAATAGCACAAGAAGAACTTCTAGAACAGGAAAAGAAACGAAGGTTAGAGCTTGAATTTGAGGAGAAGAAACGAAGAGACGAATATGAACACGAACTTCAGAAGCTAAAGATACAGGGTGAGGCATCCCGTTTTCCCGTGCACCTTGGCCAGGACGCAGCGTTCACAGCAGCCAAGCCGAAATGGGAATTGCAAAGTATAATTCAGAAGTTCGATCCTGCTACAAACGACATTAGTTTGTACTTAGTACTCTTCGAAAGGCAAGCTCGGAGGGCAGATATTCCTGCAGAATTCTGGGCCTCCCATTTGATTGGCTTACTGCCATACGATGTAGCACAACTAATAGCTAGGGAAGCAGAAGAAGTCGCCCAGGACTTCGAAAAAGTGAAACAGTTGTTACTCAAAAGATACAAGCTCACTGCTGAAAAATTTCGACAGCTGTTTACAAAACATAACAAGTCGCCAGAAGCAACTTGGACAGATTACGCGTACGAAATAAAAAACTATTTTCACGGATGGATTTCCGGATTGAAGGTGACCAGTTTCGAAGAACTGACAGACTTAATGATATCTGATCAGATTAAACGCCGTGTTCCGCAAGAAGTCAGGGAGCACTTCATCGATGACTGGACACAAATAAAGACGACTACAGATCTAGTACAAAAGCTAGATGACTACGAGATTGTTCGTCCAAACAACAGAAATGACTTTACGTCAAATATCAAGAAGTGGTCCAATCCAAGATTTAATACTGGAAACTTCAGAAAAGTGGCGCAGAATCCAAAGCCAAGGCAAAATGAAAGAAATCCTAATCTAGAGAACAAGCCTGCCATATACTGCTATGGATGTTCCAGACCTGGTTTCATAAAGGCAAAGTGTCCGACATGCTCTCCAACGGCGAGAAATGAGAATTTCCCTGCAAATTCACTTACCATGTACACTTGCCATTCCAAGATGTCCCCTATTGCACTGATTGATGTGTGCATATCCGGTGTACGAGCCAGAGTTTCTGCAGACACAGGTGCCAGCAGATCAGTCGCTGGTGAGATCCTCTACAACCTGCTGAAGAGAAAAGGAGTGGAGTTCCAGGAGACTTCAGTAACCATGACCTTGGCAAACGGTTACCAAACTACTGAAGAGGCTTGCACAGCCACGGTGTCCATTGAGATTGAAAACAAAACAATCATTCTGGATCTCCTTGCCCTTCCAAATGCAAAAGGAAATCGAACTCTGTTGGGAACAGACTTCCTAGAAAAGTCGGAAATTGTTCTCGACATAAGAAACAAAAGGTGGAACTTTTGTGACAACCCTCGCCGAAAGGTTTATTTTGGGAATGACATCACATTGACGTCTCAGCAACCTGTCGAAACTCTTCCCATCAACAGCTGTAATCTCCGTGAAGAAGAAGGCGAGAGCTTGAACATGGAGCAAAGGCTCCAGGTCAATAATTTGCTTCAGGATTTCGAGGAAAGCTTCAAACCAGGGGGAGAGAGCACGACTTTCATAGAGCACCGCATTAATACGGGAACGCATGCTCCAGTCGCTTATCCACCCTACAGAGTTTCTCCTGCGAAGAAGGAAATATTGAAAAAGGAACTGGATGACCTCTTGCAAAAGAAAATAATCGAAGAATGCGAGTCGCCCTTTGCTGCTCCGGTGGTGTTGGTACCCAAACCAAATGGAAAAACAAGACTGTGTGTTGACTATCGCGGCTTGAATGCAGTGACAGTTGCAGACCACTACCCTCTACCACAGATCGATGACCTTATCCATGACGCCCGACATGTAACTTACATGTCCACTATTGATTTGAGGTCAGGTTATCACCAGGTGAGCGTGCATCCGGAGGATAAAGACAAGACGGCTTTCACAACCCAGTTCGGAACGTTTAGATTCAACCGAATGCCTTTCGGGTTGAGAAATGCACCAGCTACATTTCAGAGGCTGATGGACAGATTTAAAAGTGGTCTGCCGGATGTAAAGATACTAGTCTACTTGGACGATATCATTGTCTTATCCGCTACCTTTGAAGATCACCTAAAAGACCTCAAGAAAGTTTTCCAACGACTATCCCTGTTCAACTTGAGGGCAAATAGAGAGAAATGTCAATTCGCCTGCCCAAAGGTTAAGTATCTAGGTCACTGGATAACTACCAAAGGAATCGAAGTTGATCCAGAGAAGGTTGAGGCTATCCTGAAGATACCAACTCCGAAGAACGTCAAACAAGTACAATCCTTCCTACAGACCTGTTCTTGGTATCGAAGATATATTCCAAACTTTTCAGAAGTAGCAAGACCTCTTAGCAATCTTACTAAGAAAAATGTCATTTGGAATTGGGGAACAGAGGAAGAAACTTCTTTCAAGACTCTGAAAGGACTTTTGGTTAGTCCACCGATCCTTCGTCAAAGTGATCCAAGTCAAGCATACACTCTCCGGACTGATGCCAGCGGTTATGCCCTTGGTGCAGTTCTCTTACAAGGCACCGGATCTGATGAACATCCTATCGAGTATGCCAGTCGCTTACTCACTAGTGCCGAAATAAACTATTCGACTACAGAGCGCGAGGCTTTAGCTGTAGTTTGGGCTTTAAAGAAGTATCGTGCCTACATTGAAGGTCAAGAGATTACTGTTGCATCCGACCACCAACCTCTTAAGTGGTTAATGAGTTTGAAGTCTCCTACGGGACGATTAGCAAGATGGGCTCTAGAAGTTCAATCTTTCAATTTGAAGTTAGAGTACATCCCAGGAAAATGCAACGTGGTCGCTGACATGTTGTCAAGACCTGCTTGTCAGCATGCCGAACCTTCATGTGAACTGTGTAGCATACACATCGACGTTCCCTCACATACTTCAAAAGAGCTCCGAGAAGAACAACTTAAAGACCCAGAAGTTGAGAAGATAATTCGTTGTTTCGAAAGCAATGAGAAAAGTGTAGACTTCGCCAACTGGACTGCACGTGGTTACCTGATGAATCAAGGAGTATTATATCGTTATGCACCAAATTCTGAAAGCGAAGAAGCACAACTAGTCGTTCCTGCTCATGAAGTCAAAACTATCCTAAGAGATCATCATGATGCTCCCACAGCTGGACATTATGGAGCAGAAGGAACATTTGACCGAATAGCCAAACGCTATTACTGGACTGGTATGCGTAAATTCATTACAGTTTATGTCAAAAACTGTATTGAATGCAACCGATATAAAGCCTCTAACCAAAAACCTGCTGGTTTACTCCAAACTCCTGTTCCTGCCCAAAGATTTGAAACCATTGCAATAGATCTTTTTGGTCCTCTACCAGAAAGCAATGAAGGTATGAAATGGATTTTCATCGTTGAAGATGTTGCAACCCGATGGGTCGAGATATTCGCTCTGCCAGAAGCTACAGCAAAGGAATGTGCTACTACTCTTGTGGAGGAGGTATTCTTGAGGTATGGCATACCTCGTCGTATAATCAGCGACAACGGAACCCAATTCGTCTCTGCAGTAATGCAGCAACTCTGCTTTCTGTTAGACATAAAACAGTCCCTTACACCAGTTTACCACCCACAAGCTAATCCTGTTGAAAGAAAGAATCGCGATCTAAAACCTCGCCTTGCGATCTTGGTAGAAGACAAGCATGATTCCTGGTCACAGAGGCTTCCAGCCATACGTTTTGCTATGAATACCGCCAAGTGCCAATCAACTGGACAAACCGCAGCATTTTTCAATTTCGGTCGTGAACTTCGAACAGTCGACGATGTGACCAACGACTTAAGAAGCATTATAGAAAATGATAACTTCGTGCCCGAGATCACCCCATATCTCAAGAAATTCTCAAAATTCACGGCACAAATCAAAGAAGTCATCGAAACCCAACAAGATAAAAGAAAAATCTACGCAGACAAAAGGCGTAATCCGGTTCCACCATATGCTCCAGGTGATAAAGTATATGTGACCCTGCATCCCATCAGCAAGGCTGCCACTGGACAATCCAAAAAGTTTATGCCCAGCCGAGATGGACCCTATGTCATCCTTACACAAAGATCACCATCCACATTCGAAATTGCCAGCCTGGACAATCCCCAAGTGCCCCTGGGCGTGTACCACACTTCTGCCCTGAAGGCCTACACCCAGGACCCCATCGAACGTCCTTGCAATCCGTTGCGAAAGCGAGGACGGCCACCAAACTCACCCAAAAGAACTGATTCTGGCCCCTCGTCGGGACGTCGTCGGAGCCAGAGGGGGAGGATGTAACAGATCATTTACTGGTTCCCGTCACACACCTTTAATGGTACCCCGTCACAGACCTGTTGCGAGTGCCCGTTAATTCTTAACTGTACCCGTAGCGATGCAGCGCCCTCTACGCGTATTCGTCTGTAAACAATCAGTTGTGCTCTTGCTCTGGTACGTGCGGTTGAACCGTTACAAACCCCGAGATCTGTAATAGTCGTTAAACTTGTAACAAATAAATGTAGTGTTGTTAAACCCATTCTGGTTTTATTTGAGAAATGGGAAACCCGCGCTATACAACTCAATTATTTTAATTTCCATTATTATGCCACGTCTTTTCAGCATTTCTTCTGTTTATAACTTCTTCGCGTAACTCTCGTAGTACAACGGATATGGCCCGGGACTTCGGTGCGCCCGACATCAGGTATACGAATTAGGTTCGATTCCCGGTAAATCCTGGTTGTACATTTATTGAAAGTTATTTATGAAGGCAGCCTACGTAAGCAAGCTACTGTTCTTTTTATTCATTGTACTCATTTTTGAGTACATGTCAATTATTGATGTGCTTTTTCAAAAATGAAACTTATGTATTCGGAGGTATGATAAGAATCGAATGTAATCAGAAATGGGTACATTTTACTTATTTTTAAGTACCTATTTTTAACAGTGCAGTTTAAAAAAATATGCTCGTTGGGCAGACACGTTATGTTCTCTATGAAACTTTTCAGTCAGAACACTGATTTTCATAGCGCATGTAGCGACATTGCTAATGCGGATTTGAAACTTTAGCAAGCACTGTCAAAGTATTCGGCATGACATTAAACTAATATAACTAGTGTAAATTATTAATTACTAATTGCTATCATTAAATATCATATTGTCACCTAAATGACGCTACATTTGGAAACATATTAACATTGGGGTTACAACATTAGAGTTAATTATAAAAAAATAAAGAATAAAAGTTAGCTAGTTTTTAATAACAGACTCTCCATGTTCCGTGTATGCAGATTAAATCTGGAGCAATGTCTGCAGAGGTGGAGAGGGGATAGAATTAATCTAAACGTTGTCTCTTTTTATACAAAATGTGGTTGTTATACCTTTATTTAAATATTTTTGGTCATAAAAAATATTAAATACTTAAACAAATTTTTTAATTCAACGAGCCGTCTAATAAGGATTATGTTTACCAAAATCTCTAAAAAACAGTAGCTTCATTACACACAATAGTATAACGATTTCAATTGTCAGTATAAGAAATGTATTTTAAATTGGGAAGATTATAAACTCATGAGTTTTAATTACATTTTTCCTCACTTAGGATGGCATACAAACATGTCTTTCATTGAAAACGCTTATTATA